>JAJGOT010000347.1:585000-777500 GCA_022457155.1 Cladopsammia gracilis
AATATCTTGCTACTGATGGGCACTAATTCTTGCAAGAAAAATAGGTAGGAAAACACTTGCAAAGCAGTTAGGGTTCAGGGATGGCGCAGTGGTGAGAGCGCTCGCCTCCCGCAAATGTGCCTCGGGTTTGATTCCCGGACTTGGCGTCATACAATGTATGTGCAGCGGGTTGAGTTTGTTGTTAGTTCTCATCTTTGCTCCGAGGGTTATTTCTTCGGGATCTCCTGTTTTTTTCCACCCTTCTTAAAATCCGACATTTGTAAATCTTCAATTCGACCAGGAATTTTTAGAGGGCCACCCTAACTAACCTGAGTTAGCTTGGTGCCACCCTCCTCAAAAAATTGTTATTTATTTTACTTTACTCAACACTCCATGCCATCGTTAATGTACCCTGCGAGCAGTGGATTGTCCTACGCCGAGCTACGCCGAACGAGAGAGAAACCACTGCGAGCATCCGTTTGCTTTTCCATCGAGCATGTGCAGCCACTTGACGCCCCACGTGATGCATTTCACCTTGTTTCGCCGGCCGGGAAATCGTAGCACGTGCTGTTGTTTCGTGGCAAAAATGTCTTCATCAACTTGGATGCCATTTTGATTGTTACACAGCGGGCGCTCATCGCTTAAACGCAGCAGCTACGTGGATGAGTGCATGCGCGACCGGTTCAAAGTTAATTTATTCATCCATGGCGCTGCTTTCCCTCTCGTTCGGCGAAGCTCGACGTAGGATAATCCGCTGTTCATAGGGTATCGTTAGTGGTTTATTTGTCCTATAAAGATGATTGTTGTGAAGACGAGGTCAAGTTCAACAAGTCGCACGATGTAGAGAAAGACATCAAGGTAAAAATTAGTAAAGTTAAGGACAGCCCACAATAACTTGAGAAAAATCTGGAAGAACCGCCAGTTTACCAGAAATACGAAAGTATCACTTATCTCAGTACTGTAATTTTGATTGTTTTATTGGGGCGAAACTTGAATTGGAGGATGACTTAAATAGACGAGAATAAGTTGGATCACACTTTTTCCATGGGAGATTGAAAAGGCTGATACAGGTCAAAATACAAGATGCAAAAGAATGTAGGCCATTAGCGAACAAACGATAAGAATGAGGTGAACGTCGCTAGGACATGTTTGTAATTCATGGTCAAAGTACAAACCCACGTATAAATTGCTCTTGCTTTCTTGCTCATGAGAAGTGCCTAAGGTGAAAGGAGAAGATGTTGTACGCATGGAATGTGAGAGTAAGATGGAAGGAAAGCTAAGGGAAATAGGGCTTTGAGACCGAGAGAATGTCCTGTCGCAATTCATCTCTTGGAGAGACATACATTATGAAAGTAGTTTTGTTGATTGTAACCTGGCATTCCTGTGATAGCACCAATCAGTGCCATTTCAACCCACCTCAACTTCTGCTTAACATTACTTTGGATGATGATGAATAAAACTGCTCTCACTTTTGTTGTGTTACGATGACCGCACATTGTCCTTAGAAACAACGAGGAGCTTTTTTCTCTTTTTTCAATTGTTACAAAATAACACCGGGTACTAATATGAGACTAGCAGACATTGTTATAGTACAGCTTTCCATGACATAACGTCATTTTTAAATGTTTCACAATATATTAACAGCACCTTACCGCAACAAAAATGAGTTCCTGCCCTATTGTTGTACAGCATGGCATTCTGTTCTTCATCCTTGCATTTCACTTTAATTCCTTCAGTGTAGAAGTAAATGGCATTGGCAAAATCTTTTTTTCCGTATGAATCATTTCCTTCATTCTTGTAAACCTCTGCAATTGCTGGAATGAACACACAACTGTAGATTGATGGTTTACTACTAAATACCTAAATTATGTTTGCAAGTTTTTATTTTCGTTACTTTTATTCATCGTTAAATATTAGCGAAGAATAAATGCCGACACTCCATTATTTAGATTGGAAGCTTTGTGCTTTTGTCAGGTTATAGTACAAAAAATAAAACGAATATCACTTTTATATTATACAAGACTTAAGACTTTAGAATTAATTTATCACAACTTTTGATTTAGTTCTCCCTCATGATTTGTTCGTGTTCTTCCAAAATGTCTTTTGGGATCGAGATATACAGTCCAAGGGAGATTTTTTAGAGATTTTTCTCCGATTTTTTCAAGAGCATTTATCATTAGCACATGTTGACTTCAGAAGCTGTTATTTTTTTTTTCTTTTAGACACATTTTAGTTATGTTTGGCGACCATCGATTGCTATGGTAACGAGCTATGACGTCATAAGTAGCATGTGGTCAAACTTTTGAAAGGCATTACTCGTCTCTCAGCTTAGCTATTACTTGTTCGATGATATAGATCATTTTGTTATATCCTCTGTGGTCAACTGATTGTAAATCTAAAAGCAGTTTACTAATCTGTCCTAACAAGACATTTCCAGTGTAGTGAAGTAATAAACGGCACAAAACGTGAAGCAGTCTTTCTTAAGAAGTCGGCATTTAGACAGGAGGACAAGTAACAGTGTAAAGAAATATTGTGGTCGGTTCCAACACAAATCTTGATATTGCTCCCGGAGTTAAAATAGGTAACTTTTTTTTCAGATTCTGTAAATGTACTTCACATGGTGCTAAAGGATAACTTATAAACTAACCAATTCATTCCTTATTAAAATAAAACGAACAACGAAAACAACAAAAACAAAAAAAAGTATTATTTTTATTTTTGGCTTGCAATAGTGGAAATGTTATTTCTGAACTTGCAAAAATGTTCTATTCCCCATAGTGCCACACGATTTGCACTTTCAAGGTTTTCACCACCCAGCAGACTACTAGGACTTCCACTACATTTAGTTCTTCCTTCCTTTTATTTAAAAACCGGATTTTGAGAGCGGATTCGTATAATCAATATGCAAATTGGTAGTATCGCCGTAATGATATTGTTCTGAGTTTTCGGATTTTTAGCTTATATGCACATATGTTAATTTCGTAGGCAAAACATTGATACCGATTCTGCATATGTCTGCTGTTACGGGTGTTTATGGACTGTGTAGGAAAATTAATTATTTCAATTTAGTGTTGCATGCGGTAAGTACATATTATAAGCGAAATGTAACTGACATTTCAAATCATTTAGTCTGATGTTAAATGTTTCCCATCCTCTTAAAGTGATGTCATCAAAATCCAGTGTTTCATGAGCGGGTTGAGTGACTTTTTCTTCGCTTTCAGCTTTGATTGAACCCCTCGCCATGAATTCTATTAGAGTGGAAATAAGTTTACTATCACAGCGTTACATTTTTGTTTTGTAGTTATGTTCAAATCTGCGACAAGGGTGGCCATTTTCGCTGGTTACGAAGACATGCACAAAGTATGCCGCCTTCAATAATCTAAAAAACGCCGACTATTTACTGGGAGTTTCAATGTGAAAGTGAATGCTGGCGTTGTAACAAGAACAAATTAGTGGTAATAAGATAAACAAGATATGAAATGAAATTATGTGGGCTATAACTTCACGAGAAATTGAAGTGCATAACGGGTAGACAGGAGACTTTCGTTGAGGCGAGTTGTATCATATAACCCTTGCAATAGAAACTCAAAATAGAAATAGAAATAGAAATTCGACAAATACGATGTTACCTTGTTTGTGTAAAATCGAGAGCACCCCTTTCTTGACCTGCAAAGTGAATTGGTCATTCTTCCCCTTATGTCGGACCCGGGTTGGCGACCATAAAAGAAAGGTTAGGGAAACTGGATAAGGAGCAGAAGAATAATGTGGATAATATCCTCTCTAGAATTTACCAAGCGTGCAATTCCAAGGTCATACCCTTCTCCAAGGACATGGTTTTCAACCTCATTCTCCAATTAAAAATGCTAGCCCTCGAACAAAAGCATACCAAGGCAGGGTACTATTTGGCAGTCCTCTCCGCGCTTCGGAAAAAATGTCGCTTTCCGACAGCCAGTTCAAGGCTTTTGTGAGGGGTCTTCTAGGAGACAAGGATCATGAGAAGGTGATGGAAAGGATGGCTAAGGTGGAAAAGGCGGAGAGGGTGGTACCAGAGGAGGTCTGCGTGGTCCTCTAATGCCACGCCCATATGATGTGCAATGTTACCTCTGCGGTACATTATGGTCATTGCCAGAGGAATTGCTATAGGAGACAACAGAGGTCGCAGCAGGGACGTGGCAGAGGTTTTGGCCCTCCTCAGTAAAATGTTCTATTTTCCTTACTTGTCCCTGGCTTGTACATTCTAGGGAAAATTAGATAATGTATATTTTTGTATATTGTTGTGTCGTCTATCTTTCATTTGTTAAGGTTTTATCCAGGGTTGGGGAGAGTAACTCGCATTAGCTCGCCTTATTTCCTGTGCTGCCTTTGTTGCGTTCCACTCTAACCTGGGCATGGTAGTTGCTTCCTCCTGACCAGGGATTTCCATCCATAGATTTCTTTATTCGGTATCCGGGTACTTCTTATAAAGTGGACGTGGATTATATTTTTCTTTTTCTATTGTTTCGCATGCCATGTAGCGTTATTTTTGGGGGTCGTTCTTAGTTTTTGTTTTTTTTTATATTTGCTTTTTTTCTAGACTCCTAGTACTAAACGTCGTCGGGTGGAGGAGTGTGCCAAATTTAAGATTCATCCGTGGGAATTTTCGGACCCGGAGTTTGGTAGCAAGTTGCCTACTAAAAACCCGCTTGCATGGGTATCTATGGGTGGAAATCCTGGTAAGGGGGGGGGGGGGGGGGGGGGGGCAACGCCACAGCCTTCAATTGAGAAAGTATTAAGCAGTGCGAATACCCGAATACCACCCCCTTTTTTTTGTTTACTCTATGCTTTCGCGAACTTAGACAAAGATGTGGGCATAGAATATAAATATATAAATCAAATGAAAGTTTTTACAAAGGCATTTCCTTAACTTATATCTTCCCGGTCTCTATCCAGAGGATCCGATAAGAGTTTAGGATAAGGTTTCGGAAAGAGTATGCATTAAATAATGAGGTACTTGCTTAAATGTGTTGTCAGCTTGCTCGTAGCATCTTGGGGTAAAGTGACGGAGGGAGGAGTTGCGCATCCATACCTTATTCTTAACAATGACTGAGACAGAATAATATACTGTTTTGTTTACATAAAATCGCTTTTCAATCTATGTAATGAATGAACAAACACATAAAAATGAACAACACAATCTTCTTTCGAAAATTTTTATTGAAATCTCAATTAATTTATGTTTAGAAGCAAAACGCGTACAATTTACAGCGCATCGAGACCGAGCCGTTCTTCGATGAAATTCAAGAAATTAAAATACAACTGAATTTAAGCAACACGTTTATAAACAATTCTCCAAAATTAACGATAACACAAACAAAATGTCAATCACAGATTGATATCAAGATAAATTCATTCATATATTAAATTTTCATATAATGAATTTTAGCGCATATACAAACTAAGGTAAACGGTGAAAAAACGAGTGTCTATATTTACATTTCAAAGTAAACATTAAGGAAAAAGAATGAATGATTTTTATCTTCGTATGCAAATATCAAGGTCTTGAACGTTATAGTGCATTATTCTGTCTCAGTCATTGTTATTAATAAGGTATGGATGCGCAACTCCGACCGGTCAGTAGCTCCGGCGCGAAGTGGCGGAGAAGGCGTGAAAATCAATCCCGGCTGAACTGAGTGGGTAAGTGGGCGCCACGACATGGGGAAAAACGACCCTCTCTCGGCTTTCTGATTCAAGTGATTTATGCAAACGCGTCCTTTTTTATTTATATGATCCAGTAACCAATCAGAAACCTCTAATTCTCCCGCCAAGAACATTCCTGCGTGGGAGGTTACATAAATAACATTCCTTCGCCAGAATATACATATTTGCATAAGACAGATTTTATACTCGCTTAGATTTTATACTCGCGTCGCCTTATGGAAATATGTTTGTGTATTTTGGCAAATCAGTTTCTCGGGCATTTTTTGACAAGCAACAACTCTTTTTTATTCGGAAAATAGTCGTAATAGTTATTCTAGACGGAGAAAAAGTTGTTTTTGTGAACTTTTGTACGGTCTAAATGTACTGTGCAGACGGTCGGGTAATACTGCTTTTCAGAATTGCTAAAATTGAAAAATAGCCCGGTCGTCAATCTTAATTCTTTGCTTCAAACCTTTCACCTAAGTTAAGTATCATCTTAGAGGGTCTTCAGAGGGTCTTCAGAGGGCGCCGCTGTTAGGCTAAGGCTAAGGCTAACTATATATATATATTATATTAAAACAATAAAGCAACCCAAATTGAACAACGTTATTTAGCACAAGAAAATGATCATACACTAGTATAGTTAAAAAAAATGACAAAAGACGATAGAAAACCAATAAAATATTATCCGAAAGCCTAGAATGCTAGAAAATCAACTCGATCAAAACATCGCTGAAATGTCGCAACTTCCTGCGCTGCCTTTTGGCATCTCCCAAAGAAAGTCATAGAAAATACATGGAAAAATAATATTTCGATTATTAAGAGAAATTCTCTTAAATTTTTCACCTGCAAAAATCCACAAATCTTTGGCGTTGTCTTCGCGGCGTGAAAACAACATAAATGCCGTCGTGAACGTGACGCGACCTTGACCCAACAACTTTGACGTGAGCACCGGAAGTCGGGTCCCGGCTATTCCGCGTCGTCGCGTCCTCTTGTCACATCACGTTGTCTTTGCTAAATGTGCCTATTACATTTTCAGGACGCGACAATTTCTCTTGAGTCAGCAACTTCAAACAAATGTATTAGCTGTAGAGCATGGGACCTGCTTATTTCACCTTAGGGTGGCTCGCAATAGTTCCCGGCATTTTCCATCACTTATACTTTGACAATTCGATACTACAATTCCTATAAATTGTCAAACAACTGCCCAGTCATTGTTGGACAAGTTATGGTCATCGTCATGACGTAACAGGTTAACCGCCGTCAAACCAGAGAAATTTGCAAAAGTTAAGCATAATACTTAAAAGTTAAGATTGTCATTTTCACTGTTTAAAGTTTAATATATTGCCAATACACTGTCAATTTACCAAACGTTTTGAAAGTTTGCCAAAAAAGTTCTAAGCGTTTAAAAACTGTAAACTGCAGAATTGTCGGCGCCATTTGCCAACATAATTTTGATCAGGAATAAAGAGTTTTGGTCAGTTTTCAACGGAAAAAGGTCATCATTTTGAGAAATATTAAAAGATAGTAACGTCAACTATATTTTTTTATACATCCTTGCCCATATTTCATTTATTATTCAAAAAAATCCCACTAAATAAAACGAAAATCGCCTCGGACGTTTGACCGCGGTGGCTGTAACAGGTAACCATAATAACAGTATAACCTGTTAATATAAAGACACCCTTAATTTTAATTTTAAAATTGTTTTGGTCAGAGCCACCTTAAATTTTCGAAACTCATCAGCAACACACCGATCGTGAGACATTGTTTAAGTTTATTATCCCATTTATAGGTTAATTTTACCAACAAAAATCAATAGCTACAGTCGATCCTTAATAGGGAACAACTATTGTCGAGGTCAATTGTCCAAGAAACAAAAACTAAACAGTACAGTTTAATATATATATATATATATATATATATATATATATATATATATATATATATATATATATATATATATATATATATATAATTTCTTCAATTGCTTTTCACCTCTGGAAAAAGAGCAGTGAAGGCATTGGGGAGCCTGGCCAAGCATTTTTCACACACCTGCATTACTCAAGTCTGGTCCCCACACCCACACCCCAAGTAATAATATGAGTAGATTGTCTGTGGTCTGGCTCGGTTGCCACTGGGCATGGTCATATTGTTCCCCTTTTGCAGGATACTACAAGTGAACCGGTCAGGCACGGGCTCATTGGACACAAGTGTCCGATGAGAATAATCAAAGGGCTCTTGAAGCCATCTCGTTAAAGCGTCAGAACGTGAGGTTAATAAAAAACAAAATAGAAGAATTGATAGTGAATATGGTAAAGATGCCGTTGTAGCGCACCTTTAGAATAAGTCTACTTAAAATACGTACATGAAAACATCACATGATGCAAATCAGCCAATAGAAATTTATGTTCACGAAATGGGCGTAGTTTACATTTTCAAAAAAAAAACCTTTAACCTACAAGGCTGATCAGACAGCAAATTTGTTCGATTTCTTTTAATAAGATATGCCTGATATTTCGGTTAGACAAAACTAGCCTTCATCAGGGGCTAGGAAAGCTAGTGAAGATGGAAACAAACGGTTACAATATTTAAAATGGGCTAAGATAAATTGCTGGCACACGATAGGCTAATAAACAAGTAATGGTCCAGCTATATTTTGCTACTGTTTGTTCTAGTGGTCCTTGCACTTTTACAGAAGTTATTTACATTTTCTCGTTAGTGACTGAAATGGGGTCCTATTATTTGGTTATACAATAGACGTGTTTAGAAAATGTTATAGGCTGGGCCTTATCATTATTATTATTATTTATTTTATTTTTTTTTTTGCAAAAGGAGGGGAACCCGTGCCCCTCTGCTAACAACTTATCTGTACAGCATTGGGGGATCTGTTCTCATCAGTGCTCCACTTTTTCAAGACCAATAGCCAGAATAGTCCTTAACTTCGACGACTAAGGAGAGCTTTTTTTCACAAGATTTGGTGCCGTTTTTTCACCACAAGCAAGAAAGCGTCTGGTAACCATCTGTCTTCGCTTTGGTGAGTGCGTGCTTTTCAATTTTGGTCTCGCGAGTTTTCTCGCCCTCGCGTTACGTGGAGATGGCCGCGCGTCCCGCACACCAGCCGTTCGCCCACACTAGAACTTACTGTCCGCTTGATAGCGGAGGAAAATCTGGATCTTGACTCGCTCAGTATGGGAATATATATATTCGCAAATTATGCAATTAAGTACTTCTATATAACGAAATTTTTTATGCGAGTAATTCCTTCTGTATGAAAATGAAATAAATAATAAAATTAATTCACATACATAACGAAATTTAAGCGACAAAACACTCGCATATCGTTTCGTTATGTATATAAACTCTTCATACTTAACGGAATCTAAGCGACAGAACACTCGCATATCGTTTCGTTATGTATATAAGACTTCATACTTAACGAAATTTAAGCGACAAAACACTCGCATATCGTTTCGTTATGTATATAACACTTCATACTTAACGGAATTTAAGCGACAAAACACTCGCATATCGTTTCGTTATGTATATAACACTTCATACTTAACGGAATTTAAGCGACAAAACACTCGCATATCGTTTCGTTATGTATATAAACTCTTCATACTTAACGGAATCTAAGCGACAGAACACTCGCATATCGTTTCGTCATGTATGTAAACACCTCATACATAACGGAATTTAAGCGACAAAACACTCGCATATCGTTTCGTTATGTATATAACACTTCATACTTAACGGAATTTAAGCGACAAAACACTCGCATATCGTTTCGTTATGTATATAAACACATCATACATAACGGAATGTAAGCGACAAAACACTCGCATATCGTTTCGTTATGTATATAAACACTTTATACATAACGAAATTTAAGCGACAAAACACTCGCATATCGTTTCCTTATGTATATAAACACTTTATACATAACGAAATTTAAGCGACAAACCACTCGCATATCGTTTCGTTATGCATTTAAGCACTTTATACATAACGACATTTAAGCGACAAAACACTCGCATATCGCCTGTTTCGATGAGTGATGTATAGTTAACGAAACGTTTCAGCGATAAAACACTCGCTTGTTCTTAATTATTATTCGAAATTTAAGCGACAAGATAATTTGAGAAAAAATTATTGACAATATATCACTAAAGTACGTTAGGTGCGAAGTTTCGTGTAGCTTACATTTCATTCCCTTCCCTCTGGTATATACCGCTGTTCCCCCGCCGCGAAACTCGGGCCCATATACACGACAAATAGATGGGTGATACACGAAGCTGTTTGTGCTTGAATAAAAATCGCTGATCTAAACTTATTGTTAATTAAGTATCGTTCAGTATAAAGATTAAAGACAAAAGCTTTACAACGAATCATATGGAGGGCATTTGAATCATTTAAAGTGGAGATATCGAAGATTGGAGGCTGACTCGCGTTTGGACTATCTTCGTTGCCAAAATGAAAGCTGTGTATTTGTCAACTTTGAGGATTGGACTTGATAAACTCAATCAGAATAAATCAATCGGACAGAAACGTGGCCAGCTATGGTGCAAGACTGCTAATTCAGGAGTATCCCACAGAAAATAGAAGGGGCAAGAGAGCGACAGGAGAGCTAAAATCACACTTAAAAAAGGATGGTGTTATTGGTCTGGTGTGGATATGACATTCAGAAATGTGAATTGTGGATATTTTCTTATAATGGATTCTACCCTGGGTGCCAGAGGTTTTTATTTTTTAGTGAAAACGGCGAGTTTGAGCGGCGAAGCTGCGACAACGAGGCGCAACGCGCCGAGAAAAAAATAAAAACCTCTGGGCACTCTAGTACACAACCTCATTTCCACGCGATTTGTGGATCGGATATCTCACCAATCTAACAGTTGACATGTTTAAAACGCGGTCGAGACAGAAATATTAAAAAATACATCGATGACATTTTTTCACTGTAGAGTGTCGAGAAAAAGGAGATGGAAGATTTTATTGTCCTTGCAAACAAACATTAATCTGAGACAAAGAAGTAAACTTTCTGGATACAACCGTTTTTAAAGGCGAGAGATTTAACAAACAAAGAATCCTTGATATCCGCACGCAATTAATCCAGTACACCTATTTCTCTTCCTGTCACCTACCAGTGGTCAGCGAAATCGTTCAGCGAGAATACCTGCAACTCCAAAGCACGCCTCCGTGCTAGAGATAAAAATTAAATAGAGATAAAAATTTTCCTCGTTCAAACAAAACTCAAGGTCACACTCCACGATAACACGAATTAATAAGTCGTGTCTGGCCTGTCAACACCTCTTTTCAAGACATCCTTGCGCTGAATAAATTTCAACAGCGCTTCTTTCTAAACTGGCTTTAGTTCTCTGATATTTTGAAAATTTGGATACTGAAGAGTAATCCACAGCGTTTCTTAAAGATCGCAAAAAGCCGCGATCTCTATCTGCGTCCGCCATTGTTGTTTGTGTGGCTTCACTTTGGGAAACCGGTTTTTCACGCGCCCGTTGCGAATTGTTTTGGTCCAGCCAATCGAAGTTGCTGTTGCATCGTTAACTCCCGGTAGAGTCTGGAAACATGTAGGAGTAACCAATCAGCGACCTAGTTCAGATTCTGAACTAGATCCTCGCATGGAAATGAGGTTGTATATTCGAGTGACCAGAGGTCCGTCTCGCGAGCTTCTTCTAACCGTTTATGCGGTTAATTTCACTCATGATATTCAGAGAACGGACCTCTGGATCCAGGGTGAATGGATTCCGACTTGGTAACTGTTAATACAGGTACGCAAGTAGTCCCTAAAGTAGTTATTTCGTGCTGAAATATAATTTTCGTTTCATGTACATTTCTTCATGAAAAGTTTGTTTGATAAATACGAGAAGGCCGCTTATTGGCATATCCCTAAACGTTTTAAAGAACGAAACATGAAAACAAAAAGAATCCATTCTTATTCAATGAGATGCAAATAAGTGGACGGGTATTCTATAGTTTAGCCCTTCGGATCTTCCTGAGAAATCTTGGGACATGTAGTAATCTTCGGAAGAGGTATGGAAAGTTCGTACAAACTTCGGATAGTATTCAGTGCATTTTCGTTAATATTCGGAAAACGACGGAAAATTGCATGCAGCCTTAAATACAGACATGGCATTTATCTTTTTGTGTTTACCTCGCTATCTCACTTCACTGTTTCTCTGCGCGATCACTCGATATCGAAATCGAGTTAAACACTCAAAGAGAAATGCCGTATCTCCGCTATGCACATGTTATCTTTTATATTTCATTTCATGGGTTATATTTCGTGAAGTCAATTGTATGCAATCTCACTAGTCAAATAAGGTCAATATGTGTCTTTTCACATGCAGATGTTTTTTTTTAAGATACTCCCTTGTCATGAGTCTCCATTGCAAGCTACTAGTTCCAGCTAAATATCGAGAATTACGAATATTATCTTTTGTGTGTTACTAAATAATTATCAAAAATCAAAAGGTCCAAAAGAGGCACATTTGTTATTCGAAATTCAAAAACTTGCGGGGTATTCTGCAGTTTAGCCAAAATTTACAATAAGTTATTCAACAAATAAATTACAAAGATGTTCAGTATTTAAAAGAGTTGAAATGAAAAGGTTTCCTTGTTAGAACACCGGATTCTTTTAGAGGAATCGATTTACACGAGAAGAATTTTCGTGCATGAAATTTAAAGAGAAAGGGACTCGCCTTCGAAATTGATTCTGCTTTCATACTTCTGATTTCTTTCAAAAAAATCAATCGACGCATTTCTTTCAAGCGATAAGCAAGGTTTTATGGAAGTCTCACATCTAAGCTGCCTAAATTAATTTTCACAATCGACCGTGTGCTCAACTCACATACCTCGATTCTTCGTAAGATTGATTTCGTATTTATGGTCCTTGATTATTACACATTCCTCCATTGTTGTTGTCTTATTTTTAACAAGGCCAGGGTTTGAGCCATGATTTGTTGAGTGGGGGCCAATTTGTCCCTTCAGCAAAGGTTTTGGGATGCAATTTTCATTTTAGAGTGTCAAAAACTGTAAAGCCAATGACAACCACCATTTTGAATTTTCCCTGAGACACAATCTGTTGTCATAAATGACAAACATAATTCAGTTTGCAATGCATTATTCGCATGGCTTTTCGTTTTCGAAATTTTTTTAATTTGAGAGAGAGCCTTTTACAGCGAAATCAACGGTACAAACAGCATAAATTGTTTTCTTTACATTTTTGGGATCAAAGGCTTTCTTGTATCTTTTTTCTAGGCCATTTTCTGAACAGATATTGTCCCCTTGGTCGTTTATCCAAGGGACAATGTAAATTGCAGTGCAGCATTCCCGGCTCAAACCCTGCAAAACAAAAATATAAGAAACGTTTCATTTGTTTCAAAACCCCTTCATGTACTCTAAAGGAGAGCTGTCAAGTTCAAATTCGCTCGGTGATTGGCGTGGGCGAGCGTGGGTAAATATGAGGTCAGCTAAGGAATGTTTCGTCCATGTATACTAGCACAGAAGCGAAAAAAAAAAAAAAAAAAATAGCCACAATATAATCGCTTAAATTTCGTTACGTATGTAGTTGTTATATGCATAACGAAACGATATGCGAGTGTTTTGTCGCTTAAATTCCGTTATGTATAAAGTGTTGATATACATAACGAAACGGTATGCGAGTGTTTTGTCGCTTAGATTCCGTTATGTATGAAGTGTTGATATACATAACGAAACGATATGCGAGTGTTTTGTCACTTAAATTTCGTTATGTATAAAGTGTTTATATACATAACGAAACGATATGCGAGTGTTTTATCGCTTAAATTCCGTTATGTATAAAGTGTTTAAGTACATAACGAAACGATATGCGAGTGTTTTGTCGCTTAAATTTCGTTATGTATAAAGTGTTTATATACATAACGAAACGTTATGCGAGTGTTTTGTCGCTTAAATTCCGTTATGTATAAAGTGGTTAAATACATAACGAAACGATATGCGAGTGTTTTGTCGCTTGAATTTCGTTATGTATAAAGTGTTTATATACATAACGAAACGATATGCTAGTGTTTTATCGCTTAAATTCCGTTATGTATAAAGTGTTTATATACATAAGGAAACGATATGCGAGTGTTTTGTCGCTTAAATTTCGTTATGTATAAAGTGTTTATATACATAACGAAACGATATGCGAGTGTTTTGTCGCTTAAATTTCGTTATGTATAAAGTGTTTATATACATAACGAAACGATATGCGAGTGTTTTGTCGCTTAAATTTCGTTATGTATAAAGTGTTTATATACATAGCGAAACGATATGCGAGTGTTTTGTCACTTAAATTTCGTTATGTATAAAGTGTTTATATACATAACGAAACGATATGCGAGTGTTTTATCGCTTAAATTCCGTTATGTATAAAGTGTTTAAGTACATAACGAAACGATATGCGAGTGTTTTGTCGCTTAAATTTCGTTATGTATAAAGTGTTTATATACATAACGTTTTGTCGCTTAAATTCCGTTATGTATAAAGTGTTTAAGTACATAACGAAACGTTATGCGAGTGTTTTATCGCTTAAATTCCGTTATGTATAAAGTGGTTAAATACATAACGAAACGATATGCGAGTGTTTTGTCGCTTAAATTTCGTTATGTATAAAGTGTTTATATACATAACGAAACGTTATGCGAGTGTTTTATCGCTTAAATTCCGTTATCTATAAAGTGCTTAAATACATAACGAAACGATATGCGAGTGTTTTGTCGCTTAAATTTCGTTATGTATAAAGTGCTTAATATACAGACGAAACTGTTCGCATAAAAAATTTCGTTATACAGAAGAATTTAGTTGCATATTATGCCAATGTAATTACCGCCGCTCAGTATAGCGCAGGCGTTACCAAACTTTAAGGAAGAAATCGTCGGGATTGTACCTCTCTACGTAGGAACGTGCTTCGACATCACCCTCCGATCTACAGAATCGGCCACGCGGTTGGTGGCACCGGGCTTTGGCTGCGAAAGCCGCGTTATCCCTTTACGTCTTTTAGGGCAAAAAGCACTACACGTGTCATGCTTCGTTCCCGTTGAATTCCCCGATGAAAACCTGCTACAACTCGTGGAACAATACGGCGACCTCAAAGCGCGAGCAGTCCGCCGGCTTTGCTTCAAAGCCACGGGCTACAAGCACATCGAAAACGGCATCCGTGTCGTAGAATTCACACGTTTACAAAAGGCAGTGCCACGCAAATTAGTCAATCTAGGGCTCGAGTTATTTTTTAAGTACACGGGCCAGCCAATACTATGCTACCGGTGCCAGTCTTCCGAGTACGTTGTTAAAGACTGCCCAAAGGCGAAACGCCGCGAGGCGAACCGCGAGGCTCCAGCGCCCGGACGGGGCGCACCAGAGACCCCCCGGCCCCCACTACAGCAACCAGCAACGACACTCCCCCTGTAACAACAATAGGCCATTTGCACGATAGCGTCATTTGACTACAACTACCAGAACTCATTTTGTTTTTCCTTTCTTATTTAAAGTTTGTAATCCCAGTGAGGTTTAAATAACAAAGGCCCTAATTTGCACTACAAAACAAAAAAAAAAAAAAAATGAACCTCCGTGCGACCCTTCTCCAGAAACTGCCGGCCACCCCCTACTACCGATGCCGTGAGCGTAAGCGTGAGAAATTTAATCTTTAAAGCGAGTTTGGCAACATCGTGTCTCGTGGTAAATTTAAATACAACAGATGATCACACGCGTTTGGCGGAGATCAAAGATGTCCTAAAAACGCCATCATTCGCAGTAAAAATCAGTGGATAGAGCTGGGGGAAAAACCGACCAAGTATTTCTACCAGCTTGAGAATCAGCGACAAACATACGACTCAATTTCAGAGTTACGTGCCAACAATTTAACCGTGACTTCCGATAAAACTATTCTTCGCGAATGTCGCGATTTTTATCGTAACCTCCATTCGGCTGAACAAGTTTATTTATCTAGCCAAGGCTGGCTTTTCGACCAACTGGATAAAACTCTGGCATCATAAGACCAGGGGAAATGTGAAGGTGACCTCACACTCTTCGAATGTCAATTTTTTTTTGTAATAACGAAATATAATATCCAATTTATTCAACACTTTTGGGAGATTCGACAGATTGTAAAGTATAAATAGGTGATGTCACGTTTAATTCTCGCAGACATTGCAGAGTGATTTTTTGTGTTTAGTTAAATATACGTATTGGATTCGTTTAGCAGTAAAATTTTGTTCCTAAAAGATTGTTTTTTTTTGTGTGTGTGTGTGTGTGTGTGTTGATAGTTTGTCGAGATTTTTGAGGAAAACAGTCATTAGTAATTTCAAACTTGTTTTAATGATGTATGTGTATATGATGTATATCGGCTTAACAGGAACTTTTTAATGGTGAACTCTCATAACTCATAACTCTCATAACAGTGAACTCCGAGACGACCGGCACAACAGTCATTTGTATTCCCGATTCAACTCCAGACACGTCCTCAAAAGAACCAGAGACTGTTATCATAATACTGAAACGTTTTTACAACAACGTACAATAATTCACTCACTAGTTTTTTCGTTGTTTATGTTCATATTGGCGCCAGAACAGCAACCATAACTATGGGAACTATACAAACCTCCGGTCAGGAAGTAAAATTGCAGTTTAATACCGATGCCTTGGATTTTATTTATACTTGACCAGAAATCCGCAAGCATTTCCTTCCAGCAAATTTTAGCTGTCTCCGCGACCCGCAAAAATATCCTCCCGCAAAACAAATTCAGTCGGACAATCCGCAAAATATCCTTGTGCACGGTAGCTAAATCAACAAAACTATGACTTCTTTCCCATACTATTGCATAATCAAACCGTAATAGCAATGATTCAAAATAGAACAAACGCAATTTTGCTCTGCCATATCGCTCATGTTACAACACAAACTTAGCCGTCCCATTTAACTTTCTTAAAACGTCTCCATTCGTGAAAATACACCATGAAATTCTCAAACTGCGTTTGCCAAAAAAAAAAAAACGGATTTGACCTATTTTTACCCTTTCAAAGCAGCTTTAATGGCTTTACGACAAATGATTGAAACTGATAGGTAACGTGAGATATTGAAACTTAAGAAGAACTTAATACCTTTGCGGTAACGTAATGTGAGATATGACAAGTTCATGCAAGTTTTGACATCCCGATACCCAAGGGAAATTAACAATAGGTCCGGGGGTGCTCCCCAAAAATTTTAGGAGCAGTATGTGACGCCCTTTTTGAAATCCTAACCGGTTTAACCAACCATATCCTCAATACCCTAATATAGCTTCTATAAAGAAGAAAGAACTAACCCCCAGACAAAAGTCCACAAAATTTTGTTAACAACTTTTGTCCCTATATTATAGTGACTCCTATGTCTCGTTTGCGCGCATGCGCTTTAACGAGATAAAAATCGTCACAAAATTGCGTTAATTCCAGTCGCCCCAAAACTTGGCATACATGAAGTAGACAGTTTTAGCCAATAATATGGTTAGTTTCAGCCCCCGACCGTGGATACTTGTCACGCATTGAATTTTTCAATTTTGGCAATTTTGCCTTTCCAACGCGGCCGTAATTTGTTCCAACGCGGCGCTTATTTGTGGCAGTTTTAGCGGCCAAGAAATGCTTTTGGACACGAATTTCGACAGCAGAAGTGTTTTCCAGTGGAAATGAAAGTTATTTAGCTGATTAGAAAACGAAAACTCCAGGTAAGCGATCATTTAAAATGTTAGAGTGTCCCGACTAATGTTATCCCTCTCAGCAAAGACGACCATATCTTCTTCAAATACTATGAAATGCTTTTCAGATCGGCTTTCTAAGTTCAAAACCTTGCTTATATTCATGAAATCCACCTTAGAAATCATATTTCCGAGTCCAGAGAGATAAATTTGGATAGAAAGTAGCTTTTTAGCGTCTGAGCGAAAGGAAATATTTCACTCACAACGAAACGCTAAAATTATGCAAATGGTTTATATCTAATTAGCATAATCTTTTCACGTCAGAAAATAAATTCGTAGTAAATTATGTATTTTTCGCTTTGTTTTGCAGATTTGCAGTCTGTTTGGCCATGATATAAAAGAAAAAAATGTTCTTTTAACTTTTCCCTCAAACCAGACAATAATTGAGAGGAAATCAGTTCTTGTTAAAAATGCTTGCATAAATTATGAGAAACTGTATCTTGTAAATTTTTGTGGTGAAATATTATGGGCTTCTAGATAGTGATTTTATTTTCCTGAAAGCTTATTCAATTCCCTTTCAAAAGAGGTATAGCTTTACACTCCATTGTAAATACCTGCTGAGAAATTAAATAAAGAAAATATATGGTCAATTTTCACTGTTTTTTTTTTTCATGTCTGGAAAAGAGTTAATATATATATATATATATATATATATATATATATATATATATATATATATATATATATATATATATTAGTTAATTTGCAGAACTGCTGTCAGAGTGCTCAATAGGAAAACTAGAGCATAAATATTAGAAGACAGTCTGATCAACTGATTCGACTTGGCATTTTATTACTAACTAGTTTCGTACCGCACAACTTGTACGGCACTCATCAGATAAAATTGCCGAATACAAAGATTACAACGTTACACGGATGAGAAGGAAAGTATAAAATTACAACGGTTTTTTCGGAAGAATGGAACATTTAAAATCTGCGTGACAATAGAAATTGAAAAAGTAACGAGTATGCGTGATGATATAAGTTATGAAATCAACAGTTGCTATTACGTGACAGGCTTGAAATTTTTTAGCAGGAACTTGTTTGCGTGCCTACAGGAAGTTATCAGTTCATTTCGCTTATTGAGCGAAGCCAGATCAGGTCTGCAGATTATAAAATACTTCTCCCATAGGCACAAGTTACAGCGGTTCGAAGCGGGGTTGTATGGAGCAGCTTGCTTTAGAATCGTCCAAGATATTTTAAAATTTGTTTTGGCGTCTTTCAACTGCCAAATGTGTTTGCTTAACTCAGTGTTGAGTCTCTTTGGCGGGTTTTTAAAAGAAGCTTTGTGGTTAGTAAATCTAGTCTTAAAAGAGTTCTCAGTAAGGCCTACGTAGGTCTGGTCAGGCCTGTTGTCCTCCGTTGCTACTGTTGCTTGGTAGACCACGGATTCCATAAGGCAATTCCCAGCCAAAGGACAGTCAGCTGATTTTCTGCAGTTGCATCTTTGTGATGGCACAATCTTTTTGTGAAGGGTTGACTTATTATGGCCGTCGATGATTTGTTTCAGGTTGGACATGCAGCTGTAACTGATTTTCACTGTGTTACGGTTGAAGATCTTGTGTAACACGTGGTCCTTTGGGAATTCTTCGTCGAGGATCTTAAGAAAAGTCCGTCCGACGTTGGTGGCGACATTCTTACTGAATGGGGGGTTGTACCAAATTATACCTCTGTGGCGATTCTTTCTATCGGAGTTTCGCGGTTCTGAAGCGGTTGGCGGTGAAAAAGCAAGGCGGTGCTTGTATCCGCTGTCGTTAAGGGCTTTCTGATAGGGTGGCACTGCATTGTCAAAAGAATCTTGGTCATAAGAGATCTCGGATAGCCTTTTGTTGACTGACTTTGGGATGTTTTCAATGATCTGCGGTGGATGGTTAGATTTCTTGTGGATGTAAAGTGGGATGTTGTTGGGCTTGGTATAAGGCATGTATGTTCCGTTGAAAAGGTTGAGAGTGACGTCGAGGAAGTTGACGATTTTTTTGTTGGCTTCAATTGTAATTTTGAGGCCATGCTCGCTGAAGATGTTGCATAGATCTTTCTTTATAAGCTCTACTTGACGAGGTGATGCATTCGTTATCCCGAGGCCGTCATCTCTGTATAAGCCGAAGTTGTTGCCATATTTCTCTTTGATTTTGTGTAGGAGAAATGCGCCAACGAGCTCACATGATTCGGCACCGTCATAGCTACCCATGGTGACATCGAAGAGATTAGACGATGCTTTTTTACCCCATGCTTCGCCAGAGTCAGTCAACAAAAAGCTATCCGAGATCTCTTATGACCAAGATTCTTTTGACAATGCAGTGCCACCCTATCAGAAAGCCCTTAACGACAGCGGATACAAGCACCGCCTTGCTTTTTCACCGCCAACCGCTTCAGAACCGCGAAACTCCGATAGAAAGAATCGCCACAGAGGTATAATTTGGTACAACCCCCCATTCAGTAAGAATGTCGCCACCAACGTCGGACGGACTTTTCTTAAGATCCTCGACGAAGAATTCCCAAAGGACCACGTGTTACACAAGATCTTCAACCGTAACACAGTGAAAATCAGTTACAGCTGCATGTCCAACCTGAAACAAATCATCGACGGCCATAATAAATCAACCCTTCACAAAAAGATTGTGCCATCACAAAGATGCAACTGCAGAAAATCAGCTGACTGTCCTTTGGCTGGGAATTGCCTTATGGAATCCGTGGTCTACCAAGCAACAGTAGCAACGGAGGACAACAGGCCTGACCAGACCTACGTAGGCCTTACTGAGAACTCTTTTAAGACTAGATTTACTAACCACAAAGCTTCTTTTAAAAACCCGCCAAAGAGACTCAACACTGAGTTAAGCAAACACATTTGGCAGTTGAAAGACGCCAAAACAAATTTTAAAATATCTTGGACGATTCTAAAGCAAGCTGCTCCATACAACCCCGCTTCGAACCGCTGTAACTTGTGCCTATGGGAGAAGTATTTTATAATCTGCAGACCTGATCTGGCTTCGCTCAATAAGCGAAATGAACTGATAACTTCCTGTAGGCACGCAAACAAGTTCCTGCTAAAAAATTTCAAGCCTGTCACGTAATAGCAACTGTTGATTTCATAACTTATATCATCACGCATACTCGTTACTTTTTCAATTTCTATTGTCACGCAGATTTTAAATGTTCCATTCTTCCGAAAAAACCGTTGTAATTTTATACTTTCCTTCTCATCCGTGTAACGTTGTAATCTTTGTATTCGGCAATTTTATCTGATGAGTGCCGTACAAGTTGTGCGGTACGAAACTAGTTAGTAATAAAATGCCAAGTCGAATCAGTTGATCAGACTGTCTTCTAATATATATATATATATATATATATAATTTCTTCAATTGCTTTTAACCTCTGGAAAAAGAGCACTGAAGGCATTGGGGAGCCTGGCCAAGCATTTTTCACACACCTGCATTACTCAAGTCTGGTCCCCACACCCACACCACAGGTAATAATATGAGTAGATTGTCTGTGGTCTGGCTCGGTTGCCACTGGGCATGGTCATATTGTTCCCCTTTTGCAGGATACTACAAGTGAACTTTAGATTTGAATACAAGTACGAGATTGAGTACGAGACGAATTATGAATTTAAAGCCAGTCACGTTCGCAGAACTGTCAGTCCTTCCTATCGCTGACCAGAAGATAAGGAGACTCTAGGTATAAAATTCTTCTGAAAATGATTATCTAGAGCATGCAACAGCATTGTAGGTTTGAAAAGTTGTACTCGTACTGAATTTCGTACTCGTAGTCAGATCTAAAGTTCGCTACTGACTAACCGGAACTGGAGACCAATAAACCGGAAGTCAGTCCATAAAACAAACGTGGCATCCACAGAAAATGGAATAGCAGACTCTAAACCAACCGCTATAACAAGTCTAGGCACAGCTTAACCCTATTCAGCCTGGGCTTTTTTTGAGTTTCTGAGCCTGGGGGGAGGGGGGGGGGGGTCGGCACAATGGAACGTTGACGTCACGTGACGTAGTTATTAGGTAATTAGTTATACGGCCGCCATTTGGATCCGCCATCTTGGATTTCTGAATTTTTAAAACCTCTTAAAAACCGTCCAAAATCACTCAAAATTAATCAAAACCAATAAATAAACGCTAAATGACGTAAAAAATATAAAAGTTATACAAATAAACATTGTTTTTCTTCATTCAAAGGTATTGATATGCAAATTTCAAAAAACATGGCTGTCAAAATCTTGTTGCCATGGAAACATCAAGTCACGTGATCAAAAAATTGTCATATGTAATTGTTGCCAGGTAAATTTTAGGAAAAGTCACAAAGTTTGATGGCGTTTGGATACATACTAAAAAAGTTATGAAAGTTGAAAGTTAGCGCGGGCACTTTGTGCTCCCCCCCCCCCCCCCCCCCCAGGCCGAATAGGGTTAACAAGTCAAATAGTTCATGATAGTTGTCTTTTTTGTCGACCTTTTTAGGCGAAAAAGCAAAACAATACATCAAATTTTGGAGTAACACCTCATCATTCAACACTTTGTGTTTTTTTTACCCAAAATCTTAGCGTGTTTGCAGGTTCGAATAATCAATACGGAAATTGCAGAAATTGGTAGTATCGCCGTTGTATATTGTTCTGAGTTTTCCAATTTTTAGCCTGTGTGCACATATATTAATTCCATAGGCAAAACATTGATACAGATTCTGTGTATGTCTTCTGTTACGGGTGTTTAAGGACTGTGTAGGAAAATTAATTATAACAATTTAGTGTTGCACGCGGTAAGTGCTTTAGTGAAATGTGACTGACATTTCAAATCACAAAGTCTGATGTTCTGTTCTCCCTACCTCTTAAAGTGACGTCATCAAAATCCAGTGTTTCATGAGCGGCTTGAGTGAAGTTTTTTTCGCTTTCAGCTTTGATTGGACTCCTCGCCATGAATTCTATTTGAGTGGAAATAAGTTTAATATCACGGCGTTACATTTTTGTTTTGTAGTTATGTTCAAATCTGCGACAAGGGTGGCCATTTTCGCTGGTTACGAAGACATGCACAAAGTATGCCGCCTTCAATAATCTAAAAAACGCCGACTATTTACTGGGAGTTTCAATGTGAAAGTGAGTGCTGGCGTTGTAACAAGAACAAATTATTGGTAATAAGATAAACAAGATATGAAATGAAATTATATGGGCTATAACTTTACGAGAAATGAAAGTGCATAAGGAGTAGACAGCAGACTTTCGTTGAGGCGATTGATTTCGTATAACCCTTTAAATAGATATTCGACAAATACACACTATTGGACACTAAACCCATTGTTTTCTTTCGTTTACTGTTGACTCTTAACAATGACCGTTTCATTTTGTTTCAAGAGTTTTCTGAAATCACTCTAGTCGCTAAAAAATCCCTGTGTACGTAATAGTAATTAAAATTATGTATTAACGTATCACAACGATTACAGGTACGTCGCTGGATAACTGTAAAAATACGCACCTTTGATGACTCTTTAGTAGTTTCTTCACGCAAAATAAAGCGGGATCAAACAAAAGTCCTTCAGTTAAAATGATTTGCAGAGCGCCTTGTATTCAAACCATCAGAAGAATTACACACGTACTATTGCACGATGTATGTGCCGAGTCCTTTTATTAAGCACAAGTGCACTTTTTATAAATAGAACACTGTAATATTTAAGTCATGACGCACTTTCTGGCTCAAGTGTTTCCTTCTTTGTTTATTTCACTTTCACGAGAATTGAATCTCAACTAAATATAATCTTTTGGTTTCATTCTCCAGCGTTATTTCTAGAACATTTGTGTGTCAAGTAAAATCATTGCTCGCTTCTAGGCTCTCGGGGTTTCTTCTTTGCCTATGTTTTTCACGAGGTTGATCTCTATACTAAATATAATCTTTTGGTTTCATCCTCCAGCATTATTCCTAGAACACTTGTGTTCACGTGATATTTCACCTGTTGTCACTACTGCCTTCTAGGCTCTCAGTGTTTCTTTCTTTGCTTATTTTACTTTCACTAGAATAAGTCTCTAGCGATAAATTCTTGGTTTTAAGGTGATGTTACATGGGACGACTCTAAACGCAACGTTGTTCCGTTCATTGACACAGTGCAACAGCGCACGGACGATGATTTATAACGCAATATTTTCTTGCGGCTGCCGCAAGAAATTGTTGCAATAAAAATCGCCCCATGTAACATCCCTTTATTCTCTATCGTTATTTCTAAAACACTTGCGTATCACGTGATTTTTCACATGATAAAGTCATGGCCCGCTCTCTTGGATCTCAATGTTTCCTTTTTTTAACATTTATGAGAATTAAGACCTCGAGCGCTAATATTAAAAAATGCTCCACAACCTGCTCAAATCTTCAATGCTGCATTTTCCATCACTTTTTGAAAATTATCCAGCGGTTTCACACTCCTTCCATATGAATTTCAAGGTACTCCAATACTTTTGCATCGATTTTTTTTCTGCTTAGAAGGGCTTTCAAATGGAGAAAGGTGTCGGGATTATAAGCTACTCCGCATCTGAGCAAAGGCGAAGCTGACAAGCAGTTTTCTGAGTTTTGTTTATGAATACGAAATGAGGACGTGTGGAATTTATTCTAAGAATTCGCACCGTTGTAAGGGGGCGAACACAATATGCTCGCCAGTTACCCCAGGTGGGGAGAGAGCATTTACACTGCATAAGAAGTTCCCATGGAGTGCAACGTTTTTAAATGTGGGGACTACGCTTACTAGACGAGTGCATATCACTTACGCCCCTGTTAGAAACAGGGAAATCGCTCATAATTTTAGTGAAAACCAAACAACGGCATTCGGGAGAAAAATACTCAAAACCGAAAAACCGCTTTTCATAAAAACAGAAAACCGGACTAAAAAAAAAAAAAAAAACAAAAAACAAAGAAAACCGCAATGGTTATCAAAACCGAGAAATCGGAGATTTTCAGTGGAAAAAACGAAACACCGATCTCAAAATGACAGAAACCGAAAACTGTGCAAGACTTTTCTGGTTGAACATTGACTACTGATTCACTGGGGCCGTAGTTTTGTCATTAATTCCGGAAATTCCGTAAAAAAAAGCTGGACAAAACTTGTGATTTTGCTCCCATATATTTTCATACCACGCTCTAGGCTAGAATACAAAAGCAAACTTTGCATTTTCTCACGCAAATAGAGTTTTGGTGCCACTTCGTGATCTCAGTATTTTTTTTTTTTTTTTTTTTTGATTGGAGTGGACCGGATGATTTGAAAAAAGTACATCTACAAGTGATTTTTTTTTGTGCGAATTTACTTCAGTTGTTTTGTTGCTTTCACCATTTCACATCATTTAGGCAATTTTCAAAATAGCTCATGCACGCAATGCGTGCCTATGTTTGGGACTCGTCAGCACGGTGTAGCTCACACAGCGAGACTCAGCGACATTTCACTTATCCCAAATACGCTGGTCGTCATTATGTGAGTGATAAGCCTGTTTGTATCACTATAGCACGCTACTGCAAGCTATTTTTTTTAAATTATTTATTTATTATTTACCTGATTTTATTAATAATTTGTGTTTGCTAAATTTGATTGTAAATTATACAACCTGCCTTGATTAGCTTTGCTATATGCAGGTTGTATATTTCTTTAATTTGTTAAATTTAAACTATTGAAATAAAATGATGAAATGATGATGAAAAAAAAAAAAGGTACAAATTGTTATTTTGTAGCCAATCCACCCTTCCCTGGGTGAAAATGTATTTCCCTTGGGGCACGCATAACGGTATGCGTGTCATATGCACAGGAGTGGTATTTATACCACTCCTTGATTCACACTTGTTATTGAAGCCTACCAGTATTCTTACGACGAGCTTGTTCCTCGGGGCTACTTTTCATGGCTACTACAGAAGATTTAGATTCTTTGAAGACATTTATTCTTAAAGGCTGAAAGATAACAGGGATATATTGGCAACGCAGCTATCAATGGCTAGTTAACGACTGTGCAGAGTCGGCTCTGTCTATTTCACAACAGATTAAGAAGAGCGCCGATATCAACTTTAAAAGTATTCATAACGAGAAGAACTATAAGTTCAACCTCGAAACTATAGACAAGGACCAGGCAGCAGCTTCTGTTGAGGACATACAATAGAAGAACGACTTGATTGGCGAGTTAATATTGTTTATCGAAGAAAGGAATCGAAAGATTAGGATTGCTGACTCCTCCGACGCCGGTTGGTTGACAGTTAAACATTATGAGAGCAACGCTGTTGCTCTTGATATTGACGACGATAAGAAAATACGAGCCACCGAGAAAGAAGCCATCAGAGAACGCGACCCATTGTTAACACGTTTAGTTATAATCCTACTGCGGTCTCCGAACACTTCCTTGCCAGTGATCATACTCTAAAGGATCATATGATCCTTATACCACTCGAAAAATTATATACCAAACGTGACTCTATTAGAAAGGCTCGCGAGGCATTTCTTATTCAATTAGGTAAAACTTTAGAACCTGCAGGCCTTAACAAACGCGATGATATGTAAGATTATTATTTCCGTTTTAGTTACCTTGGTATTTTTCTATAGTTTTGAACATTACGTAGTCACTTCATGTAATTTCCGGCCAGTATAAATACCATGTAAACTCGCGTTTTCCGCAATATATAAACCTGAAGAAGGCTGGTGTTGGCCAGCCGAAATATCGAAATCACGCCTTTACACGTTGTTTGACCAGTCAATGCAGAATTTTCTTATATTGGCGATGAAACCCTATTCTGGGCTTCCCTATTCTGGAATAGGGGTGTGACGAAAACAGAATGTCATGAAATAGGATGCGTAATTTATAGGCGGCTAACTTGCGATTATTCTCAAAATCCCGTGGGGTAAGGGGGGGGGGGGAATTTCCATATAGAAATGACTGGGGTGATGTCTTCGGCTTCTCTGTTTTTCCTCACTTGTTTCTATATATTCTGAAGCGCCAGTCGTCTTCTCGCTTACTCAAGGATTAATACTCAAGGAAAGCTTCTTCAGTGACGTTTTATTTTAATCCTGTATAATTATGACAGCCTTACTTAATACATTGTTAGATTTGTGTTTTTTTATTTCTACTTTTGGTCTGTCTTGATTGCATCTTTCGTGGTTTCTAAGTATGCCACTAAAGTACTAATACAAAATCTTAAACGGTCCATTTCTCTTCTTTTTTGATCCTTGAATGATCCGGGAATGTTCTCGTCTTTATACATTGCCTAGCGAAAAAAACGGTTTGTAGAATATTATTTTAATTGTTTCCAAATATTATCAGCGGTTTTTTTTTTCTTAAAGCAAGTATAGAATTTTAAAAAGGGGCAGGGAGAAGATGCCGGGCCATATGACGTCTTTGATGCGTAAGAAAATGCATGTAAAATCCCCACGACCAGCTACCTCTTCCCCTCACTCCGGTCTATGAAAGAATTGATAGTTTATAACATGGTTAAAGGGAGTGGTTTCTAGTGAAACTGATCGTTCCACATGAACCTCCACAAATGTTAGCTACTGCATAAAACGCAATTTACTTTCAAATCAGCAGCCTTAAATTTAATCTTGTTTTATACGTTACCATGCTTCTATCAATGACATAGCTCCATCGTTTGATAGATTAACCATACACAACCCACAATTCCTTGATTAGCTCTGACAAAGGGGCAGCGATCAAAACGTGGGCTGTTGAATCTGTTTACGGTGAGATACCTTATCAGCTCAGTTGATAAAACCAAATTTCCGCATTACATGGTTCCCAGGAAAGAAAAAGAGTAAAACAAAAGAGTATCTGGATGAAATGGATGAAAGTGAGTGACCATTCAAACAGTATTGCTTGTTTGTCAGCATTTTACAATCAAATATGGCATTTTTTTTCACTCTAGGTACATTTAGGACGGATATTTCGTTGCATTACCTCTTTCGACGAAACATTTTTTTCTTTCACCGCCCCCCTGTCCAGGAGTTGTTTCTCCTTCGCCGCATGGTTTGCAGCTTCGCTTTCCCTCTTCGTCTTGATATGTGCCTTGGGGACATGGAGTACAGGTAGAAGATTTTTGCCGGTGGAATGTTCCCAGGGGACAAGCAACTGTTAACGATCAAAACAAGATTTCATTGGTTTTCTTTTTGGAAATGGAGCTTTCTGAAGGCACGTTCACACAGCAAACTTATGTTTGCAAACTCGAGTGGGTAAATACGAACAACACAAACACATTTTTTCCAACACGAAAACAAAAACAAATCATAACCAATTCACAACGGACCTCTCTTTAGAGAAAAAAAAACTAATATGTTGAGCAGAGGACAAAAACTGATAGTCTCGTGTATGGGCGGGCATGAGCGTGACCATGGTTTGGAAACCCGATCATAATTAGCAAAGATTTTAGTGATGTTATTCCCTCGTTCATCTGTATACAATTTAGTTTGAGAAGCTATAAGGCCGTCCCCTTTTTTTCCTCCGTTTACCGTCGTCCGACCGACCCATATTTTTGCGTTTTCAAAAAAAAAAAAGTTATGAGGAGGGTATAAATGACCTAGTGAAACATTTGTCACTTTTAATCTGAAATATCAACATTGTTTTCGCTTTTTCTCGGCTGAGTTTCACCACGACATCGATCTTTTCTTCGTCCATTACCTTCATGTTGATTTTGTAACCACGTCTCGTTATTTCCAGGCTCTACGGCAATGTTGCTTGGGTACCGGGCCTTCTAGTTCCAGATTGCTCCTGATTTTTTTTTTAAAGATTTTTTTTTTTAGAGGAGCTCTGCGGGCCGAAGGCCCGCATGGAGCCCCATACTCAGAACCAGAGAACCGTAGAACCCATGCCCGTCATTTTTCATGGTCATGGCTAGCGGAATGCTTCGCGGGCGCGTCCTGTGCCCGGCGTTCGCTCAGGGCTAACTCGCGGGCGCGTATGACGTCACACAGCATCCGAGATCTTTGCAATTTCATGTCAGCTGGGAAAACACTGCTGTGTTTAGCGGAGAAAACCGTTGAAATTAAAGTTGTTATTCTCCTGCATTTTTTCGCTGTTTGCTACTCAAGACGAGGAAACTAATTAAGGGATACTCGGAAGCTGCTATAGTGGAAAAACAAGAGCTTTTAGGGATAAAATCTTGCTTCGAGGATGGCAGCACTGCGGTGGATGTTTGTCACTTCGGGTTTCAGAACTGAAGAAGCAGAGATTTAATGAATTTCCAAGCAGTGGAGGGACTTAAAGTTAAAACAAAATACATTTTTCGATTTGAATTTATGTTGATATCAATCTGTAATTGGCTTTTTCTTTGTGTTCTGTTAATTTTGGAGAATTGTTTATAAAACGCGTTCAATAGGCCATTTGCACGATGACGTCATTTGACTACTACTACCAGAATTCATTTCGTTTTTCCTTTCTTATTTTAATTTTGTAATCCCAGTGCGGTTTAAATAACAATAGCCCTAATTTGCACTACAAAACAAAAAAACTGGAGGATTCTGGTAGTAGTGGTCAAATGACGTCATCGTGCAAATGACCTATTAAATTCAGTTGTTTTGATTTCTTTCATCGGAGACATCTCGGCCTTGATAAGCTATAAATGGTTCGCGTTTTGCTTTTAAACATAAACTTATGGAGATTTGAATAAAATTTTTCTAAAGTAGATTGTGTTGTCCATTTTTATGTGTTTGTTCATTCATTACGTAGGTTGAAAAGCGATTTTATTTAAACAAAAAAAGACTTGGATTTTATAGTTCTAAACTTCACTCGCGTGGTCTTGTGTTTGTGTATTTTTTGCAATTTCGATTTCCAAATCAGTTTATCGGACAATTTTTTTTTTTTATAAGCAGCAGGTGTATTTTATTTGGAAATTAGTTGTACTAGTTATTCTAGACAGAGAAAATTTTTTTTTGTGAACTTTTGTACGGTCTAAATAAATGTACTGTGCAAACGGTCGCGTTAGTCTGTTTTTGGGAATCGCTAAAATTAAAAAAAATAGCTCGGTCGTCAATTTTATTCTTGTGCTTCCGACCTTTCACCTCAGTTAAGTTCACAATCGGCTTTCTGTTCAAAGAGCGGCGCTGTTAGGCTATATATATATATATATATATATATATATATATATATATATATATTATCGACGGTAAACGGAGAAAAAAAAGGGGACAGCCTAATACACTCGAAATAGTATCCAAACACTTCATAGTCTGTTAAAAAACGCGTCTGTGCCTTATTCATTTAACCGTTTATTTTTCTCGGTGTTTGGAAATGCTGATGACACACCTTTTCATCGCGTTCGTTCGTTCGCATTCGTAGGTTTGTTTTGCGTGTTTCCCTTTCGTTCCAAGCTAGGTTTTGATTCGCTCGTGTGCGAGAGAATTATCTAAAACTGCACCTAACCGTAACCTGCATGTAGCTGCTGACAATATTTCATAAAATAAAGAAATTTGAAAAAGCCGCCGCTTACCACATTCCTTTAGATCAACGCTTCTCACAAACCCAGGATAACAAGTGATGTCGGTTGAGACGTGTTCAAAGGAAGATCTCTCAGCGGTACTGTTCACTCCATGTAAGCTTATTCTGAACTGTCCCGTGGAGACTGCATACTGCATTTGAAACAGTACAGCTTCACTTTTCTCTTCAACATCATTTGCCTGTGAAGGTGGATCAATTCCTTTGACGTTCAGTGAAAAAATAACCTTCTTTGCATCGGCGACTGTGCGCATCTTCTTCTGATTGGTTTTCAAACCACATCCGGGAACTGTGACTTCCTTCAGTTTGCAGTTGGAGTTTTTGCATCCCGGGATTGTCGAAAGAGTCTCGCTGACTTCTTGCTTGAAGGCGGAGCGAAAGGTATTGTAGCTTTGGCTGATTTCACATGGAAGACCACGGAATGAAACTATAAAGCGATGTTCTATTGCCTTCGGCTCTGCTTTTCCTGAAATAGAAATGTTTTACCAGTTCAGAAAACTTTAAGGTGCTGGTATTATGGTAAATACAAATTTCACCCTTTTAAAGCAATTTAAAACACATGGTAGATAAGTTAGTGAAGTTGCTAAATAACATCTTTTCTGTCATGTGTAACTGGTGATGAAAGCGACAAGATCAAATTTTAGTATAAAAATGAAAAAATGTACTTGAGCAAGCAGGAACATTAACGTCTGTCATGCCATTCCATCTCCATTCAGTATCAGGGCCGCAGCCAAATATGGTTATTGCCCTGGTATCATGAGCGAAACCTTCGTTGCATGTCATAGTGCATAGCTTTCTGCCAGAAAACTCTTCGCACGATTTTCTTCCATTTGAAGGTTCTGGCAGCCTTGGACACTCTGCAGAATTAAAAACAGAATTAAAAAAGAGGGGAAAAACGTATTGCTATTGCAAAATTTCCATGCCTCTATCCAGGGTGTTTCAAAAGTTCATCGACATTTTAATAAGTAAGGGTTATTTTTAGGCACCTCGTGGATACGTGATTTATTCACCTCGGGCTTCGCCCTCGGTGAATAAATCACGTATCATGGGCGAAGTTGACTGCCCAATGACAAACAAACGCTTTTGTGCAAATTAAATGCATATATCGGAATGCCTTTGTATGTGTGGAGAACAATAGAATAAAAATGCTGAACGTACGCACTGGGATTTCGACGTGGTAAATTCGTACAGAACAAACATGTTTTGCGTCGTGTCTGAGCTTTATTTACTCCAAGATCAGAAGACATGAGTGACTCAGCAGACGACTTGTTTCTTACTCCGAACAGTTTCAGTGGTTCGTTAAATGTAAGCAGTAAGCTAGACGACGAGCTCGCGACTGAACAACCTCGAGGTGCTTATTAGGCGCAGTTTAGCGTTGCAGAAGTGACTGAGGTGTTGTTCGAAGATACCAAACAATGTCAAGATATCGCAGCAGTAAGTAGAATCCAGTAATCCAGTATTTCGGAACGATCATCGTCTGTGTTCAATTTAACAAATTGCTCGGTTGTGTTCAAAATGTAAGAATCCTTGAAGTTGACAAATTTTTCTTGCTTTGCTGTTATTTTTGTTTGCAACCTTGGGTGTTGAGAGGGGAATATGTCAGGGGAATATGTCGGGGGAATATGTCGGGGGAATATGTCGAGGTGAATATATTCCATTGTTTTCCTATTGTTTCAGCCCCGCACTCCCCTGTAACAATCAAAAGCCGCCACCAGCTCTTCAGAAAGTTGATAATTAGCGGGGATCACTCAATATAATCCCCTACGAGAACAAAGGAAACCAATCCATGTGGAATATAAGTCTAAATACATCATCCAGATTTGCTATATTTTTGTCCATTTTTTACAGACATTAACAAATCTGATTGTTTATTGATTTTCAGAACTATTCTATAAGTCGAATAAAAAAATCGTTTAAATAAAAATTTTCCCGCTAAAAATCTGTGTCGTGTGTGTTTCTGTGCTTCCCCGCCATTTTTGTCTGTTTTTAGTAGCAATCATATTTCCATTGTTGTGATATCATTTGCAAGTATGAGCACTAAAACATCCCAAAGAGCAGTCTATTTAAGAGCACAGGTAGCAACTTTACGATCATCTGGAGTATATGTACGAGAAACGACTAAAATATTGCCAAAAAAAAAAAACAGTGAAAAACTCGCTTGGCATTCGCTCGCAAATATCGTAAAGTTACATGAATACTTTCTCTTTTGCCATCTCCCCAAACTTAAAAACAATATCGTATGGGGCTCCGCGCATTCTAGGTTCCGCCATCGTATCAACTTAAAAGACGCGCCAAATGGATAGTTTGGGGTGGAATGACAGGAAGCGGCCTGACTTCCTTCAAGGCCAAACCATAACGGCAGAGTAGTATAACACAAAAAAAATCCTTGAGAAGGAAGTGAAGCCTTTTTTCAGCCGACGATCTACAGCAGAAGAGCTGGTAAAACGAAAGCTTTTCACCTTCGTACAAGATGGCGCATCAGCTTATACAGCGAAAGCAACCCAGCAGTGGTGAAAAAAAAAAAAAACCTCCCGAATTTTATTGAAAAGGATGAATGTCCAGCAAATTCACCTGATGTTAACTCCATTGAGAAGCTATGGAACATCATTGACGAAGCTACATACAGAGATCCAATCTCTAAGACGATGGCAGGACTAAATCAAGGTTACGGCAAGCCTGGCGAAACATACCGCTAGCCGCAACGGTTTAAAGACGTTATTCAGAAGAATGGGAGGCACGCTGGATATTGATATTTTAACAGAAGACAAAGAAAATAATGTATACAAAACTAGAAAACTTTCATTAACATCGGAATTATAAAACTATAACTTATGTGTACTATAGAAAGGTGTCCACGAACCTTTGAAACACCCTGTGCGTAGTTCAGCTTAAAAGTCACTAGGACCATATCAGAGGACTGTGAAGGGAGCTCCTCTGAATTGGGTAATTGTCGTTACCCAGCGTGTTATACAACGGGGAACGGGGGAGGATGCCACCAAAGGGGGGGTGGCCTTTTTAAAGAGCATTTACTGTTAGCACATGCTGTCTCCAGTAGCTGTTCGTGTATCCTTGAGACACATTTTGGTAAAGTTTGTCGACGATTGGTTGCTATGGTAATGAGATATGAAGTCATAAAAAGCATGAGGTCAAGCCATTTTTGAACTGGTAAATGGGTGTGTTTCAGTGAAGAAAAAGCATAAAACGATACCAAAAGCAGGAAAATGTTTAACTGTATAATATTTTACAACTCCAGCAAAACATTATTTGCAATTTTCGCATTGTTCCGATAAAGTAGAATTTTTTGTTCAATCTAAGATGACGGCCATCTTGGCGGGCATTTTTCATGGCGTTACGGATACCCAGCCGCAACACCATAACCCACAATATTTGACTTATCTTGTAGAACACATCACATACTATCTATTGGAGGTAAACTATTTCCGATATATTGTCAAAAACCCGCAAAAAAAAAACACCGCAAAAACCCGAGGGAAGGGCTGCAATCACCCACACCCCATTTGTAACACGGTGAGAGCATACGTGTGCGTGCACGTCCGATGGTTAAACAGGCAGTATTTATCAAAGTTCCTAAAATATTGTTTTCCATCATTTAAGGTGTTGCTAAGACTCTTAATTGCGTGGGATATACTAGACTTCTCCACCACTTGATTGTCACACTCAGCCTTTCTTTAAATTTCCCAACACCTGGTTGAGAGAAACAATGTGAAGTAAACATTCTAAATGCCTGAAGAAACAACATGATGACAAAGAATAGAACTCAGACCACAGGGCTTCTAAACCACGGTGCCTAGACGAGTGGCTCATACTGAATATTTTTTCTTTCATCTGTCAGGATGACTTCTAAAGACACCCTTTCTCGTCCAACCATTTTCCTGAATTGCAAGTACATCGCAGATTACCTGTGTCAGTTAGGTATGCACTTATCCATTAATATACATGCGGCCTTCCCTGAGTAACAATAGCCTCAAAAATCGGCATTCTCAGTGATCCTAACTCATTATTCCCCTGACTACACCAATACATACATACATAGATAGTTTATACATACATAGTTTTTTAATTAAGTTGTAGTTTATATTAAATTGTTAACGCCTGATGTATTTACCGTGTTTTTTTAAATAAAGATGATGATGATAACCCTTTTAACCCTCGGACGTACGGGGGGGGGGGGGGGGGGGGGACGCCATTAAGGCTTTTCTCCGATATTTTCAAGACCATGTACGATTAGCACATGCCGTTTTCAGTAGCTGTTCATTTATCCTTAAGACACATTTTGGTAAAGTTTGGGGACAACTGGTTGCTATGGTAACCAGAATGGCTTCAGTTCATATCACTGTTTAAATGTTTAGTTCATGACCAGCCTCTCACCGATACGCAGGGAATGACTTACCTCCAAAGAAGAACTTGAAGAACAATTTGGAAATGAGGAAATCGTTGCTGGAGCCTTCATGAAGACCGTGCTTGACCACCCAATCGTTATTGAAGGAGACACCATTCAACTTCGTTCGTTCTGCAACACGCTACACAATGCCGTTGCCACGATGAGAGCTTGGGATACTCACACGATTTAGCGTCTTCACCTAACGCCCGTTCTGCCTTACAGAAATTGCCTGATTAGTTAAAAGAAAAGTGGGGAGAAAAGAAGGTTAAAATGCATCCCACCATTCCTACATTGGTCGATCTGGATGAATGGCTTCGTGCGAGACTGCGCGCCAAAACCTTAGTCAGTGAACCATTACGTAAGCCGCCAAAGAATGGGCGTACTGGCAATAGAAGGCCGCCACAAAGGGATCAACGCGTCCAAAACCGTCAAGAGCAACCTTACTTGTTCTCAACCCTAGCTACAGGTGCTACGACTGGGAATCAGAGCTCACCCGCAGCTAAGACTTGTATGGTATGCGATAAAAAAAAAAAAAAAAAAAAAAAACACACGATTGAGAAGTGTGACAAATTTCTAGCGATGGATGTGAATCAGAGAGCACAGTTAGGCAAAGAAAAGAAGTTGTGCTTTTGCTGCTTTGAGTCAACGGATCACCAATCTCGTGACTGTACGCGCAAGAAACGATGTGACATGCAAGGCTGTAACAAATACCACCACCCACTTATCCACGGGGCAGCACCAGTTTTCGTTGGAACACCACCTTTGAACAGTGCCGCACCCGTCCCGCCGTTGAACGTCGCGGCACCCGTCTTCGTTGCTACTTCGTCCATGAATGGGGTTTCCTCCCCAGTCCTACTGCAAATCGTCCCGGTATCCGTTGTGACCTCTAGAGGCGTTAAAACAAACACGTTTGCACTTCTGGACTCCGGCAGCCAAACTTCACTTATTTTAGAGAACTTTGCTGACACTATTGGTCTTGTTGGTGAAGATAGCCCTCTACAACTTGGCACAATTAACTCGTCTGGTGAACCAGTACGTTCTAGGAAAGTGTCATTCCACGTTGGTGCTGTTGAAGGGACAAAACCAGACGCGCAGATAGCCGTAGACGAAACTTGGACTGTACCACAGTTGAACCTGCCCCCGCAAAGGGTCACGCGTAGCATGATGCAGGACTTCCCTAACCTAAAGGATCTGAGTATCCCTGAAGTGGATTCCAAATACGTAACAATTCTGCTCGGGGCAAATGTTTTGGAGGCGATACTACAGCACGATGTGCGAAGAGGTCGTCCAGGACAACCCGTTGCGATTCTCACAGCCTTTGGCTGGACCCTTGCTGGCGCAGTCAATTCGGTCGTGAAACCCGAGCGTCTACATGTCATGCACGCGCACCGTGTTCCGAACGATGGAGAATCATTAAACAAGCAACTAGAAGACTGGTGGCGAACAGAATCGTTTAGTACGAAGGAAGGAACAAGACGTAAAGTTTCCTGACAACCGCCCCATGGCAGAAAAACGACTCGAGTCCACTGAAAGGAAACTAAAGCGTGACGAGAAACGTGCAAGGAAATACTGTGCCATTATTGACGACTATGTTGACAAAGGTTACGCGCGAAAGCTTACTCCTGAGGAGGCATCCGTCCCAACCTCGAAGCAGTGGTTTCTGCCACACCACCGGTTCGTAATCCCAACATGCCAGACAAGATCCGGATCGTGATGGATGCTGCCGCCAAGCATGACGGAGTATCACTGAATGACAAACTTCACATCGGGCCCGACCTCCTGAATAGCCTAGTGGGTGTGCTGTTGCGGTTTAGAGAGCAGCGTGTTGGTCTGGCCGCCGACATCGAAGCCATGTTTGACCAAGTTCGAATTATAGAAGAGGATCAACCCGTCCTGAGGTTCCTGTGGCGGAACTTAGAACTGCAGCGCCCACCTGATGTGTATCAGATGCTCGTCGCGATTTTTGGAGCTGCGTGCTCCCCGTGTATGGCAAACTGTGTATTGAGAAAGACAGCTCTTGACAATTATGGAGACACTGCATTTTCTACCGAAGCAATCGAAGCCGTAGAGAGGAATTTCTACATGAGTGACTTCTTGAAATCCGTACGTGACGAAGCTACTGCAGTGCGAATGTTCCATGAAATGACCTCCCTCTTGGCTCGCGGCGGTTTCAGGCTGACCAAGTGGATCAGTTCCTCCCGTGAAGTCCTGTCGCAAATCACCCTCTAAGAGAAAGCAAGCCCGTCAGTCGATTTGAAGTTTGATGAATTACCAATTGAACGCACACTGGGTTTAAAATGGAACACTGAAACTGACTGTTTTCGTTTCTCTGTTTGCTCACGCCAAACCCCTGAGTCAACCAAGCGTGGTGTCCTTAGTCGCATATCAACCGTTTTCGAACCATTGGGAGTGCTAGCTCCATACATGCTACCCGCGAAATGTCTAATCCAGTCGTTATGGCGTAAAAACAAGGGCTGGGACGAGCCCTTGGATGAGGAAGACCAGAGTACTTGGAACGATTGGCTTGGAGACCTGACGAAGCTAAGTGAATTTGAACTGCCCCGTTGTTCCTGTGTTAATGCCTGCCCTGAAGCGTCGATACAACTTCACGTATTCGCCGACGCATCCGAAATGGGATTCGGCGCCGTCTGCTATGCTAGATACTCACTCCCTGATGGCACGATTAAAGTTTCGTTTGTTACGGCGAGGAACCGCGTTGCACCGTTGAAGCAGATAAGCATACCTCGTCTAGAGCTTCAAGCTGCTGTCTTGGCCGTAAGGTTATGCTGCCTGATCAAGCGTGAGTTGACTGTTACGACTAAAGACACCATCTTTTGGAGTGACTTTAAAACTGTGTTGCAGTACATAGCTAATGAAAGCCGACGTTTCCACACGTTCGTGGCTAACCGGGTCTCAGAGATTCACGATGTAACCAACCCCACACAGTGGAGACATGTCCCCGGTCATTCTAATCCGGCCGACGATTGCAGCCGAGGACTTCGAGTTGCAGACTTGGATCAGCATTGCCGATGGTTTAACGGCCCCGACTTCTTGTCCAAACCACGAGAACACTGGCCTCAGAGTACGTTTATTGGACCCTTCTGTGGAAATGACAAGGAAGTGAAGAACACCAAGTGTTCTGGTCATGCGTCTGTGAACGATCCAAGAGCGTATTTTCCAGATCCAGACAAGTTCTCCTCTTGGTCAAGATTCCGTCGTGTTGTCGCGTGGATGTGTCGTTTCCCCCAAAACTGTAGAAGAAAGAAAGAAGACCGCGTTTTGTCACCTCTAACCACCGCGGAACTCCACAACGCAGAGATAATCGCCGTGCGAAGACGTCAAGTGGACTCGTTTCATTCAGACTTTGAAGCCTTGAAGTCAAACAAGCGACTACCAGTAAAGAGCAGACTCAGTGCACTCAACCCCTACGTAGACGAAGTGGGATGTTTGAGAGTAGGTGGCCGTCTTCGCAAAGCCCCTCTTCCCTCGTGAAGAGTCACGGCATCCTTTGATATTGGACCAGAAGCACGAAATCACGCGTCTAATAGTAATGCACCACCATATTCGTTTGTACTGTACTAGTAACAAGCATGTGTTGAACGAGCTAAGACAGAAGTATTGGATCCTGAAAGGGCTCGCTACAGTTCAGAAGTTTACATCTAGTTGTCCCTCATCTCGTAGACTACGAGCGAAACCCGAGCCGCCCGTCATGGCTGATCTGCCCGATTCAAGACTGGGATATCAACAACCGCCCTTCGCAAATACCGGAGTTGATTACTTTGGTCCCATGCTTGTGCGCCACGGAAGAAAGACTGGAAAGCGCTACCGAGTGCTTTTTACTTGTCTGACTATTCGCGCGGTTCACCTTGAAATTGCTCACTCGCTGGACACTGATTCTTGCTTGATGGCTATAAGAAGGATGATAGCCAGACGTGGAAAGCCAGCCCATATTTGGTCGGACAACGGCACTAACTTTGTTGGAGTTGAGAATAAGCTCCGAGAAGCCATCAAACGCCTGGACAGCGAACGAATCGGCGATCAGCTGTCTGATGATGGAGTGCAGTGGCACTTCAATCCCCCGTCTTCCCCGCACTTCGGTGGTTCGTGGGAACGCCTCGTTCAGTCTGCTAAAAGAGCGCTTAAAGCGGTGCCAGGAAAGCAGTGTGTCAACGACGAAACGTTACTCACATTTATGGCTGAAGTGGAGTCATTGATGAACGGTCGCCCATTGACTCATGTTAGTACTGATTACCGTGACGAAGAAGCCTTGACACCGAATCACTTCCTCCTTGGACGGAGAAACCCTAATCTCCCGCCAGATGTCGTCAGCGACAAAGACTTGTGCAGTCGTCGGACATGGAAACATGCACAAGTAATGACCCAGCACTTCTGGAAACGTTGGCTCCGAGAATATCTGCCAGCCTTAACAGAGCGCCGAAAGTGGAGAAACGAAGCCCGTAATGTCCGTTAAGGAGACCTTGTCCTCGTCGTCGACGAGAAGTCTCCCCGTGGGTGTTGGCCATTAGCGCGTGTGCTTAGAGTGTTTCCAGGAGACGATGGAAGAGTCAGTGGAGCAGAAGTCCGTACCAGGAGTGGTGTTTACACCCGACCTGCAGTTAAACTGTGTTTACTAGAAAGTGCGAAACAGTGTACGCCGCCCCGCCCGGCGTCGAACAGGGGGCGGGGGGGGGGGGGGGGGGGGAGAATGTTCGCGCCGAAACCCGTTCACGTGACATTGTTGTGTTACATGCGATCGAGACTGACCTTTGTATCTTCTCTTCTCACTGCGCGAAGCTCGAATTTCGTGTAGCTCACGTTGTGAATAAATCGTGTTGAAAATGTTTATCCGTTTACCGTTTTCGTCGTCTTAAATGCCCGTGAAATACCCGGAACAGGAGCGAAGAAGTCACGTGCCCTCTCTTTTACTATTCTACAACTTCTAGTCTAACAGACCCTACCCATATAGTGTTTCTTTTATGGCCATTCGCATTATTTAAGGACTGAGCTCGATTTCCGCGCGATCTCACGTGACGTCTTCGCTCCTGACCAATAACTCGTAGAATCATCATCAAACTTCACCTTACAGGTAAGCCTCGTTTAATGTTTTAATTGCATGTAAAACATTACCAAAATATTGCAATATCGCAAAAACCCAAAGGAGGGGGGTTGCAACAATCCTCCTTGTACCACGGTGGGGGTATAAGTTTACGTGTACGTCCGAGGGTTAAATATATGTAAAAATATACGCAGTCTGATGGCTTCACAAGCAATTATATATTACCTCCGTTGAATTTCTCGTTGATCTTCTTTTCGCAGTTGTTTCCCCAATACCCTTTGTCGCAGATACAGTCGTATCGGTTTACACCATCTACACACCTTCCATTGATACAGGAATTCAAGCTACAGTCATCGATGTTCATGTTACAGTGAGGTCCTGAAAACCCGGGTTGACAGTTGCAGTAGTAGAACCCGTGACGAGACTCACAACCACGGAAATGGGAACAGTTTGTAGTACATATGGGTAAAGCTTCAAATAGAATACAGCGACAACAGTTTTAATGAAATTAATCAATAGTTTGCAACTGATGACTTCCAGGTTTCTTTAAGACTGAAAACACACTCCAGGAAGCGTTAAGCTTGATTTGGGACCATTATAAGCCTACAACGACATTGACAATTAATCAAAATTAAAACAGAGAAAAGGGTACCAATAACCGGTCAAGTTCAAACTATTTTTATGAGTGCTTTTTGAGTGGAACAGTGTATAAGTGAACGTAATGTTTTTCAATATCCAATTTAGTAAAAATCAAAGGCTCCTGTAATACGAAACGTTTGGGTCTACCCTCTTCTAGCCGTTTTTTCTTCACCGTACCCCACTCCCTGCGTCCAACTCCCCACCCCTCCCTCCCTTTTAACGCCGTCCCAATGTGTAACACTAAACACTGAACACTAAATATCAAGGGCTCATTGTTAACAGCCAATCGACCGATCGAGTGAAATTGTCTCACTGCAATAACTCGTCCAACGAATTAATGAATCTAATCAGTACATTGTCGTTTGTAAACTCTTGCGCGTTTATCTACTTCCTGATCACATACTATTTTGTATGTTTTAGATATTGTGTAAAAATACCTTTGCACTGCGTCATGAATCTCTTCTCCACTTTTCCTTTGAGTCCTTGAAGAAAATCGGCCCAAGCACGAACACTTCCGGCAATCGGCCAGGTGCAGTTGTGCGCGGCATTCCACATGTGGTCAGGAGTTGCTGCCACATCCCAGAGGTTTACTTGATGCAATGTGCCGACAAAAGCTGTGGTAAGAGCAGATCTGTTTTTTGCAGCGAGGTATCGCTGACCTAGGACAATCCATCCTCCTCCAGTTACGGTACCACCTTTAAACACGTTTGTCGCGTGTTTTATTTCCCGTCCGTTAACGTACACAGATACATATCCGGTTATTCCATTCCAAACTACTCCTACGTGATGCCAGAGACCATCTGCTAATTCAAAATCAACTCTCACGACTTTATCTTTAATCACCAGCTCAAACTGATATTCTTTAAATGAGAGTATTATTAAGTCTTGCAGTTTACTGAGTACACTGTAACTGAACAGTGTTCCTGAATTGTAGGCGGAATCTGCTCGGACAAACAATGCGATAGTGAAGGAATCCATGTCAGGAACATCTTCACTATCTGATAGAACAACCATGTCTTTAGTTGTCAGCCGCTTAAATATGAGATCAAAGTTGCTACCAAGAACTGCAAAACAAAGTTCTCAGTCAGTATGTTAGAATGTCACCAGTAATATGTCAAACACGAGGAGTGTTTCATCAGGATATCCGCACACCGAGAAGTGGATTAAAAAAACAAGGGGAGTAGAGGGGAGTAATATATCAAACACGAGGAAGAGTGTTTCATCAGGATATCCAAACACCGAGAAGTGGGTTGGAAAACAGGGGAGGGGGAGGGGAGGGGAATAATATATCAAACATGAGGAAGAGTGTTTCATCAGGATATCTAAACTCTGAGAATTGGGTTGAAAAACGAGGGGGGGGGGGGGGGGTAATATATCAAACACGAGGAAGAGTGTTTCATCAGGATATCCAAACACCGAGAAGTGTGTTGGAAAACAGGGGAGGGGGAGGGGAGGGGAGTAATATATCAAACACGAGGAAGAGTTTTTCATTAGGATATCCAAACACCGAGAAGAGGGTTGAAAAACAGGGGAGGGGAGGGGAGGGGAGGGGTGTAATATATCAAACACGAGGAAGAGTTTCATCGGGATATCCGCACACCGAGAAGTGGGTTAAAAAACAAGGGGAGTGGAGGGGAGTAATATATCAAACACGAGGAAGAGTTTTTCATTAGGATATCCAAACACCGAGAAGAGGGTTGAAATACAGGGAAGGGGGAGGGGAGGGGAGGGGAGTAATATATCAAACACGAGGAAGAGTTTCATCAGGATATCCGCACACCGAGAAGTGAGTTTTTTTAACCGACTCTCTTCTCGGTGTGCGGATATCCTGATACAACACTCTTCCTCGTGTTTTTATATAACTTCTCATACAGTAATAATTCTTCAAGAAATTCAAATTTTATGGTAACTAGTATAACATTACTATGCAAACCTCCTTCACGGTAGTGATTTCCTTTGTGTTCTCGTCATGAATTATTAGTGAGTTTTAGAAGCACGTATGAAGAAGGTCTCACATAGTCCAATGTTAAGTTGAGCATTGCAAATGTTAATTAACATTTACTATTTCTGTTCGCAGTCAGAGTTGTATCTCAAATTATGTTAGTCGTCGAACCCAGAGCAGTCAACAGTTTTTAATTAGAATCAAAATAACGTTGTACCGATACGACAGCTAATTCAGTTATAACCTTAAGCTTGTAAAAATAAAGTCTCCAAGAGACAATTACTTACAACTGCCTTAACCTTAGCCCAGTTGCTGTAGCATGGAGTGGATGCCACTCCATCGCAAGTTTATCCTCTCGTACCGTGTTTGATATACTAAGGGAATTGTTATAATTGTAATAATTCTAGCAATATCACAACTGGATTTCCAGAGTAAATTCGGTCTGCCTATCGTGTTGGTCAGAAGGTCTGTTTAATAATTCTACTTACAGATGTCACAGTGATCTCCAGTGTAAGAAGGGAAACACTCGCATTCATAACCATTTATCAGATCAATGCAATATGAATTAGGCATGCATGGCTCTGATGCACACTCATCAATGTTCGCATCACAGGCTATTCCGGTAAAACCTTTTTTACACAAGCAGGTGATGTTTCCTGTAGAGTTATCAGCTTGACATGTTCCGCCGTTTAGGCAGGGCGATGATACGCAAGCGTCTGTGAGGTTTTCGCAGCTTCCCCCAATAAACCGATCCAGGCATCTACACTTGAACCCTGGTGGCTGAGATATACACGTTCCATTGTTTTGACACGGTGCAGAATCGCACTCGTTGATCTCAGTTTCGCAGTACGTTCCATTGTAGCCTGCAGCGCACAAGCAGGAGTAACCAAGGATGTGGTCAATACAAGTGCCATTATTCTGACAGGAGTTGTTAACACAGTCATCTATATTTAGGTCACAGTATCTCCCTGTAAATCCCGCTGTGCACGAACAAGTAAAATTATTAATGGCATCGTGACATGTGGCATTGTTAAAGCAGGGTCTGGCTAAACACTCGTCAAGTTCAAACTCGCAGTATTTCCCGAAGAAGCCAGTGCTGCAATTGCACCTGAATCCTGTCAACAAATTGATGCAGGCACCATATGGGGCACAGTTTGCTTCCCTACAGTTATTAATGCGATTCTCGCAGTGGGGTCCGGTAAATCCGTTGGAACACGAGCAACTGTAATTTGCCACCAGATCTATGCACTTTCCGTTGTTTGCACACGGGCGTGATTCGCAGTCATCAATATTTCTCTCGCACCGCTGACCAGTAAACCCGAGTCTACAGGCACAGTAAAACGCATTTATCTATAGAGATTGAAAAGGAACAATAAGATATTTTAATAAATTATTTCTTAAGGCAATCGAACTTTCCATCAAATAAATGATGGAAATCTAATTCTAAATCTGAAGCCCACAACCAAACTAACAGTTGCGTCTAAATTGTCATGCCTATCACCGACGAAAACGAGGAATGAAATCAATATTGCCAAAATAGCTCGGCATATTAACTGCGGGTTTTTTTTTTTTTTCATTTCTTTATTTCTTTACGGCATTAATTCGGTTATTTCTTGTTTTCTTTTTCCTGGTTAAAGAAGAATTTCTACACTACCAAGTAGAAGACATCTGTTGCACAACATGGAATGTTTCATTAACTCAGAGAGACGCTAAAAGTAAAATAATTATTGATGATCCCGAGACAATTACCTTATCATAACAGGTTCCGCCATATAAACACGGAAAGGAGTCGCACTCATCCACTTCAGTTTCACAAAACGTTCCAAAAAACCCTGGAGGACAGTCGCAAGTGTAACTGTTTATTCCGTCCCTACAAGTGCCGCCGTTAGCGCATGCGTGCACCAAGCAGTCATCAATGTTAATATAACAGTGCAGTCCGCCGAATCCATCAACGCAGGCACAAGTGTAACTGTCTACTTTATCGATGCACGTTCCATTGTTCTGACACGGAGAACTCGAGCATTCATTGATATCAACACTGCATTTGCGCCCGGTATAACCACTCTTACAAGAACAGTGAAAATCATTGATCAAATCAGCACAAATCCCATCGTTTAAGCATGGATTCTGCGCGCATTCATCGATATTTATTTCACAATTTAAGCCAGTGAATCCCGATGAACAGATACACGCGTACTTATCTTTGCCATCACTACACGTCCCACCATTGAAACATGTTACATATTGGCAATCGTCAATATTGTATTGACATTGGTCACCAATAAACCCATCCGGGCACTGACAAGCGAATGAGGTGCGGGTTTCAAAGCAGGATGCATTATTGAAACATGGCATGGAGGTACAATAATCGATGTCCAAACTGCAAGTATCTCCCGTGAATCCTGGCGGACACACGCATATGAAATTGTTGACGTCATCATTACAGGTTGCGTTGTTTGAACAAGGACTTGAAGCGCAGTCATCAAAGTTGTTTTCGCAGTGGAGGCCATCAAATCCATCTTTGCACTCACATTCGTATCCATTTATCCTGTCTACGCAGCTTCAAGTAAATGTAAAAGACGTAAGCAATTTTATAGCGTCTTATGAATTCTAAGTTGTTATTTTAGTCTAATTTGCATTATTATTGCTTTATTGAATTGAAAGTACACTGGAAAACACAATTCAGTATAGCATAAAATGATAACAACTTTTAAATTGGCTTTATCTAAATTACATTAAAAACATACATACATACATACTTTAATTAACGTGGGAATAAACAAAGCTACAAAGCTATTTTTCAGGTATTCCACAATAAACTAACAATACAAAAATTTTTAACGAAAAAAAGGAAAATTAAAATATACTAATACTAATTTGTTAAAAATTAAGATAAACTATACTAACTACATAATTAATTACTACATCGCAATCATAACATCCAATAATTCAATACTTAAATGATTCAATAAACGGCAACAAAAGAGAAAAGAAAAATTCACACGTTCATTTTTTATCCCTTACCAAACCAAACACTATTTTAAAACTGTTTTTAATGTATTTTGAAAATTATTTTTAATATATTTTTGAAAAATATATGAAAAATATGTATTTGAATCATGTTTTTTAAGTAGTTTTTGACTTATTTTAACGATGTTTAAACCTGTTTATAACGATATTGAAATATATTTTTAAAACCTTTTCAGAGAGTAGTTTCGATGAATTCAGATCCGCATATACGTTTTAAAATATATTTCAAATACGTTTCAACACCTTGAAAAATAGTTTTAAAAACGGTTCACAAATCTTTTAAAAATACATTATAAATTCTCCAACTATTTGCAAACTGTTTGGAAGGCTATTTTGAATGTATTTGTATTCAAAATACGTTTAAAATTCGTGCTTTAAATGTAGTTTTTAAGTAGTTTTTGACTTATTTTAACGATGTTTAAACCTGTTTAAAACGATATTGAAACGTATTTGAAATAGTGGAAAATTAGCATCAAAACAGTTTACAAATTTTTAAAAAACAATTCTTAAACTATTTGCAAACTGTTTGGAAAGCTATTTTCAATGTATTTGTATTCAAAATACATTGAAAATTCGTGCTTGAAATATAGTTTTTAAGTAGTTTTTGACTTATTTTAACGATGTTTAAACCTGTTTAAAACACTATTGCGACGTATTTTGAAAAGCCTCTATATTTCGTGAATGGAGATAATGGGTGATGTTTCAAAATACATTATAAATAATATTTTAATTTGGTTTAAGAGCCTTTCAAACTACCTGAAAATACACTGAACATAGATTTTAAAAGATTTTAAAATCAACATGGAGTAGCATTTGCAATAAAATGGTTTATTCATAATGATGTCTGTCAAAATACAATAAAAATATATTTGAAATACTTTCTAAATTCCTTACTAATAAATTTAAAACATGGTTTAAACCCTATAATAATATATAAATTTAGTGTATAATGAAACAGTGGATAGCATTGTTGGCGCACTCTGATTGGCTACTGAAACTCAGAATAGCAAGTGCTATTCACCTCCCAGCAACTACCCATCACTACCCACCTCCACTTCGGTGAATAGTTGTTAAATACAATTCGAATTTACTAATTCTCTCTTAATATAAAAAATTTGATAAAACAGATGACAACCGTATGCATGTAATTTGCTGACCCCAAAAAGGGTCAAAATTTGAGTATTTTAAAGTCAAAATTTAAGTATAAAATAATATTTTGGTCCTCTGAAAATTAATATATTGATAATTTATATCAACATTAAAACCAAATCCGTGAACTTATTACAGGTCTAAATTTTTGATTATGCAATTATTCACAATCATGACCATTCAATTTGACTCACGAATCCCATTCCTTGATTCTACATTTCGATTTTTGTTCAATACAAAAATTACGATGCTTGAAGATATTTTTTTGGCACCTTGATAAATATGCTTTGTGTTTAAGCAGTCAAGTATTAAAATGATACACCAAATAGAAGAAACGTTGTCGGGTGAAAAGCATAAACCATGAACGATGCGACCCAAAGGTTCACTGGGAAGTTAGAAAATTTAATCTGTCTGTGACAGAATACACAATATATTAACACAGGATGCATAAATCATGCTCTTAAATGTCTCAAACAAAGAAAACATCTTCATTATCAAGAAATAGAATGTTACTACATGTAGCTTGCCAATGCTGCCTACCCAGAATCCCATTCGGTTTTATCGTTCATGGTTTATGCTTTCCACGGGTCAACGTTTCTTCAATTTGGTGTATACAACTTGACATTACGTATTTTTTTTTGTGGAAATGAAAGTTACTGTGCACCTTTCAGATGAAATCCAAATATTAAAGGAAAACCGAGCACATACTCAGCATCACATTCAAGTTTAGTTGCAAACAACCTACAGTACACTCACGAATCCACATGTATCATTCAGATATTTTGTGCGGTAAGAAGTAAGGAACATTTGCATTGTCAAATCAAAATATTTTAATTTGTAATGCAATAATGTAGGGCACATTCAATTCACCATTTTCCAGATTAAGTGTAAACAGAATAGTCTCTGAGAATTGGTTGTTCAGGCACACTTGCTTTGCAAATCTGTAAAAACATGTTTATGATACGACAGTAGCAGAAGTTAAGTGTTCTTATGGCTCCCAAATCTCAAAGAATGTGATTTTTTTGTGACCATTCTGCATATTCCTACTCCAGAATCAGTCAATCGGACGTACCCTTATCCTTGTGAATCAGCCCTGTTATGCATCCTGTACCTGCTGGGCCTTTTTCCCCCTTCATTTGCACATACTTTTCTGCAGAAAAACAATAATAGAATGTACTTATTAATCAAAGTTAATTGAAAAAAAAAGAATGCACAATAATAAACAATATTGCGGGTTATTTTTTAACCTGGTACACAACACTGACACTAGGCCACTCAAAGTAGTTTTGCCTCAAACTATACTGACAGTTCTATGCTACTTGCTTTTGAAAGGTAATGTCAGTACTTCAAAGTCAGTGGGCTATCTTTTGAGTGGCCGCTAAACACAACAAACAAGATGGCGCACAAAACAAAACGTTTTGGCGGCAAGTTTAATTTTTTTTATCATTCGTTCTGCAAGCGGCTGCTTTTCAGTGTCTGGGGCTATTATTTTGCACTCTACTACATATGTAATTCATTCTGTTCAGCAGATATCACTGGTAAGGGATAACAATGAAACAATTCCCCAGGATTGTAATTTTATGCCACCATTTTTTCGCGGCCTTCTCACCTCGGCTAGCCGGGTAACCCGGCACGAACTGTTTACATGGCAAAAAGATAGCCCTCCTAGAAGGGTGCCTCAGGAAGGTGGGTTACCCTTTTTAACATGTACACGCTTCAATGCATTTTCTTAACAAACATGAAAAGTTGGCTCTCCCAGGGTAGCTCAGTTAACCAGGGCACCCTCCCTCCACATAAACATGCCCTAAGTGTCTAAGCACTTACATGTATTCCAATTTAGAAGCTCAAGAATTAGGTTGCTTACTTAATTTTTTGAGATGGGAATTTTATGTTATGCACTTACATGTACTGTACAATCATGTGGAGGAGCATTAACATTAGTTGGTTGCACTTTTGAGACTCAGATCTGAGATGCCTAAACTGTATATCTGTGATGGACAACACTTTCTCACAAGTCTTGCACATCACAGACTTTTGACAACCTCAGAAATTTAACGACCCTACCACTTCCAAAGCGATGGCAAACTTTAGCCTATAAGCATTTATCGTGCAACAAAAGTGAGCCAAAGAAACTGCATTGTATGCCAATAGAGCTACTGTAGCACCGAACCACGGTATAAAGAAAGAAAATAATTCTATCGACTCTGGACAGCATGAAATCCTCCTATCAATTTAAGAGATAATCTGCCAAGATCAAAAGGCCAACATCATCAAAGAGAACAAAATTAATTCATAACTTTGATCTAAAGATGCAGTTCTCTCTGAAATCTTTATGCTTTAGGCTATTTAAATACATTTTTGGTACCAAGTGGGAGTCATGTTCAGCCTGTCTATTTTTATACTACTGCAAAGGTATCTAAAATTTTTTGACAGTGCTTCGTCCTGCTGCGACACACAAGATTGCATCTGAATTCATGTGGCACAATACTACTACACGAGGATCACATGCTTGTTGTACAAGATACATAAATAATGTCTTATTTATTGAGTCATTTGCGAGAACACCTCTGTACAACTCTACAAGAGCTACCCTTTTTGTCAAAAAGTACTATACATGCACAAGAAATTGCAAAAAAAGCCTTCTGAAGAAATACAATACAACATCAAATCAAAACTACATGTATAACAATGCTATCGGCTCAATTACAAGAGCCAATGAGAAAACAAAACATTTGATCCTCCCCAGGAATACAAAAGTGACAAATTTTTCATTTTTAACTGAATGGTTTCATATCATTCTACATGTACAAGACATATACACATGGTAGCAACTGAGGATGTTCACCAAAGAACCGAAAGTCAAGTCTTGCCTAAGGACCTTAATATGTCTCATTCATTGCTTGAGGAAAGAACGTAACAATTTACCAGCATATGTGAAATTTACAATACAGCAACCACGCCGCAGATTATCTGTTGGATGCCAAATTAAACGCTATTACAAAACAGCAGAGATTAATCCTAGCTCCACTGAGACACACTACTCAACTAAAGAACTAACTAAGGAGCTAAAAATAATTTCAAGAATTCATGATTTCATTGCAGTGGAATTGTACACTACAGCATTTTGAGACTTGCATCTAAGATGCCTATATCTGTGATGGGAAACACTTTCTCACAAGTCTTACACACCAGTCTTTAGACATTAAATCACGGCCTGAGAAATGTAACGACCCTAGCACTTTCAAAGCGATAACAAACTTTAGCCGATAAGTATTTATCGTGCAACAAAAGTGAGCCAAACACACCGCAATATTTGCCAATAGAGCTACATGTAGCACCGAACACCGGCATAAAGAAAGAAAATAATTCTAACGACACTCTGGACAGCATGAAATCCTCCTATCAATTTGTTATATATGTTGTGGTTCAAATTTTTCTTTGGTTTAAAATTTTTCAAACCAGTTTAGTTTTTATTTTTCTTTGTCTCAGATTCATTATCATAATATGAGACAAAGAAAAACAAAAATCATACTGGTTTGAAAATTTTTAAACTATAGAAAACATTGAATCACAACATATACATGTATACATATTTATTTTCTAGGAATGACACAAGCAAGCCAAGAAATATGCCAGCAAGAACAATAACTGACCTTTCTTAATAAACATTAAATTAAAATTAAATTAAGGAGTGTTTTTTTTTTCAGGAAGAGAAGGACATCAGGGGAAATTAAATGAGTTGAGGCATTTGAGGATTTATTTGAGTAAATCAAAAGTGTATACACATGCACTATATTTAGATACAAACAACAAAGAGCAGGGTTTGCACTATCAATAGTCAGGTCGATAGTTCAATGTAATCCTTTTCTTCCCACCTGAAAATGCAACTGAATAGGAAACTCTGCTAGCAGGCTACGACCGGTAACCAGTTAATCATCACCACAGTAAGGAGGCACTTATCAAAAAATAGTACATGTACAATCAACCAAGGAAATCTCTTTTCACTCGTCTACATGTATTTTCTTGTTCAAGTAGAGTCAAAGGCTCCTGTTAGCCAACTCAAAAATAGGAAATGCCCTACATGTACATGTACATACAAGTATTGCTGGCTTGTGTTTGAGAGACCAACATCGACAAAAAAAGGTGTCAATAAATTTTGAATGTGAAGTAGCCATGTACTTATTGATTTGATTGAGACACTCAAGTATGGTTTGTAAAAACGTGATTATACTGTACATGTACATGTATTTATTAACACTTTTGATAAGATTGCCAACTTCATCTATTTTTTATGCAGTTCATGAAACACAATGTTTACACTGTATGTTTAAATTATAAACATGTCTCTATATCTCTTAAATACATGTACTATTTTTTTAACCTACATCAACATGTAGGATACACAAAACATTATTTCAATCTTCAAGAAATAATTTTTATATACCACAATCACAAATTACATGTACAGGTACCAACTAATGAGCTGAGAAGACTTTCATGAGATATACTAAATTACAAATCATACAAGTATCTACATTATAAGATATAAATAACATACTTTACACGAGACCTACATTTGTACAGATGGTATTTAGCAGGGATGTAGATAATAGCGGGAAGATGGGGAAATTACCCGGCTGTGAACTTCATTTTTCCGGCTGTTAAGGATGTTCGCTTGAAAATCTTCTAACACTGATTTTTTTATAAAACGTTTACTACAGCTACAGTACCTCTCAAAAGTAAGTTACCTGTCGCGTAGCGTTTCGCGTCCTGCGCTACGCGATTCGCGTAGCGCAGGACGCGAATCGCGTAGCGCGAGAGTCACCGAAGCGGCAATAATTACACTGTACGAAAAGTTTATCTTGCGCGAAACCGATCAATTTCGCGCAAAGGTCGGCATCTAACTGCAACTGGATGGTTGTCAGGAAAACAAGGCAAAAAGTATCTCGGATTTGATGCGTTTCGTGTAGGTCGTGAGATGTTCGTGTCAGAAATGCAAAAAAAAAATGAGGGGGTCACCGACTTCGTTTCCGAGATAAGATATCTAAAAGGCGACCCTAATTTTGAAAAATTGGTCTTCCTTACAGGATGAGACCCCAATGTCTGTTAATCTAAAAATATTGCAAATAAATCTCTAAAATGCAACTTTCTTTCCCAAATTTTATGCGAGTAGGTCTGTTCAGCAAATTCATTCAACTGGTGACGCTTTTTAAAGTAAATTTAATCTTTAAACAACAGCATTTGCAAACTCTGACAGCAGCAAATTGGCAGGATTCGATGTTGCGCGGGTAGAAAAATTAAAAAAAAAAATAAATTTCCTACATTGACTTTTTGTTCATTTTTTCACAATCTGTCGAGAAGTGGCAAAGAAAAAATTGGGGGTCACCGACCATCAAAGTGAGTTAAATCTAAGCAAAGTTAACGCAACGGCTACCAGTCCTTTATGTGCTTAGATTTCTTCTCTTGCGTGCGCTCGTGCATGACATAGCATGGGGTTGCGAGATGAATTGCGTGCGCAGTAAGGATGCGCATAAACAATTAGCGCAAACGTCCTTAAAGCCTAGTGCAGCTTTAAAAGGACTACATTTTTCTATTTTTTACCCGTCTGTCAGTTCTACATGTACATGTATATGTATATTCCCGCCAGTTAAAAACTGAATCTACATCCCTGATTTAGGTCAGTAACCGAGGTCAAAGTGACAGATACATCCCCTTGGGGTGGCATACTATTTCACTTCCTGTGGTGTTCAGATCACTTTATTTGACTGCATGTTCACAGCTTTTTAGCTGTGGTACAAAATAATCCTTCACAAAACAATCCTGGTAAAGCCTTTGATCCTTATGGCAGACAATCTGAAAGGTACATTGGCCATGGCCATGCACGTCTAGCAGGCCTTGTATTTCATAATGCAATTTGAGTTAAAACTATTCATTTTCCCTTCAGTTTAGTGAGGGGCTGTAGCAGTTAACAGCTGCTGAAATCTCAAGGCTACTGTTTGCCGCTCAAGAACTAGAAAATAAAAGGCAATGAACACGAAAGCCACCGCTTCACTTCTAAAAGCAGGCATGTTTTTAGAAATTCAAGCCAATTCAATTTGTTGCACTGGTGATTCGAGTACTAGGGAAGGTAAAGTAACTTAACCTCAGGAAATTGAAACCTTGGTAAACGTTTAAGTGTAAACACAACATTTTGTCAAGTAATGTTTTTACTTGCTTTTAAATCTAAAACATCAGTGGTCCAACAAAAAATATCCATAACACATGCACACAAACCATTATTTATAGCAGTAAATACTAGATTAAAAGCAAGGGTTCACTACAAGCTTACAGGTATGACACAACTCGCAAAACGAAGCAAGACTACAGATGATCTTTCATGTACAAGCTTCGATCTATTAAAGTCTCAGCGTTTTATGATGATTGTATGTTAAACGTAAATTCTGGAGCTCATACATGTAATCTGTATCATGACCAGTTAATTTCAAAGCAAAAACCGAAATGTTTTAACTTTCATGTAAGTTAAGCTTAAATTGTACCAAGACAAATATCGAATGTAGTCTCATTTTATAATGAATTGCATGTACTATCGAAGACCGATCGAGGTTAATATATTTTGAATTTAATTTGGCAGGAGAACGAATGCTGTTTCACCCCAACAAACTATATAATAACACTAAACCACTCACTGTTGTCAAGAAATAATCACGTCTTCTAATCGTACATTGCATAAAGTCGAAGCGTTACAGTATTTAATCTCTTACATGTAGCTTACCGTACGCTATATGCTTCGTTCGATTAACTAAATAACCGCATTCCGGAATAAAAATAAACACTACAGCGCTTTCTTTATAGTTTGTTTAGACACATTTGTACTATACACATGTAAATCTGGCAAAACATGGTTATAATTCGACAGCTTTCATGTTCTTAATATTCCGGAATACGTTCAATCGAACGCCACCTCAAGCTTCGTACATGACTAAAATGATTAAACAAATGATTGTACTCACATTTGAAACGTCCCGATGTAGACTGTCGTCTCAGATATTGATCTCTTCTGCTGATAAATTGTTGATAAGCCCATTCTTGGATAAAACAACGTCCACAAAATCTAAATCTCTAAACGGTTGCTATAATGGCCGCGCACAAAATTCAAACGACCTTTGTTTGTGCTCACGTGAGATATCTCACGTGATATGTGACGCTGGATAGAGAGGACACTGGGAACGAGATTAGCGCGCGAGACTGAGCGGGAATTTCACAATGCTTTAGGACTGAATTCCTCGTTCTTCAAGTGAAAAAGTGCGGGATTCCATGAGGGCCCAAAACAGATATAAGGTATGGCTTTTAATTCTTAAGAAGAGACTTAACTGTAATCATCATTCGTGTATAACTTAATGTTTCCTTTTCGGAGCGCTCCATAAATTGTCTGTTTACAAAATAATGTGTGCTATCGCATATAGCTTACATGTAAGCTAAATATATACGAGCGATAGGCCTCGCTACTATAAACACAAGCTTTATAGAGCGAAATAGAATACAACATACGCTGAGGTCACTCAGGTATTTGCATTTCGCAGAATAATAATAATAAAGCATTGCCGTATCGATCGTCATAACATTTATGCTTCGATCTACAACGCGTTCGGACACATCGATATTATTACTGAATCCAGTGTTAAGCGAGGAACTATACCATGGTTTGATTTGACAGCGAGCTACTTCATTTAATAATACCTTTTCAGAAAATGAATATGTCGGGATAAATGTAAAGTAAAATGTATTTTGACGCGCCATTCGATATCGCCTTGCTATTCAATTCCGGTTCAAGTCCGGGCCCGCAAGTCGGCGTTCGGCTACACGTGTGAGGTTGATAATTAACTTCGGCCTCCCTATATACTGTCAGAAGGATAAACAAGGAACTGTATTTGCAAAGACCACCATAACGAATAGAAGCACCGGATTCTGTAGTAAAGGATATCGAATCGGGGGGGGGGGGGGGGGGGGGCTACGGGTATGTGTCTATAAAACTCTATAAACGTTTTCATTGCTACTGCAATCAAGGAAAACCGATATAGCTCTTATTTTGTTCTGTGAGTTTGACACAAATACGTTTAAAACAGTTTTACTGACTAATGGAGGGGGAGGTGAACTTTAAATATATTTTGTGTACATACCTGTAACAAAGTGTTTTTCTCTCAAAATACTAAGAAAATAGTCTGTTTAAAGTCTGTTTGGAAACAGCTCCTGGTTTCAGTATTTTAAAATCGCCTTTCAAATAGCTCTGACTTGTGAATTCAACTTCAAACATGTTTTAAATAGACTATTTATGAGCTATTTAGAAGCGTAGTAATGAATGTCCATTTCAAATAGTATTTAAACATCATATTTAAAACGTATTTTTATTTTTTACTTGTTACAACTACATTATAAATCGACAACATTTTATGATTCTTTTCCAAACAGTGTTCAAATAGTCTATTTAAAACAATTTAGAGTAACACTTCGACAGTCATGTTGTCAAAATAGTGTTCAAATACTCTATTTGAAATGTAGTTTTGGCGACAAATAGCTTACAAATACATGGAAAAACCTATTCGGTTTATTAAATAGCATTTAACTATACCTCAAATACATTTCAAGCTCTTACCACTATTTTAGAATTTTTGTTAAAATATAATAAAAATACACCATGATGAGCTCAAAATATAGTTCAAATCGTTCAAATACATTAAAAGTACCTTCAAATCACTTTTAAAATACACTTGGTTTGGTAAGGGATACCTCTGTCAGTGTTTACATTAACCCTATCCAGACCGGGCTTTTTTGACTGTCTGGGACGGGGGGTGGCGGGGGGAGTTGGGGGGGGGGGGGGGGGGTTGGGCGGGTGGGGGGATTGGGGGGGTGGGGGGGGGGGGGGGGGGGGTGGGGGGATTGGGGGGTTGGGGGGGACTCCAGAAGTCCCCCTATGTATATTTGAAACCGCTTATGCTATGGCCACCACATTTACACAGGATAATGTTGTCATGAATTCTAGTAACTACAGTTACTTTGGTGTCATAATGACGTAACATGGCGTCATTATGCCGTCATATAGTCGATTTTATTGGCTAAAACAGTCTTTCATCAATATTTTCTCAATTTTGAACATATAACAACAATACTTTAACAGCTACCTATTTGATAAGTCTTATGTTTACTAATACTGTTTCTATTGTTAACAATAACAGTGACGTCATTATGACGTCATATACAATGAAATAACCAACTGAAACGTTCTATAAGGCATATCTCTGAAACAAACGGTAGTGTTCATACCAAACTTTCACATATTAAGCAGGAGTAAAAGTTAATGAATTCGTACACTTTGTTGCCATGGTAACAGCATGTGACGTCACAGAAGTGATGTGTACATTTTCTTAAAAACTGGAACAGATAACTTTGCAAATTATGGCTTTTCATGTACCTAATGAATTCAAAAAAGTGAAAAGTGAAGTCAAGTGAAAAAGGACATTTTTATAAATGTTTAGAGATAATGGAATTACACAGACAGGTAAATAAATTTCCCATTTTAATGATTTTATTGTCCGCCATCTTGGATCCGCCATCTTGAATTAGTCCAAACGTGTTTATTTCGGTAAAAACACCGAAAAATAAAGCAAATGGACTGCTAAAGCTTAGTTTATTGTGGGCAAATGTTTTGCAATCCAAAATATGAACCAATAATAAAATTATAGAGAGAAAAGACCTTTAGTAAAACTTCGATCCGCCAACCTGGATTTTTACATTTCATATTCCACATTTTCCTTAAATTACCGTTAATTAACCTTAATTAATAAACAATTATACATAATTTGATCAATTATTAATTATCGCTAAATTAAGTGGAAAATATTAATTCAATAAGAAAACTTTGAAATAATCTTGATTAAAGCGAAAAATACTAATTTTGTAAAACGTTTGTGTCAAAAAGCGGTTGCTATGGAAACGTCAATGTCGGTGGACAAAGGACGATAACGGAAAAATGTTTCCAGATAAATTTTAGGAAAAGTCATCAAATGTGGTGGTCATTGCATGGACCGTTTTGAAACGACACAAATTCAAAGTTCGAGCGTCTCCAAAAGCCCCCTCCCCGGTCTGGATAGGGTTAAGACATTGATAAAGGCGGGAAAATACGCGCGACCGATAGCTTTTCCCGCCAAAAATTTGCTCCGGCTGTGTACTGTTTATAAAGTTTTCTATTCATCAGTAAATCGATTCATTTTACATAGAAAATTATATATGGTTCTTAATCGTTACAATTGTCGCGAAAAAACTTAAAAAAAGGTATAAAATATATAAAATATATACGCAAACTTTTACCCCGAGGATGGGGTTGGGGGGGGGGGGGGGGTGGGGGTTGGTTGCAACTTCTCCTTTGAGTTTTTTTGCGTCACCTCTAATAGATAGCCATAGAGATGCTCTCCAAGATAATAATATTTTTGCGCAATAGCAATTTTTAAGTCATTTTAATGTATAGATTCAATTTTTTGCTTTTTCCATTCTATAAGTATATCTATTGTAATCTAGATTTTATCGATTTATCCTTTTCATTTTCACTAGCTATATGTATGTATCCATATATTTTATTAGCTTCTATTGTCGTTTTGTATTTATACTTAGAGAGGGTCACAAGTTCATTAGCGTTGCTATTAAGTGTTACCCTCTTAAATGGCCTCCAAGATGGCCGCCATCTTAGATTCACAAAATATTCAACTTTATCAGAAAAATGGGAAAATTGCAAATATTTATTTGCAATATATTTAATATTTTCTGGAGTTGCAAAATATGATACAGTTCAACATTTTCCTGCTTTTGGTAGTATTTAAAAAAAAAAGTTCACCGCATAAAAGGTGAAAAAATGGCTTGACCTCATGCTACTTATGACGTCATATCTCGTTACCGTTGCTCGCCAAACTTCATTAAAATATGTCTAACGGATAAATAAACAGCTACTGAAGACAACATATGCTAATGATAAATGCTCTTGGAAAAATCGAAGAAAACCATAATGGAGGTGGCATCCACCCTCACCCCCTTGTACGGTCGACTGTTAAACAATCCTTGCTAGAAACGGAAACATCGTGTTAAAATATTTGTCCCATAAACAGAGGAAAAAGCAGGGAGAAAACATTTATCCGCGCAAGAAACCATGAAAAAGCAGTCCATGAACGTACAAAATTTGATTAAGCAGTAAGCGGTGCACTTGCAGAAACAAAGATTCAATAATCTGATAAAAACAAAAAAAAAATAATCCAAAAGGATCGAAAACACATTTTTACAATAGGTAATATATGAACCCTTTGAAAAACGTATCAGGAGATGTTGAATAAAAGCAATAGCAAGGCTCATTTCGGGAACGAAATTAATGGAACGACTCGACAAAGACCAGCGCCGAATGTTTTGCTTGCCGACTGCTTCACAAAATGGAAATAAATGTAAAATGAAAGAGCCGAAGAACGATTTTCGTTGCATGTTTCAAACAAATTCTGCAGCGAAGGAAACTCAAGCGCATTGTAGATATTTGCTACCATATGGAGAAATTTTGGCGCGAAAACTGAGGCGATCGCACGCGTTTTCCCACCTTGTTTCTGGTCTGAACGAATTTTCCATGCGCGAATTATTTTGCTTCTTATGTTGCCGTTTTTAATGGAATTTAGATGGAACATTTAAAAGTTGTTATCGTTTAACCACTCCTGAATTGTTTTGTCCATTGTACCAACATTTAGTCTTTACCCTTCGTAGCTGGCGGGATTATTATACCGAGGTACTGTTTTGTTTTTGGTAGACCCGCGGACGAGAAGAATTGGCGGCGGAGCCACGAGGAATATAATATCTTTACATATTTACTATTCAATACCCAGTGCCATTGTTCTCTCTGTGCACTAAATCACTGATTGCAGTCTTTAAAGATGCTAAAACAACTGTCTCAGGAAAATGGGGGCGGTCCTTTTTGTCAACAGGGACATTATCCGGGGTAATTATACTAAACACGGTAAAACAAACAGGCTGTAATATTTTTAATATTGCAGCCTGCACACTGCAGTGTGCACTCCTACAATTTTAAAAACCAGTCTGAGATTATCAAGGACACCAAACAGCAATTTTCAACTATTTTTTTTAAATTTTATTTCACGCACTTCATACATTGCACTTACGAAAATTCCCGAAACAGGCTTCCCAAAGCGCTCATCTGAAGCAAAATTAAGCACAATACATTGCTCACTAAAACAAATGCCATGGGTAGATTCAATTAAATTATTTCTTAAAAGCAGAAGAATTAAATGGGCTAATGAACCTTACCCTCGCTTTCGAAACCACCAGCTTTATAGGTGAATCTTTACCAGTATTTAAAGTTCGGTTTTGTTGTGTTATAAAAATCGCCCCTTCATCCTCGTCTGATGTAGAACCATTGTCGTACACTTCTTCCATGTCTGGAACAATTGAAGGAAAAAGTTTCGCTGCATATGCAAATATCCCGGTATATCTCATTGTCTATTGTTTCCGCATAGTTCGCGGCCGGAAAATAAAGAAAAACAAAGATATCTACTCACATCACCATAAGTTCGACCAAACGTACCGTATTTCTCACACTGCACATTGCTTTAAAATTTTTCAGCAAGCCGCTATTTGGAAAACATCACATGGTCAAAAACAAACAACGCAAAACACAGATCAACTAATAAAACAAATACATTTGTATATTCAAAACAATGATTAGTGCGAAACGTACCGCATTTCTCACACTGGTCTGCACATTGTTTTAAAATTGTTCAGCAAACCGCTAGTTGGAAAACATCACATGCTCGAAAACAAACAACACAAAGCACAAATCAACTATTAAAACAAAAGCATCCATATTCAGAACTATGATTAGTGCGAAACGGACCGCATTTCTCACACTGCACATTATTTTGCAGTAGTTCAGAGACCTACGTGTTGAAAAATATTCAAAAGCACAAAACACATACACAAAACGCAATCAAATGTTGAAACGCTACCGCAAGGCGTCTCAGTCATCACCAATTCCCAGTTGAGCTGATCAACAAGTGCTAATTATATTCTTTTGTCCGTTCAGGAACAAAGCAGAAGGGGTGCCTGCAATCAGTGATTTAGTGCAGAGAGAGAACAATGGCACTGGGTATTGAATAGTAAATATGTTAGATAGTTACTTCGGCCAACAGCAACATGTGATGTATTGCAGTCAGCTTCGGGGTACGCCCTCAGCTGACTGCAATATAGCACATATTGCTGTCGGCCTCAGTAACTATCTAATACTTATTAACAACATAAAAATACTACTTTAACTGCAAATACAAACCTGGCTTCGTTGTAGCAGGGTTTTGAATCACATTCTTCGATGTTAAACTCGCAGATATTTCCAGCAAACCCTTCTTGACAAATGCAGTAAAACCCATTGACTTGATCAATACAGGTTGCGTTGTTCATACATTCTACATCGGCACATTCGTCGATATCATGCTCACAATTGTTTCCTTTAAACCCTGCAGGACAAATGCAGTGGTAGCCTTCCAATCGATCCACACATCTGGCTTCATTCTGGCAAGGGTCGGATGAACAGTCATCGATGTTTTCTTCACAGTCGTTCCCCTGGTAACCTTTGACGAAGCAGATATTGTTATAATATTACGCAGTTGTTAAAGGGATGGTTTCACGGTTCGGCGCATGTGCACAGATTAAAATGCTTTATTCGCTTTCTTATAAATTTTATCGGTTAAAAGCCACTCACATTTACTTCAATAATCACATACTATAATTAGTCCAAACAAAGTGAAGGATGACAAAAATTCACAGAAAATTTCAACGGATTACACGGACAAAGTCAATACTAAATAAAACCTTCGACCCGAAGGATTTATTCTACGCTCTGGTGACTTTTATAGCGCACATGGGTATGTATAATTATCCATCCAATCAGCTGACTGACCGCGATATTTTCACGGGCAAATTTCCCGCCAGAGTTGTCTACTCGCTTACTATTGGTCTAAACAATGAAATTGAATGGATAATTCATAGGTTGCACATGCGCCGAACCTTGAAACCCTCCCTTTTTTCCCTCCCTTGGGGGAGGGGGGGGGGGGGGTGGCATCTAACCCTCCCCCCCCCCCAAACTTTGTACATGTGCGTCCGAGAGTAAATTATTAATTAATTCCAAGTGTCCTCGTTTATTCAGGTCATAAAGTTGATTGAAGTTAAAGCTATTGAAGAAACACTTGTCAAAATCCTGGTCATATTGGCTGGACATTTAACGACATGCATTTGTAACGTAATTTTTTTTAATAACTATTTTGTAACCTGTTGGGCAGAGGCATTTGTAGGTATTTATTCCATCTTTGCAAATTCCTCCGTTCTGACATGGGGATAACAGGCATTCATCAGTGTCCGTCTCGCACAACCTTCCATTATACCCTGGTCTACATTGGCAGTCATATCCTCCAGGAATATTGCTACACGAAGCATTATTGGAACACGATGATGAAATACACTCATCAACGTCATCTTCACAGTTAAATCCTTGGTATCCTTTCGTGCATGTACTGGAGTAAGAATTTACCATGTCATGACATGTACCATTGTTAAGACATGGTTGGTGTTGACAGTCATCAATATTGGTCTCGCATTGTTTACCAGTGTAACCAGGTTGACAAGTGCACAAGAAGTCATCAATGAGGTCCGTGCAGGCGAGGTTGCCTTTACAGGGGTTTGAATCACAGTTACTGATTTCTGAAAATAAGAAAAATAAATTGAAAAAAAAACAAGTTTGGTTGTAAATACTGTCTCCTTTGTAATCGTGAAAAAAAAAATAAATTCTTGAGTGAAACATTCTCTGTTGCATCTGGGTGTAATCCATGGACTGTTACGGTATCGATCAACACCCAGAGGCGTTTATGAAGCTTATCAGACAACTTCAATTTCATGTCATTACCCACATCATTTCTATTTGGGGGTTGTTTGAGAATAATTTGTTTTTCGTAATCCCTCCTATAAAAGTCACTGCTCTGATTTATTGGGCTGTCATCAGTTTCGTCAAACAAGATTACGAGATTACATGTATGTACGAGTTTTAGAAAAGTGGGAATGTTGGCAAAAGTACTAAGCAACGTTCATCTACCCAAAATCAAACCGATGTAACTTTGTTAGAGCAAATGCATATCGAAGAGAGCACCGGAGAGTTGAAATAAGATAGAGAACTTACGTTGACAATACTGTGAACTCGTTGACCCGTGACGGGCTGTCGCAGTTGTTCCTGGGCATGGAAGACACATGCGACTCTCATTATGAGGCTGAAAGGAGCGTCGGTTGCACAACGAACATGGAGCCAAACCAGTTGGAGAAAACAAACCAGGAGGACAGGGAACTGGAGAGGTAAATGATGAAAGCTTATAATAGTGAAAGATTTGGAAGATTATAAAGAATGAAGGAAGGGCTTGAGTATTAAAAATCAAATTTGAAAAGGCGTCTCACTGTTAAAAGCAGTACTGCAGTGAGTTTTAAAAGACTCTTTCCCATCGAAAACACGTATTACTCACCGCAAATATTTGTTGAAATATACAACTTGCACTCGGGTAACCTAAAATCTTCAACATTCCTTTGCCGAACTTTTTTCTTTACACAAAATAAGTATGGGTAATATAACTACATGCTGTCTAATTTGGCTATATATAATTGGATGAAAAAACTCCGAGAACTGCACAAATTGGACGAGACCGTAGGCTGAGTCCAATTTGGCGGTCAGAGGAATTTTTTGAATTCAATCATTTCCAAATTAGAGAGTGGTGTAGTCCTGTTACTTGTTAATTATAAGTTGTTTGTTGACTTCTGCATAGAATTTAGAAAGTTCAGCATACGGTGGGGGGGGGGGGGGGGGGGGGGGGCGGTGGGGGGGAGGGGGGGTGGGGGGTGGGAGGGGTGGTGATTAGGTTTGGGTAAGATTTTTTTCGCAAACCTCTGGCGGTGGAATATTTCGACATGTAAGGATGTCCAATTTTTTTTTTTCACCGTTATACGCCATACAATTTTTTCTTGAAAATCAAGGATGTGTGGACATAAATTAACATAAATGCTTGCCAATTGAAAAACCACATTTAACACTTAAATGTTGCACTGCTGTGCGTAAAGTGTCATGGAATGGGAAATGAACATTCTTAGAAGTTTTATTTTTTGGCTTTAATACCAAGATTATAAATGTACCGATACTGACCTTTAATAAACGCCATTTTCTATATCTCACTTAAGGTTAACTTTTTGACACCTGGCATAAATGTACACTGTCGGAAGAACCCACCCCCTTGCTGTATGTTCCCTGAGAGATTGGTGTATAATGATCAAAGCCACGCCGTATCATTTTTCTTGAATTAGGTTACAAAGTAGTGACAGGCCTGCACAACTCCCGCTGTTCGCCAATGTGATGTTCTCCCATATAGAGTTTCGCTATAACGAGTATGCCTTTAAGCGATTTACCCCTTTTATAGGAGATAATGGGGTCTCTTTATATATCTCCATAAGCAACGATTTTTCTGCATTAAATGCCATTTATCTATAAGGATTTTCTTTAAATTTGACACCGCTAGGTGATATTGTGTGACAAAAGGTAGAATTTTCTAGTGTTCTTTTCCCTTTTGTTGAAGGGCCGACTTTCTCTCTTCGAATTTCATTTCTGAGAGGACTTTCCATTGTATGTACCAGGGTATCTGGATACCCTCTCAAATGTAGGCGTGATTTGAATTTTCTTATATTCTCTTCAAACGTTATTTTTTAAGAGATAGTTTGAAGCAGCCTAAGTGCCTCGCCTTTTATTATGAAGCCTTTACTGACCCCTGGTGGATGACAGGAAGAGAAATGTGTGTACTGAAATGATTCTGTCGGCTTGTAATAGGTGCGTACGTCGAGGATAGATATTTCTTTAAATCTACTGTATCACCTTTGTAGACACACGTATTCAAGAAAATAGTTTCTTTCTCTGAGATTTCATCCGTAAATTTATTTTTCGGTGATATATGTTAGCCTGTTCAATGAAACCCATTTATTTCCTCTGTGCTGGTGTTCCACCATGGAGGGCCCGGGGGCATTGTGCCTCGGAAATTTTTGAAATTTAGAGCTTTTTAAATCACCGGAAATGCGTTTATTTATATCAATCCTAGGATAATTTTGTCAAATTTTTATCACCATTCTGTTAGCTTTTCTCACAAAAACGTACATTTAAAACATAATTATAATATGATATGACGTTCATTCAAAGTGACAAAAGCTTAATATCAAAGCCAGTTCTTAATTTATGATCTTTTCCCATTTAAAGTGCATTTCACCGAACAGAACAAATTACCAAGAAAAAAGAAATAAGCCATAATGTTTTCGCGTTGGACATATTTCGGGTTCATGATATTCTAGTCCAGTTTGTTGGCTATATAAAGGAGGTCAGCGTCAGTAAATGTTCTAAAGTTACGTTTGCGGTTATCATTTCGACTGACAAATTCGCCAACCACATCAACAAGTCGCACAGCGCCAGTTCTTGTCTTGTGCTTATTTCAGATTGCAACATTGTTTGATCTCTGTTGGGTCATCTTTGCTCGCATTCCGTTTGCAACGCCAATTGCCCATCCACGGATGGAAACGAAGCTTCGGTCGCTAACTTCTGATCGTCTGAACTTAATTGTAAATTAAAATGCAGCAGTCAAAGAACATAAATAAAAAATAACGCGAACGCTTAGAGACATGTTGAATTTGAACGAAACACTCTGAAAATAGAGAATAAGAAATGGATGCGATTTTAGAACACGTGGTACTATAGAAACATGGGACAACAGAAAATTCGCATAATGCTTAAAGGGACACTGTCGGAACTGAGATATCGTGTTTTCATGATTATGGCCAGGAGCTTGCTTTAGCTAACTTTCTTATCTTGAAATTGGAAGAAACCATCACCAACAGTGATAGAAGCAAAGTAATATGAAGTAAACAGACAAAATAATGGCTAGAAAATTCAAAATTTCACAAGAATGGCAAGTTTGATTTATTGACAGGCGGTCAAGAAATCAAATTTCATGAACTGTAATCCACTTCAATCCGGGCAATCCTGCACTTTATCTCCAAACTACTGCTTTTGTTTTGCTCTATATAATCTTGTTATCCAACTAAGTTATATATTTGTTGGAATTTGGCGATATAACGTGGAAATAAGCTAAGCGAAGTTTTGCTATGACGGCAGGATAGTGTCCCTTTAATGGGTACAGAACTTATTAATCGAATTTCCTGTTGTCCAATTTTATCAGTGTTATGAAATAATAGTTACATTGTAACTGTTTACTTAAGGTGGTTCGATACAGTTTTCTGGAGACCATACTTACATGTACATTTTTCAATCAGCTTTTAAGCGGTCTTCTCCAAGTCAGATCAACGGTTTGGTTTTGAATTTAAGTTTGGCAAGATATATTGTCTGGTAAAATCGATATTACCATGACGACGACAAACAAGAAACTTAGGAATCAGTAAAAGTGAAATTTAGCGCGTTTAAGATTTCGCATTGAGAATCCCACATAGACATATTAACCCTATTCGGCCTGAGAGGGGGGGGGGGGGGGGGGCACAAAGTGCCCGCGCTAACTTTCAACATGCATAACTTCTTTAATATGTATTCAAACGCCATCAAACTTTGTGACTTTTCCTAAAATTTATCTGGCAACAATTTAACATCACAATTTTTGATCACGTTATATGACGTTTCCATGGCAACAAGATTTTGACAGCCATGTTTTTGGAAATTTGCATATTTATAGCTTTGAATGAAGAAAAACAATGTTTATTGGTATAACTTTTGTATTTTTACGTCATTTAGCGTTTATTTATTGGTTTTGATTAATTTTGCGTCAATTTGGATGGTTTTAAAGAGGTTTTAAAGAGGTTTAAAAAAAATTCAGAACTCCAAGATGGCGGATCCAAGATGGCGGCCGTATAACTAATTACCTAATAACAACGTCATATGACGTCATCGCTCCATTGTGCGGACCGCAAAGGAGACAGTTTTGACGTACTATGCACCCTCTACGTTTCATTGTCATAGCCTTAATGTTCTTGAAGTTATGTAGGGGGGGGGGGCACATTGTGCCCCCCCCCCAGGCTCAGGAACTCAAAAAAGCCCAAGCCGAATAGGGTTATAAATATGGTATATGGCATATATATTTTGGAAGAATAAAAAAAATTCTGTATGATTTTTGATTTGATTTGATTTTTTTTATTTGATTTGAAATAAATCGAAATAACATTACAGACCTTACTATTTGTATACTGGTATTAATTGATCGAGAGATTAACACTCTGGTTTGTGAAATTACTTAATGATGGTGAAAAAGCGTAACTTGATGTTATGTTTGTAAACCTTCAAAGTTTTGTTTAATTTCTCTTTTGCGCTCTTGATAACTACATTTTTTCCTAACATTGCTTCATGTGCAATTTTTGGGCAATTTCCGATTTTAATCGTTTTTGCAAAAATCTGAGAAACGGCTCGATGAATTTTTTTTTAAAATCCTTCACTGTGCATGCTTACCAATGTGCAAAATATTATCTGAAAGTTTAATTGACATTGATTCACTGGAACGCCCTAAAATTTAAAGATGAAGACGACGTACAAACCGGCCGAAAAAATGGCGTTTAATTCAAATGTACTTGTTAACGTTATGCTCAATAATGATTTCAAATCAATGCGCACTGCATCCTCCTTGATTTATATACATTTCGTTGTGATTTGCTGTGCATCTATTATTATCTATATTCGAGTATGATTGTACCTTATTACTCTCCTTACTACTTTCCAGATTTCCTTAAATCTCTTTTAGGATTATTTTGAGCACTAAATGCCCTTTTGCGTTTTAAAAACGTTTTTACAGCAGGCGTTTTGAACGCAAAAGGAAACAGATACAAAGAAATTTGCATCAACGAGCGTACATCGCAATGTTTCAATCACGGAAGAATGTAGTGCGCATTGTTTTGAAATCATTACTGAGCACTAATTAAAAAAAATACATTTGTAACGCAGACGTTTTGGCTGGTTCGTACGTCGTCTTCATTAAGAAATTTAAAGGTGTTCCAGTGAATCTATGTCAATGAAACTTTCAGATAATATTTTGCCTTTCGGTAAGCATGTGTGGTTGGCATTTTAAAAAAAAATCCATAGAGCCTTTTCTTAGATTTTTGCAAAAGCGATTAAAATCGAAAAATACCCAAAAATTGCACATGAAGTGATGTTAGGAAAAAATGGTAGTTCTGAAGATCGCAAAAGAGAAAGTAAACAAAACATTGAAGGTTTACAAACATAACATCAAGGTACGTTTTTACACTATAATCAAGTAATTTCACAAAACCAGTGTTAATCTCTCGATCAATTTAATACCAGTACACAAATAGTAGGGTTTGAAATGTCATTTCGATTTATTTGAAATCAAACCTACAGAATTTGTTTTATTCTTGCAAAATATATATGCCATATACCACATTTTAAGATGTCTGTGTGGGATTTTCAGTGCGAAATCTTTAACGCGCTTTATTTCACTTTTACTGATTTCTAAGTTTCTTGGTTATCGTCGTCATGGTAATATCGATTTTACCAGACAATACATCTTGCCAAACTTCAATTCAAAACCAGTTAGTGGTGAACATTTCACGTTGATCTGACTTGGAGAAGACCGCTTAAAAGCCGATTGAAAAATGTAGGTATGGGCTCCTGAAAACTGTACCGAACCACCTTAAGACAGTTCTGTCATAGTCGGTATTATTGTGGTCATTGTAAATGTTGTTCAGCGAACCACAAAAAAAAATGGATTTGCTTTTAACACAAAGATCAGAAGTACTTTTCTAAATGCAAGAAGAAAAATCCCGGCAAAGTTATTGGTGGGGCTATAGCCCACCCAGCCCCATAGCTCCGTGGTCGCCCATAAGATTTCGGTCTCAAACGCTGCCATGAAAATTTTGGCAAAAACCACTGAATTTTCGTTTCCATAGCGGTGCCATGTGTAAAATGCGATAAATTGTTAGTCATTTGACTGTACAAAGTGTACAGAAGGTGCCAAACAAATTTCAATGCATTGGCATGGAAAGACCTTGTTGGATTTTTTTGTTTCTTACTCAAGATCAGTGTACATTTTTTTCCCCGAGGTATTTGCATCCAAGATTTTTTCCCTCAAAATGAGTCTCCAGGATATTTTTTTCTGAAATCACCCACCCCCTCTCCCCCATCAATGGTCAAATGGTCGGCCTCTAAGCTTATATAATTATGTAACAACGTTCGTCTTGCCGCTATGAATTTTTCGGTGAAGGATCGTTTATTTAGAGCCTTATGTAGGAATAATTCATTTCAATCTTTAATTAATTGTGAAGTACCTCCACACTGCACATAGCTGATGGATCCCTTATCGGGCGTGGTTCTGTTTTTACCGCATTTTAAGCAAAGACGTTGTCCCTCCATTGCTTGATACGAGCCCTTTTCACACGGGAAACAAGGCTCCAATCCAGTTGGCGAATACGACCCAGCTTTGCAAAGAGCTTTCAAAAATGAAAGCAAAAACAACACATGTTTTAAACTTACAGCTAGAGTAGCACACTTACTTTGTTTGGCCAAAAATAAATGAGAAAAAGGACCCCAAGTTTAACGGGTAAGTATCACGGGAATTTTGATGATTTTTGGTCAAAGCCATTTTACAATACTTTAACCCTATTCAGCCTGGGAAGGGGGGGGGGGGGGGGGGGGGGCACAAAGTGCCCGCGCTAACTTTCAACATTTATAACTTCTTTAATATTTATTCAATCGCCATCAAACTTTGTGACTTTTCCTAAAATTTATCTGGCAGCAATTTGATATGACAATTTATTGATCACGTGACTTGATGTTTCCGTGGCAACAAGATTTTGCCAGCAATGTTTTTTGAAATTTGCATATCTGTAACTTTGAATGAAGAAAAACAATGTTTATTGGTATAACTTTTACATTTTTACGTCATTTAGCGTTTATTTATTGGTTTTGATTAATTTTGAGTCAATTTGGACTGTTTTTAAGAGGTTTTAAAAAAATTCAGAAATCCAAGATTGCGGATCCCAGATGGCGGCCGTATAACTAATTACCTAATAACTACATCATATGACGTCATCGTTCCACTGTGCGGACCGCGAAGGAGACTATTTTGGACGTACTATGTACCCTCTAGGTTTCATTGTCATAGCCTTAATGTTCTTGAAGTTACAAGATACCAAAAGAGCGAAATAAACCAATTCTTGAAATAGAGACAGATTATGGTCTGTTCCAGCCCATTTGGAGACGAAAATGCATGTGGTAACTTGAAAAAGATTAGGCTATTTTTTTTTTAAAGTTGTATATCATTAATGAGACCCAGTCCGTCTATGACCAGAGACAATAATCGAAAGTTTTGACATATTTTTCGATAATTATAGTACCACTGGAGCTTTATTTTTCGGTTTCTGATCATATAATAACATTGTTTGCTTTATAAAATGACACGAAATCCCAGTGATACTTCCCCTTTGAAATTCATTTTATATACAACCTAAATGGATCTAATGATAACCTAATGAACATCTAAAATGTAAAACATTGGTTGAATATTATTTTAATATTGATATACAGTCGAACCTCTCTACAACGGCCACATTCGGACAGACCTTCATGGCCATTGTAGAGAGGTGGCCGTTATAGGAAGGTCATCAATTAGAGCATTTGTTTGAGTTAATGAGAAGTCGGGCTAATAAAAAGAAAACATAGCTGTTGTGGAGAGGTTCTACTGTACCTTACCTATACAGTTGAAGCGGGTGTCTGTTCTGGTTTCTTCAGTTGAAGTTTTTTGCGGACAAAGTATACATGATTCTTGTGAATCTTGTTCTTGGTAAGATCCTACAGGGCAGTCCTCGCATGTACCAAAGGTCTTATTTAGGTATGTCCCTGATGAACAGCTTACTGAGAGACAGAACAGTCATTTCAGAATTTTTGTAAATATTTTTTCGTGTTTTCTTTTAATATAATAAAATACAGATATAACTAGTTTTAGTTTTGGTGGCTGCTACCAGATATGATTTCTCCAAGAAAGGAGGAGGCGGGGTGGGGACGGTTTGGGGGGTTTTTGACGGTTCCTTTCTCGCTAGGGTTAAAACTTTGTTTAGAGCGAGGTAGGGGGAGTACAGAACTGGAAACGGTCCAGGGAATTTAATTTCGTTTTGGCACAAGAAAGCTATTAGATGTCTAACTACTGACTGAGTAAGTTTATCACGATTTTAGCTAAATTGTTTAAGTACTTAGAATCTTGTAGAAACCTAACACGTTCTATCTAACCATAATTTTGTCGTTTCCTCTAAACAGGAGGTCTTCGAGAAGTGGAAGCGTACTAAAATGTGCTTCGTATATGTTAAATACTTACTGCAGAATCCATCTCTGTAGGTCTGTCCTGTGATACATGATTGTTCAGGTTCTGAGATGTTCAGAGACTGCTTATCAGGAGTAAACACAGTGCCATTGATCGTGAAACTGAAGCTGCCATTTTTAACTGCCTTCTTTATCTTACTGCTGATGGTTTCAGCTATTTTTACACTCGACAGGCCTGCCATAATCTTGTCTTGCTTGTTGTAACTTACCCCAGTGTTGTTATCGAAAAGTACTATGAAAATAATAGTAACAAAAATGAACATGAATCTGTGTTGTGCGTCACGTTGTAATGATTTTTTTTATAGTTTTTATTGATTTAGAAACTAGTATTACAAATGATACAGATGTTGTTATTAATTAACATTGATATTAACAGTTATTAATAATTACAGTTATTAATAATTACAGTTATTAATAATTACAGTTATTAATAATTACTAATTATTAATCATAAACAACCACCCACCCCACCTGGACATAACACACCAACTGTTGATCGATCAATGGAAGAAATGCCATCCCTGAATATAATCACGATGGCTACATCGAGATTGGCGAAGACTGGTGTTTTTCAGATGAATCGGCTGGAAAGGCCATTTCGTAAGTGGCTTCATAGTTACAAAATGTTTGTACCTGCTGACTACCTTATAAAATATCTCAGATTGTTCTCCCAGGTGAACAATCCCACTATAGTTCAAACTATTGGGAGAGAGGTCTTGGAACTGGGTCTAGTTAAAGTGAATCTGACTGCGTCAATTCACTTAACAAAGGAAGGCGACAACGGAACAGAAAGAATCGAACATTATTTTAAGCAAGATAACCCATTTCCAGTAACACACTTCAACCAAGCGGAAATTAGGTAAGCTATGGATCGGGGTGGGTTATTGAAAGAGTAGAGAATGTTTATCTTGATTTTGCTAGATTCCAAGCTGTAAAAGATGGTGCATGGATACATTCCTCTTCCTTTAGCGTTGAGAAATAAGCAAGCTATTATAAACATACAAAACATAGAGATGAGCAATGCTTACGATGGGTTTTACGAGCAGCATTGTTTCCTTGTCTAAAGAATGTAGACAGACCTAGCAAATACCCAACAAACAACGGACTAGACTTCACTGGGATTTCATTTCCAACACCTTTGAATGGAAATCTCAAAAGTTGAAAGATTGAACGATCTTGCTATAAACGTCTTTGGGTGGGAAGACAATAGAGTAATTGTCCTTAGAATAAGTCAAGTAGAAAATCCTGACACAAGAAGGATTAACCTAAAGCTTATAACCGACGATATCAATTCACACTACTTCTACATAAAAAGTCTCAACAGACTTTTTTAATCAACACAACACAGGACATGGGGTTTTCTTCTGCGATAGGTGTCTTATAGGGTTTTCATCACAGCGTGTTAATTCTCGATGACCATCTCTTTTTCTGTAGAGACATTAAATGTCAGCCAGCGACTCAAGTTGAAATGCCAAAAGAGGGTCACAACATTCTTCAGTTCGAGAACTATCAAAACCAGATGAATGTGCCCTGGGTCATCTATGCAGACTTCGAAAGTCTCGTCACAAAAATCCAAGGCCAGATCCATCAGCAAGCAGTACAACCAAAACAGAAGTGCACACATCTTGTGGCTTCAGCTTTATGGCTGTCCGTTCTGATGGTGAAACAATGGGTCCCTATGTCTACAGAGGTGAGAACACCGTGAAGGACTTCCTTAATTACATCCAGATAATGGTGAGACATCAGGGACGACCTCCATAAAACGAAGCATCAGAATGCCACATCTGTCACGAAACACTATACAAAAACAACTTTCTCGTTCTGTTGATGTCTATGATCCAAACAATGGAGAACACATTGGGTTAGTTCATAGGAAGACAAACAAGTGTTATAGCAGCACTTTCAAAATAGACATCTACAACGAGGAAACAGACGACATCAAAGTTTTTCCCTTTGTTGGTCCAAGAAACCAAAGACAACCGAAGCCAAAGGACCTTCCTCAACAGAATGAGTTTTATATTTGTGATGAGCTTTAGTCAGAAAACTTATCAGATTCTGTCAAAGTTCACTGCCACATCACAGGCAAATATCGAGGTGCTGCCCATAAAGCTTGAAATATAAACTAATTCAGAATCAACCCGAAAAGTGTGATCGTCGCCGTTGTGTTTCACGACTTGAAGAGCTACGATGCGCACCGCATCATGAGCGCTATAGCCGATGTCCAGTCAGATCGGTCTGCATTCCAAACAACATGGAGAAGTACGTATCCTTCTTCCTAGGCAGCTTGAGGTTCATTGACAGCTGTCAGTTCATGCAGTCTAGCCTCGACAACCTGGTCAAATCAGACAAACCAGAGTCCTTCATAATCGTGAGGACTATGAAAAGGCCCCAACAAACCTAAGCTCCTTCTGCAAAAAAGGAATCTACCCATACGAGTACGTGGGCTCTTGGGAACAGTTCGAGGAGGAGGTGCTACAAGAGAAGGACGCGTTCTATAGCAAACTCAAAATGGAACACGTCAGCGACGGACTACAAGCATGCGCAGGAAGTCTGGAAAGCTTTTGGGTGCAAAAACCTCGGCGACTACCACAACCTTTACCTTAAGACGGACGTGATGCTTCTGGAAGACATTTTCGAGAACTTCAGAGAAGCCTGCCTTGAGCACTACAACCTTGACTCCGCGCATTACTACACAAATCCTGGTCTCAGCTGGGTCGTCCTTTTAAAACACACGCGTAAATTTAGAACTACTCACAGACATAAACATGCATCTCTTCATCGAAAGGGGTTTGCGTGGTGGTATTTCAATGGAGAGAAGGAGTTTCTGCAAGGCGAACAACCCCCACCTCGAAGGCTGCAACCCAGAGCAGGAAACCAGCTACAGCATGTACTTCGACGCAAATAATCTTTACCGCTGGACCATGAGCCAACCCCTTCCTGTTGGTGGCTTTCACTGGTGTGGAGTGTTTCCAATACAACACCAAATCATGAAGTGGAGACCAAATTGAAAGGTGGGTTATATTCTCGAGGTTGATCTCGAATACCCCGAGGAGCTACACGAAGTGCACAACGCTTACCCTCTCGCACCAGAAAGAGGCAGGGTGAGGATAGGACAGAGAAGCTGCTCCTTACCTTAAAAAAAGAAACAAAACAAAAGCAGATACGTTCTGCACTACAAGAATCTGCAGCTTTACCTCGAGCAAGGTATGAAGCTGAAGAAGATCCATAAAATCCTCAAATTCGAACAGCGGGATTGGATGAAGCCATACATCAGCTTGAACACCGAACTCAGAAAGCAAGCCATCTCTGATTTCGAGAAGCACTTCTTCCAGCTGATGAACAACTCTGTCTTCGGCAAGACCATGGAGAACCTCAGAAACCGCATCGATGTGAGGTTGGTTCGCACCCACGAGACAGATAGGATTAGAAAGCTTATCTGTAGCCCGCTGTTTGCCAGAGCAACCGTCTTTGGTGAAACCCTAGCTGGGATCCAGATGCACAAGAACGAAATCGCATTTAAACGCCCGGTCTACACCGGCATGTGCATACTGGATTTAAGTAAGACGTTGATGTACGACTTCTACTATAATCACCTTCAATTGAAGTACGGTTCGCGCTGTGATCTGCTTTACACAGACACAGACAATCTGCTACTTGAAATCAAAACGGACAATGTTTACAAAGACATGGAAAACCGTCTGGATGAACTCTACAACACAAGCGACTATCCTAAAGACCACTTCCTTCACAGCCACAAAAACAAAAAGGTCGTCGGAAAGATGAAGGACGAGTGCGCCGGTAAGCTCATTTCCGAGACAGTGTGCTTGCGCTCTAAGATGTACTCAATCTTGTTGGGTAATAAAAACATCAAAAAAGCAAAGGGTAATACAAAACAGGTGGCAAATAAAGAAATCAACCACGAAAACTACAAAGACACGCTCTTCAACAAAAAAAAAGTTCAAACACGGGATGGGCATGCTTCGAAGCAAGGGACATAGGATCAGTGGCATTCACGAGAATAAGACAACACTCTCACCATTTGACTCAAAGCGTTGGATTGAAGACGACGGAATCCACACGCTGGCATATGGTCACGAACATATCGGAGGCAGCTGAGTGCCGGGCGGCACAACAAGCAGCTCCTCTCGGACGAAGCCCCCCTTGGGCTTATCAAAAACGTAATACACGACCGGCTCGTTTGGTTTGGCGACAACTCTTTTAATGTTGTAGACCTTTAAAGACCAGATTGGGTCGTTCGCTCGTCTACCACCCCCTTCAAGCTCGCCTGGCTGGTACAAATATCTCACATTTATTCGGGGAGGGAGTTTTTTTCTCGTTCAGCTATACAGGTCTCGAATATGATGTAGAGGGCTTGGCTGACACGGCCTTCTCTTTGATTGCTTCCGCAGGCTTCTTTCCCGTCAAACGTGTTACTTCATTGTTCCAAGCTGGTAACCCATTCAGTCGACCTCTGGCCGGAGGGCAGTCGCATTTCAACAGCATACTGGTGGCCAAACAAGCGTTCGGCCAGGGTTCGGATGAATCTTTGAACTATCGCTTGGTATCGGTAAATGTCAACATGTCCATGGCAAATAGGGGTTTTCTTGTTTTCCATAACCTTAGTTACCACACCCGTAAATTTGCGCCCAGGGTCGATATGCAGCAGTTGAGGCCATTTCAAAGCCCTGCTCTTGTAAATCTTCTTAAAGGCTTTTGAAACCTCATCAGATTCTTTCGAGGTCAAGGGCTCTGCTTCTTTGTAACAGCTAGCCACATCGACAACAGTCAAAGCATATTTGTAAATTTCGCACCCTCGAGGAAGCTTGTCGTGGGACAAAAAAGGAGGTCTGCTTGATGCACCGCATTAGGCGAGAAGACATCAAACTTTGGCCGAGGAATGTAGCGTGGCGCGGGAAGGAACGACTGCCAAACGGCTTGTTTGATGAGCCACTTTTTTGCATTATCTTCAGATACCTTGGCCGCGACGGCAAGCTTTTTCACAGCGGCAAGTCGAAGAAATTAGGCCCTTTGGGAGGTGTTATTTGTTGGTCTCGGTGGGTTTGATTGTAAAGCACCAGCGCTTGGTCAGTGTTAGTGAAATTTTGCTTCGCTTGATCTTTGATCCGATCGTTGGTTACAATCCAGTCGAGGAGCTTTGTGCGGTCTTTCTGATATTTAGCATAGGCCGCCTGGTAGGCTTTAAGAGTTTTGTTGTGTCTGACTTTCTCTTCCAATGCGGCTTTGGAACCATCAACAGACAAATATATTGCGAGATAATTACCGTCAGTGAAAGCGGCTACATTGAGAACTGCTCCAACTGCCATGATAGCAATGCTCGCCATAGCTGTGTATATTATAGAGATTTTACATAGAGGTGGGGAGGATTTTCTGGTCCCAAAGCTATTGCTTCAGTGCAATGCTTACAGCCACAACCATTTAACGTAATTCATCGCATTCGATCTGGCATCAGCTGTGAATGTCTCTTTAACGTTTTTTTTTAGCGATCCATCCAATACCGGCGGCAAGGCCAGTGATTGTGGCAGCATTAAGAACTGATTTAACAAGTTTGTTGTCAGACATGGCGTGTGTATATTAAAGGATTTAACTTTTTTACTTGAATTAAAACACAGTGTCATCATGCTAAGATTTTTATTCCATCTCGCGAATTCTGGACTTTCTTTTTGGTGTGGGCTGTGTAACTGAGGCTTCTGCTGGTGGTGCAGGGGCGTTGCGCCCAAGAGTCTTCATAATGGCTTCACGTTGGTAATACACCCCCAAAGCGGAGATAATTAAACCACCAACCCCAAGAATGAAGTAGCCTGAGATGTTGCTGCTTGCTTCCTGTTCTTCAGCGGTAGGGGAGGGGTTTGGGGCGGGGCTTGGAGTGAGGTCATTTGACGCTTTGGCGGCGGCTTCGGCTTGCTTTTTTGCTTCGCGAGCCAGACGGTTGTGTTCTGCCAATGCTTTACCAGACGCAACACGACCAGGGTTTTTCGCTGGCTTCGTTGCTGGAACATCAGAGGTAATGTGTGTGTTGGTTGTTACTGTCTCTTCAGGTATCGTCTTAAGTGGCTGTGTCTCCATCAGAATATATCTAAGTTTTAAAAAAAAGATCTGGAAAATAACTGAAGGGACTTGCTAAAACTTGCATGGACCTGTCAGGTTCCTCACTAGGTTCCACACTAGGTACTCAGCAGGTTCTTGATCTTCTTCTATCTTAGTTGTCTACTTCATCAATCCCTTCTAGTCGGTAACCTTCACTGTCCCTGGTTGGATGTGTGAAAGGCGTTTTCCTCAGCATTTTCAGTTTTGAAATTAATGCGTTTTGTTGTGATCAGAGCAGCATTGGCCATCGTTAGCCATCGCCCACATCTCAGTGCAAGGCTGCCAGCAATTCCTGGTTTAAGATGTAGTCATTTCTGAGTTCGTTCTGCAGCTCATACACATCATACCATACCAACGCCTTTGCTGACAAGCATTAGAAAGCTGTCTATCAGAGACTCGGTCGTCTTGTTGCCAACGTAGGATTCTTACCTTTTGTTAAACTTTGCAACCTTCTTGTCTGTGAGGCGCTTTACATTTTCGTGTGAGAGCTGGACGTCAATAGCTTATTTTGATTTGCCGGTCGAGACCAGAACTGCCAGTCTCTCACGTTGAGCTGGAGTGCCTGGCACTGCTGCTGGCGCGGAGCTATCAGGGGCTGCCTCCAGCATCTGCATGACTTCGTTCATTGCGGCTTGTTCATCTGCGTGTCCCATTGTGTATATTTATATTTTTTATATTTTTAATTTGCATCATTGACCCTTTCAACTATTTTTTTTATGTCTGGCAAGAGCCTTTCAACCTCCTGTACAAGCGAGGCCATGGATTCTGGCATGTCAGTGAGTTTCAAAGGATAGCAGTTATTAAGCATGAGGCGCAGATCATCCTCACCCGCGATTTTGATAATTTTGATTTGCATTGCATCTGTCTTGCTTTGTAATCTGTGCTATATCTGATAGAAAGATGTTAGCTTGCGGAGGCTGGCTGGAGTGTCCATAATCCTGGGCTATATTATTAATTCGATTCCATAGGGGTGTCGCAGAGAGAATACTAGACGGGAAAACTTGCGCCCTTTCAGGCGTGCAATGAGCTCTTTGTACTCTTCTTGTGAAAGCTCGCCGGCATAGTCTTCGAAGATGGCCTCAGTCGTTTTGCTTGAGGGGGTGTAAAAAAGCACGATCGCCGCCACGTTTTCTCTAAAGGGCTTCGCAATGCTGGTTATCTGCTGGGTTAGAACCCACACGCTGATGCAACTGCCACGAGCGCTGAAGCCGGGATTAACCAGCTGGCTCTTGCGGCCTTTTACGTCTTTCGAAGCGGCGAAGTCATCTAGAATTAAGGGAGTGTTCGTAACCTCAAAAATGAAACTAGCTAGAATTAACCACCATTCAATCTCGTGCTGCTTGCAGTTGATCACGTAAATGCGGGACTCTTTATCCACAAAGCCGTCGTAGGTCAAAGGTCAAAGGTTGGGCATAAACGTGAAACCTGTAAAACGACCGGAGCTGTGGTGGGAGGGAAAGACTAGAATTCGTATCAAAAAGAATGTCACGCGACATTCCACAACCGGTTGTTGCACACCACAGCGCGAAGTTCAGCTGTTGTGGCCAAAAGCTCATGCGAGGCCCGCCAAGCCACTTTCTTCCATATTTTGCTGTTGTGAACTGGATCTGTGTGTCTCTGAAAATATTTCTGTATTTCGTTGTGAAATAGGAAGTTGGTTTGACTTAAACCTTTTGCTCTTCCTTATTCAAAACAGCGCCAATCATCATTTTTTTGCTTATATTCTTAGAAAAAGCAACAGTTGGGATTGGCCTTTGTGTGTTTCGCTTCAACGTCAACTGATAGGGGAAGCCACCGACATATTCCACTCCAAAAGCGTCTTTCGTGGCTTGAGTCCAATTCTTGTGGTCTATTTCGAGGGGGTTAGCCCATGAATCTGCGCTCTCTGGGAAATATACTTCCCCAGTAACTTTGTGCTTCTCATCAAAGTCAACTTGTACTTTGCACCTGGACATATCAGACATTGGGAAACGCTTTTTGAAGACTGAGATCGCCTTGGCTTTGGCTATGTTTGCGAGTTTTTCTGCTTCTAGCGATCTAACCCACTTCATTTCAGAATCTGCAGAGGCTTGTGGTGCAGAATAAACACCTGGATTAAAAAACGCAGGCGGCGGGTCATAATAGTGACAAAGACTTGTATTAGGATAAAATCCACCAGGGCGTCTGTAAAACATGGCTATATATATATATATATATATATATATATATATATATATATATATATATATATATATATATATATATATTTAAAAATATATATATAGCATGGGTGGCTTACTATTGTCGCGCCTTCTAACTGGCGCACCGTCTACTTTGATCAAGCGGTTCCGAAACCAAACTACAATCGGCTTCTCTCTTGCTCGCTTTACAATTCGTGGTTTAATTAAAAAAAAAAACAGGAGAGATAACATTGTTTAGTACTGAATCTGATAAAGAAGCAACTGTCATGACATTTCATCCAGCACAAGAATTAGAAACGGTATTTGCAGATGAAGAAGTCAAATTACAATTCGAAACAAATACACCCGTTGTATCGATGATTATTTACAAACATTATATAAATGAAGTAAAACTTGAACACGATTTGTCTGAATTGTTCACGACATACGTCAAACGATTAACATCTCCAACCGACTATTACATTCACCGTGAGAACAAAACTTACTCAGTGGGAAACTTTCGACTGTTTTAGCACGATTTGACGTTCGTGGGAAACCATTTGAAAAGGTTTACTATGAAACAATAAAGTAAAATATCTTGCGTGACATGTCGTCTGGCGGGTATGTGAATAGTACAACACTTTCAGTCAGGGATGAAAATGGGACCCTCTTTGATTTTAATAACATGCCTTTAGAATTTGAATTATAAATTAAAATATTTTATGCACACCCACTATGAGTTCGGCTAACGTATTATCTCCATCAGCTCTGGAATACAGCGACACCGAACCGCTTCCACTTTACCCAGTCTTGACAAAGGTCGACGACTTCCACCTCAAAAAGAACTCTGACTTACAAAGAGAACTAGAAAATGAAGCTGATCACTAAAAACAGGTCACAAAGAAATAGAAACGAACACATTCCATTGATGACGGTTCGGCTGTTGGCCTCGGTTTACTTGCGGCTGGTTTGTTTTCTCCTGGATTGGCCACAGCACTGACTGGATTTGCAATCATTGCAAGCCCACCGCTTGCTAGCGTCGCAGACCTTTCAGGATTTTCATCTGCAGGCCTTACTGCGTTAAGTAAAGGGTTAGAAAGAAAGGTTACGAAGTATGAAAAGATCTGTTCACTCGCCGTTGCTAGACAAAACTCAGTCAGCGAGTTGGTTTCTAAAACCCTTGGAGACAAACACATCAGTGATTCCGAGTTTTCTATTATACTTCGCGAGGTACAGAAATACCATTAACTCAAAGCCTTGATTCGCTCTGGTGAAAACAAAAGACAAGGCGGACAAACTAGATCTCCAGATCCTGAAAAGATCAGAAAAAGAAATTCGCAACGAAAAACGTGAAAAAATCCAATAAAGACTAAACTCAGGATTTCGTCTACATTAGTTGAGGGAAAAGTCACATCACGCTTCATTTAAAAAAAATAAATAAAGCAAAACTGTTGGCCAACAGAACCTCTCAGGGGAACTCCTCCTTCTACCACTTCTCCCATCCCATTCCCCTGAGAGGTTTTTGAGCTCATTTATTTTGCTTTTTTACACCATATTTTTTATGGCTCTACAATCTTATTTTGCCTCTTTGGCTTGAGCCTGAACCGGCACTGCTGTGATGAACTCCCCGTTGACACTTATCAACCTTCTCTCGAAGCGGTCATCGAACATGACTAAGCCTAAGCTGCGCACTACGTGATGTTTTCATTTGAATATTTACCATTTATAAAAATAAACATGACTGAGTTGTCTCGACGGGAAGTGTGTAGGAGGTTTACGTCACAGCTAACAGCCATTAGATACATGAATGAAATAACAAAAAATAAAAAAAAATAAAAAAACAAGTCAAAGAAATAAGAAAAGCGACATTAGCTAATCATACTGCGTTCGCTCGCTGGTGGTGACTACACGACCAAACTTCACCGGTCACAACTACCAGAAAGGCTCTTTCTCATCTTCGAAGAGCTATCTCTATTAACGGATGAACACACTCAAGAATACCGCAAAAGAAAGTTTGCCTAATACTATAAACAATGAGTTACAATCATGTATAGATTGTGGTGGATCATTTTCATTCGATTGTGATTCAGCAGAATTAATTTGTACAAGATGTGGTCGCATAGAAATCGCAGATGGGGCGGCCTTCACACACGGCCAAATCCATAGAAACGAGCATATGAAAAACAGCAACAGTTTGGGTTTAGAAAGATTGTTTAATTTTAATTACTCCCTTAATCATCTTCTCGGCAATGACTCACTGACAAAATTAGGCCGTGATAATGGCAAAAATCATTACCTGGGCTACGGAAAGAAATCACAAGACAAAATATTCTTCCCACATCACTACCAAGTAATCTAAACGTTTCTTCTAAAAATGACCAAAGCATTTCACTATCGTCGCCTGTGTTTGCAATTGTTTTCTCTTACTTGTGTGGTTGTGTTGCGAGACGTCGCGCATGGATGAATTCACTAATTCTATTCTGTATGCTGACCGGTTTTGGTGAAAGGTTTCAGCGTGTTTTTGTATGTCTTAGAATTTTTTTTTGCAACTTTCACGAAGCTAACATCAAGAAGCTTCCACACAAAGAAACCGATGGGAAGGCCTCCCTCAAAGGAAACCTGAGATTTCTCTTTCAACGCACTTTGCATTAAGAGCAGACGCTGACGCTCTTCTCTGTACGCCTTTGGTGAAAAGCTTCACTTTCCCATAAGATCACCAAAGATCCTTCTCTGAAATCCCTTGCATGATTTCCTCGAATTCCTTCTGGCTTGTATTTGGCGAACCGAGGTTGATAAAACGCTCTGATTCGCAGTAATCGCTTGAATATTTCCTAGATATAACACAAACTCCAAAGGCGAAAGGAGTTTTATTTTTAACGAAGGTACTCGACCCTTATTAAAACTTCGAGTTGTGATCCATGTTGGGTTGTAACTCTTTTCAAGAAGACGTTCTAAAACATGCATCTACAAAAAGCCCTTTATTCACTTTGTCACCACTCAAATGAAGCCCCGTTTGTATTTCATCATCATAATTTAGTGGAACGCTATTTCTGACTATCTGCCTTGTGTGTGGGCTCTTGAATTCTAATAAGATCAAATTGTTAGAATTAGGGTCAACATAATAGCCGTCTGGACTACAAGTTAATTTGCCGTGTAACGCGTGATCGCTTGCGAGTCTGAGAGAAAGATCGTGCCCAAAAACAGCAACAGAGAACTTTCTTTCAAAAAATGCGCGTACAAGCGGTTCGAATAAAAGCCCCCGCGTGCACGCAACATTCTTTGTAAAATAATTCGTCGGTTAAAGCTTTTTCTAAAGCAAGCTTGTTTGGGTTTCAAAGGGCCATGAGCCCGTAAGAGCTAAAACCTCGGAAGCGCCGATGGTGTACATTCTGGGGTTCACCCAGTCTGTGCTCTTTTGTTTGAGCCCAGTATCTCTCAAGTCCAAAAACTCTTGGAATTTTTGGACGGTGCCCATTGTCTTATACTGTACAAGGGATGTGCTACTTCCTCAATTGGTGATAAATAGATAGTTTGAAAAGTAAATCAGTGATCTGTTTAGAGGTCATTTTTCTGATATGGTTTAGATCGCTTTGTGTTAAGACAACGTTTGAGGTTGTTACATACAGTGGGTGAGATGCTATCGTTTGGTAGTCTACCATTATAAGAGCCTCTAACCTTTTTGGAGTACATATACCGTCTCGCTTTAGTTACCATATGATTTCTCCCACGCCCCATAGTGCTTATATATAGAAGTGACATTGCCTTAATTGGTGATAAGACTGCAAAGATGGCACAGTTCGGTGCAACCGCCTTCTTCCTCCTCTTTAGATCGTGTTTTTTTTTATAGTCCTGGTAAAGGCGGTTGTAACGGATTTTGGAGTCTTCATACTTCTAATACAATTCATCGTATTTTTTATTAGCTTCCTGGAGAAGGACCTTCATTTATTTTGGAGTAGACACTGAGATCTACAAAGGTTTTAGAGTTCTTTAATTAATGATATACCCAAGAAAAAAGGCTATGGGTAATGTAAGTGATCCAGAGGCTTCTGTTAAGGTCTTTGTATGTCTCTGGGGTGGGGTGAAACAGGGTTCAGTTAAGGGTTTTGGGGTGTGGCGACAGAGAGTTAATTAAAATGAGAATGAGTTCGACCCAAGCCTGCTGCCTGCTTCTCCGCGCTGGCAAGCCTTGTAGAGTTCGATAATGACAGCGGGAAGCTCAAAACCCTCACCACTACCTTGTTGATATAAGGGATCGAAGGGCAGAATGGTTTTGTTTATGGACGAAACTCTCGAGAAGGATTTTCGTTCTTGCTCGTCTAGAATAGAGATCAGTTCACGCTGACTAATGCTGGAATTTGAAAAAAAAAAAAAAACACCACGTCCTCTGGTCATAGAGCTCGCCATTTATATACAGGTAGACATATTTCTTCAATTACTCAATCTACTGTTGGTGTGTTATGTCCAGGTGGGGTGGTGTGTGAGTATGGGGCTTTGTTTCATTCGGGCTCTCACCGAAATACGAGCTCACTTCCCAGGACACCGGCTCACCACAAAGACCTAAACATAAAACCCCCTCCTGGCGAACGAAGTAAGCCAGCAGGGTGGTTGTTCAAATTCAAGTGTGAAAAAATTATCGAAAAACCATGATTAGTTCAAAAGATACAGATATCTCAATTTTGATTTTCCCGCCATTTTGTTACTATTTTAGAAACAATAGGAACTTTTAAAATGCAATAACTTTTTAACCAATTATGGTTTATCGACAATTTTTTCACACTTGAATTTGTCTTAACGTGTTCTTTCAAAATAACTGACTAATTTTGCCATTACGAGAAAAAAAATAATTTGGTATCACCCTTGTGACGTCATTTTCCCGCCAAAAACAGTTAAAATTGAAAAAAAAATCATACGATTGTTTGGAATTAAAATGTCTGTCGTCTTGCAAAGTTTAAGCTCCCTCGCTTTTAAGGAATTGAAAAGTTGTTTCTAGGGTGCCGATTTTTGCTGCCTGCTGGCCCGACGTGCCATTAGGCAGGAATCGAGTTGATAATACCCATAAGAAAAAAATCTTTGTTCTGGGTTAATAAGTGGAGAAGTATCGTACGAAAAGGAGTAGTTATTTGCGGAAATCAAATCGCCCATCTTTACGAAACCTACATTCACTATGTCCCTTCTATACATCGATTTTTTATCATAACAAAGAAATTTGTTATTCCAGATAATTTCGTTAATGATTTGTTCATAACAACTTAGAGTTTTCCCATTTAACTCTGACCGCGCGTCAAAACATTTTTTGTAATATACAGGAAGACTGATTTTTAATTGAGAAGTTTGAAAGTTGCAGTGTAATGCAAAGCGTCCTCCAATTGGTAATAGAAGTTTGTCTTGGATTGTTTTCCAAGGACTTGAGTAGTCTTCGAATAGTTTCTTTAAACACGTTACTCGTTTTGCGCTATTCATAGATTGAATGTCTAACATTTAGTAATTTTTTTTTTTTTGAAATGATACCATTTTCATTCGAATAAACATTTTAAACTTGGTACGCGTGGAAAAGTGTGTCCGGAAAGGTGTTTATGTTAATTTTAAGGTGTAAATTTAAAGGACCGTTTACACGACAGAATTACATTTTGGGATTGGTCCGGACCCGTGTTTTTTCAGGGTTTGGGGCCATAGACGTCTATGGCCCCAAAACCTGATAAAACACGGGTCCGGACCCGTTTCTTCATTTCTTACGTCAGCTTGCATAATAACGTCGCTGGTCGCATGCGCAGTAAAAATCCGCGTGCCTCTGGAGACTAGAAATTGGTCCGGTCCCCCAAAAAGTGTAGTGTAAACGCAACCTTCCAAACTTGCTCCTTAGGCCTTTTTTTGATCCCACCTGCAGTAGAACATTATCCGTGTAAACGGCTAAAATTATGCGGTCCGTACCCGGCCTTTAAGAGTTACCGTTTCGATCGTATGCGCACAAATTAACTGACGTCACTTAAAGCTACAAACAAATCAACTGTATTACAACGTTCATCATACTTTATATACGCCTACAACCCGATACGGGTATAAAAACCAATCGTTGGATGAGGAACAGAATACTGATTATATTAAATCTTTGCGTTGATTAACTTTCTTCTGATGGTGCTCAGCACGTAATCCTGTTGTTCTATTCCTTTCTTTTATGGTCAATCCATTCACAAACTTTTTATGTCAACCTGCATTATTTAGGTGTGTTATCTCCTCTTCATGTATGGAGAGCATCACCACGTTTGAGAATTTCTTTGCATGTGTCCTTGTAACGGAGAAGTGGGCGGTCGACTTTTCTATATACTGTTAATGATTCAAATACAGCTATTTCAATTAACGTTGTCGGATAAAAACGGCGAAAAGCCAAGACCGCAATATAGTGTGGGATTTTTATTCAATGGCTTTTAACCCTAACCCATACCACCTTGCGGTCTTGGCTTTAAGCTTTTTCCGACAACGTTTATTGAAATAGCTGTATACAACCCATCTCTGTTAACCCTCAGAAGGAAACGCAAACTTATACCCCTTATTATTCGGCCATTTCAACTTTAACAGAAATAAAATACACACTGCAGTTATAAACATGACAAAAAAAAACGCATGTAAAAAAACTTTCATTAATAACTTGACGTTTCGTATGCTTCAACATACATCTTCAGAAGTGACGGTTCGATATAATACAATAAAATTTAAATGTTATGGAGAAAGACTGGGACCTAATAAAAGAAATGACAATAGTGAAAAAATGATAATATACTGACCTATCTTATCTTTTTCTTTACTAGCCTTGTATATATGTTTATATTTTCTAGCAGACTTTAAGATAGGTCTGTATATTATCTTTTTTTCACTGTCATTTCTTTTATTAGGTTCCAGTCTTTCTCCATAGCTTTTAAATTGTATTGTATTATATTTAACCGTCACGTCTGAAGATGTATGTTGAAGCATAAGAAACGTCAAGTCATTAATCAAAGTTTTTTACAACATGCGTTTTTTTGTCATGTTTATAACCGCAGTATGTATTTTATTTCTGTTAAACTTATACCCCCACCGTGGTACAAAGGGAGGGTGGTGGTGTTGCAACCCCCCTCTTGGGTTTTTGCGATGTTGCAATCTTTCAGAAATATTTTACATCTAATGGATAGCCTGCGATGTGCTCTACAAGATAAGGTAAATATTATGGGTTGTGAGGCTGCTGGGGGTCCGTGACGTCATCCAAAATGGCTGCCAAGACGGCCGCCATGTTGGATTTTACTAAAAATTCAAATCAATAGGGGAAATGTGGAGATTGCAAATATTGTTTGCTACAGTTGCAAAATAACATACAATTAAACATTTTGATGCTTTTGGTAGCATTTTATGTTTTTTTCAATGAAAAAGGTGAAAAACGCATTTTTATTCAAAAATTGTTTGACTATATGTTACTTATGACGTCATATCTCATTACCATAGCAACCGGTTGTCGCCAAACTTTACCAAAATGTGTCTTAAGGATAAATGAACAGCTACTGAAACCAGCATGTGCTAATTGTAAATGGTAGTCAAAATATCGGAGAAAAAAACCCAAGAGGGGTGATAACCCCCCCCCCCCCCTTGTACGTCCGAGAGGTAAAGCTCCCATGGCAAACCGTAAAATGCCGATTATAAGCTCCACCCACCGACCGCTTAAAAGACCACCCATCAGTTTCGTAACAAAACATTATGCAACAACCCCCCCCCCCCCTTGTACGTCCGAGGGTTAAAAGACACAGACATTTATTTTTTTTCTGAAGGACGTTCATAGCGACCTTAATTAGAGATGGGCGTTTTCTTAGAGAGCAGAAATTGCATCTTAAGTTACAAACAGTATTAACTCGGCTGACACACCAAGACGTGTGTCCATTATTATGTTTTGTACAAATTGAAAAACCAAAACCAACCTACCGACGATATCAAGACTGATTGTTGTTTGGGGAATCAGCTGAGATCGACGATTTCTGCTATGGAATTTGACATCGTCTGAACATTGTAAAAAAGAAGACGTTATATGTTAGTAAGTACAATGATGGACGAACTGAAGTGTCTTATTACCTGCGGTGACTCCAACGTACGCAACAAGTCCTTACGTTGTATCCTGGGTGCTGAAAATTACGAGTTTATCATCGATCGTCTTATCGTCTATCGCCCCAATTTGTAGTCTGGTAGACCTCATAACTTGGCTTTAGAATACAGTTTAACTATCTACATTACCTGGTAAAGGGGAGGTGGAGGAAAGGAGGAATGCATGCCACCCCTGATGGTTTTTCCCCAATTTGTTTCAGAGGATTTCTTGTCCAGTGGTCATTCCTCGATCCCGGAGACACACTTTGGCAAAAATTGGTGAAAATAGGTTGCTCAACGCGGGCTGTTCTTGACCGCCCGGGGTCTGAATATCATTAACCCTATTCGGCCTGGGGGGGGGGGGGGGGCACAAAGTGCCCGCGCTAACTTTGAACGTTCATAACTTCTTTAATATGTATTCAAACGCCATCAAACTTTGTGACTTTTCCTAAAATTTATCTGGCAACAATTTTGTATGACAATTTTTGGATCACATGACTTGATGTTTCCATGGCAACAAGATTTTGACAGCCATGTTTTTTGAAATTTGCATATTTGTACCTTTGAATGTAGAAAAACAATGTTTATTGGTATAACTTTTATATTTTTACGTCATTTAGCGTTTATTTATTGGTTTTGATTAATTTTGAGTCAATTTGGACGGTTTTTAAGAGGTTTTGAAAAATTTCAGAAATCCAAGATGGCGGATCCAAGATGGCGGCCATATAACTAATTACCTAATAACTACGTCATATGACGTCATCGTTCCATTGTGCGGACCGCAAAGGAGACAGTTTCGGACGTACTATGAACCCTTTAAGTTTCATTGTCGTAGCCTTAATGTTCTTGAAGTTACGAAGGGGGGCACAATGTCCCCCCCCCCCCCCAGGCTCAGGAACTCAAAAAAAGCCCAGGCCGAATAGGGTTAAGCCAAAATCAAAATTTCGTGTCACTAACAAAAATATTTTATATAAAAAATTTTCAGATAAATTTCAGAAAAAGTCACGCAATTTAGTTGTTTTGGTTTTAACCAAAAACAAACTCAGCGCGGGCACTTTCTGTCCCCCCGGTGTGAATATGGTTAAGCCAAAATCAAACTTTCATGTAGATATAAGCTGATTTTCCAGATGTACAAATGTAACCTCAACAACATACCAGATGCTCGTTTTTTCCTGTTAATGACAAATGCAACCAGAGCGCACGTGACCTTCACGTTTTCAGCCCTACATTTATCTTTAACCGCGGGGTCTCGGCAAATATCTTGATGGAAGGACCCATTCAGAATCCGAATGAAATTCTGCTTTATTTGTGCTTGCGCCACTGGTGAAGTGCAATCTCCATTGTAGTAATTCAGCGCCATTGCCATTCTTGCTTGGCCTGGTTGATATACTTCTACAAATTTAAATGTCAATTATAAGTCACCCGACATACAAAACAAAAGAAGGGAAGGCTCCGCGAGCTAATGCTACACAGTTGCATAACGTGTATTGCTTAAACAATAGATTCCTGTAGAAACTCAAAAAAGCCCAGGCTAAATAGGGTTAAAAGGCTGAGCAATGGTGTTCTTACTTTTGCAAGTGCTCAAAAATAACTGATTTTTGGCATGACTGGCTTTTATTAAAGTACATGTAAACAAACATGGTTCTGAAATCTTTTCATTGGTTCACTTCATTTAAAAAATATATAACTTATACAATGTTTTTAAGCAGAAACAAAAGAAAGCTTTGTTTTTCTGAACAATGCAGGCAGTGAGCCAGGCGTTTTTTGCATATATTATTTCTAGAAAACGGGTGTAGACAAAACGTGGACACCCCCTTTCGGGCCCCCTTTAGAGCAATACTCTGTAAAATTCAAACTTTTTTGAGAAGTCGCGGCCACGGTACATCACCGATTTGGGGAACTCCTGAGAAATCTTCAGCATTCCCAAGAAAAAATTCCAAGAAATCTCAGGAATTCTCAGAAAATCATTTGTGTTATTTTAAACAAATTCCCGGGATTCTCATAAATTCCTGGGAAAAGGTAAGAAAAACGGCGGAGGAAATCCTGGTACATCCTTGGAATTCCCAAGAATAAATCCCAAGAAATCTCGAGAATTCTCAGAAAATTTCCTTTGTGTTACTTTTCACAAATGTTCCGGTAATTTTCAGGAATTTTTGGGAAAAGAATCGAAAAACATTCTCTGATTTTTTGGGAGATCCCGGGAAATCCTGGGAACTTCCAGGAACAAGATTTTCTGAGAATCTCAATAATTCTTTAGAATTCCTGGTATTTCGGATACAAATAAGATTAGATAACTCTATTCAGACTGGGGGGGGGGGGGGGGGGGGGCTTTTCGAACCCCCCTCCAGTAAAATTGTGATAACTCTTACACCGAAATAGCTATGAGACTGAAATTCTCTGACTTTTCCTAGAATTTATCTAGCGACATTTTGGTATTCATAACATGTCAGTGTGATTAACCATGTTGCCATGGCAACCGGTTTTTGGCACATAGGTTTTCAAAATATTAAAATATGGTGAATTTTTTTTTTATTTTTAGATCTTGTTCTTTGACTTATAGTGCATTTTATTGTTTGAATAGTTTTTTCTTGGGACTAGTTCTTGAAAGACATCAAAAATTTTAACATCAAATATTTGGGGGAGGGGAGGGGTAGGTAAATTTTTGTTCTCTTTTACTTATAGACAAATATTTTGTACTATTTATTAAATAACGCTTCTAAATTCATTGTTTGGATAATAAACATTAGTTTGATACGTGTTTTATACATTCTGATCCTTTTCTCTTTTATATATTTTTTTTAAATTTAAGTTTAAACAAAAAAAAAGGAAATCCAAGATGGCGGATCCATAATGGCGGACAATAATTTCAAAATTATAGTTTTATCGCCTTTTTTTGCTTTTTCTCGCTTTACAAGTGTGTCCTTCTTTGTATTCATTATGTTTTAATATTAAAGAGATGATTTTACAGTTATATTTGATATTTTAAGTATCTGGATGGAAAAATATCAAAGAAACGTCGGAAAAACAAAAATGACGTCATTGTGACGTCATAATTGGGTATGGCAGGTCAAAACTGGGTGTGAGGTTTCCTTGTATGGAGGTGAACATTGTGTGAAATTTCCTGGTCCTAGCCTTACTGGTTCCAGAAATATAAAGGGGGGTCCGAGGAACCCCCCCCCCACCCCCCAAGTCACATATTGCCTAACAAAAAGCCAGTCTGACTAGGGTTAAAGAGAAACTGAAAAATGTGAGCTCCGCAGTCAGTATCACAATTTGAAAGTGCCACTATGATCAATAATATACATTTTCTGTTCTCTTCATATTTTGAAAATATAAGTACTCGTTACTTACCTTGCGAAGTTTCAAGTCAAAACTCGTACGAGAAGTGCCATTATTTTAACTTTACATTTAGAATTCGGCTTGCCGCCATCACTCAATTCAAAAATGACCGGGACCGAACCCTGAGAGTTCGATCGAGTTGGCCTAAAGATTTTGTGACGTCAATGACTCAACACGTGCCTTTTGGCTTTCTTGTTTGTGACCCGGAGGGAATCGCGTTGAGTCACTGACGTCACAAATCAAGTCACGTGTACCAGATCGCAAACCAGCAAAACGTGGGCTCGGATTTATAAACGGAGTAATGGCGGACGGATTTTACGTGATTTTCGAGAGTTTATGGCCAGCTATTTTTTTCTATCAATCTAATTTATAGCAATTCGCATTTGTCTAAACCTATTATATACATTTGCGTAAAAAAAGCTGAAAAGTTTTCAATTGTGCACAGAAAACAAATTAATTTTGACAACAAGGCTAAATTAAAATCTCCTTAATTCAGAAAAAAAACTATTTGTCAAAGAAAGATGGTTATGGCAAAGCAGAGATACATGTACAATGTAATTTCCATTTAACCTTGCGGGTTCAAATTCATTCAGTACCTGTCTAAAATGTATCTTTATCTATGTTATTTACACAAGAATTGGTTCAATGCCTTTGCTATGTAAAGTATTAAAATCATAATTTTTCAAACTTGGTACGATTGATAACCATGCTTAGAACATTCAAAAGATGCAAGAAAAAGAGAGGGTCACGGTACTGTGCTTGTTTTTACACTGTACTTCCGTTGTTTATAGCGACTTTTTATAATTGCGCGAGGCATGTTCGAAACTAGAACATCGAGAAAGGTATTGTTATTGCTTGCAAAAACTATCATTACTACTGAAATTTTAACATTAATTTCTTTGATTATGCAACATTCTTTCAGCGAAGTCATTTAAAATTTCCTGATCTTGCATGTACAAATTTTGCAAGGAAATCGGACTGCTTCGACGTCACCGCATACTCCTCATTGGCAGCAAATACATAGTTTTACACGATTAACACATAATTAATACAAGTTCTACCACTAAGCTTTTCTCCTGCCTAAGGTGGCTGAACACAGTTTGCACGCGTTCTTCAATTTCAGCTCCTTACGTGAGTCAGCACATGCAGAGTTTTGAGAAAAATAAACGTGGCGCCTATTCAGTGATCATTTTATTTAGCTCTGCGTGGATCGCGAAAGCGTTGTTTTTCGTCTTAAAATCAAACAATTTGTTGTTCGTAAAAATGTTTGTTGAATCGATAGATAATTTATAGAACCATTGAATAAATACACTGCCTTTTCGGTCGTTTTTGTCTTTCGATTGAGAACCCAGTCAAATACATCGCATGTGCAGTTGACCAAAAAAAAATGTGACTGGATATTTTAGCGACTTTCCTCGTAAAGGTGCTGATTTCTACGAAACCATTCGTTAGAATTTCACAAAATTTGGCACAATAATAGCGGAGCCCACGGGCCGAAGACCCGGCGGAGCACCATACTCATAGAACCTATGCCGTCATTTTTCATGGTCATGGCTAGCGGAATGTTTCGCGGGCGCGTGTGTGCTCGCCCGCCCGCCCACCGTGTTGGAACAACATCCGGGATCTTGAAAGCAAGGCTTTGTTTTTGGCGCGGCCACACAGCCGTGAGCTCGGCAAACACTTTAGTTGTTTTGTTGTGTTTAGCGGAGAATTAAAGTCGTTATTTCCCTGCAGTTTTTCACGGTTTGCTACTCAAGACAGGATACTAATTAAGGGGTATTCTTTAGTGGAAAAAGAAGAGCTTTCAGGGATAAAATCTTGCTTCGAGGAACTATATACGTTTTTAGCAATGCGAAGAGATTGGTTCGTTTTACGGATTTCAGCACCAAAGCGGAGGTTTAAAGAATTTCCAAGTACAGTAGTCGCAGGAGGGATTTAAAGGTAAAACAAATTACATTTTTACATAGGAATTTATCTTGATATCAATCTGTGATTGACATTTTGTTTGTGTTCTCATTAATTTTGGAGAATTGTTTATAAACGTGTAGCTTAAATTCAGTTGTATTTCAATTTCTTGAATTTCATCGAAGACACGGCTCGGCCTCGATGCGCTGTAAATTGTACGCGCTTTGCTTCTAAAAATAAACTAATTGAGATTTCAATAAAAGTTTTCGAAAGAAGATTGTGTTGTCCATTTTTATGTGTTTGTTCATTCATTACATAGATTGAAAAGCGATTTTATGTAAACAAAACAAGACTTAGATTTTACACTCGCGTCGCCTAGTTATGCAAATATGTTTGTGTATTTTGGCAAATCAGTTTCTCGGGCATTTTTTGACAAGCAACAACTCTATTTTATTCGGGAGATAGTCGTAATAGTTATTCTAGACGGAGAAAAAGTTGTTTTAATGATCTTTTGTACGGTCTAAATGTACTGTGCAGACGGTCGGGTAATACTGCTTTTCAGAATTGCTAAAATAGAAAAATAGGCGGGTCGCCAATCTTAATTCTTGTGCTTCCGACCTTTCACCTAAGTTAAGTTTCATCTTAGTTAAGCTTGTTCAGAGGGTCTTCAGAGGGCGCCGCTATTAGGCTAAGGCTAACTATATATATTAGTTCGAATACGCCTAACTCACCTACCATCAGAAATTTGAAATCTAATAAAGGAGATTTTTACAAAACGGAAACATATCAAACCACAAATTACGGAAGGTCCCTCTGTCAAAATTACATGGGACCAGTGTTAACACGCGAATATTCTACGAGTTTATTGGAGACAAATGATGGACAAAATCTAACGACTAGATTTTCTGAAAATGAACGAAACCAAATATTGCGGGCTGATTTACAATCCACCGTGTTGCTATGGCAACACCATAGAAGCTCAACAAAAATATCAAAATATATAGCTTGTTGCTTAAACGACAATGTTGCTTCAACTGAACTTGATAAAAAAAAAAACTCCTTTTAGTATGCATACATGGCAAACCCAGCTGATTTCCTCTATGAATTCGTCCTCACTTGGCAAGTTGTGTGTATTTGGTACGTAATTACAGTGGTACCACGCCTCACAATTGTCACATGAAATCCACGAAACAATTTCTTCGTCATCTTCTTCCGTTCCCGGAAGACAAAGCTTCAGTTTATTTAATATATGTTCTTTTCAATATCTTTATTATAAAAGCGCATATATATCTAAAAAAACGCACACGTATAAAAACTCTGTGACTCAATACAAACAATACGGGAGAGTCGATTATTTATAGGCTATGTAACTCAGAATCAGTTGCCCAGAAGGAGAATGGTATTTGAGTTGGGTAAAAAAGGAGATTTATTCACCCCACAGGGGGAATAAATGATTTTATGTTGCTTGTTAGTGCCAGTCTCCCAGGATATGGTTGGGGAGTCATCCGGGTCTTAGAGAATCCAATATTTAAGCAGATCAGGCCAGGTTACTGTCCTCTTTTCCAAAAACTCGTGCTCTCCACACAGTTCGCAATTTGTCCTTTTCACTTCTGGAAAGGAGAGCCCTCAAAATTCGGCGAACGGACGCCAAACAAGATAAGTATAAACATTGTTCTCAACAGAGATGAATTATTGTCTTGCAGTAAAGCGTTCGATGTGACTCGATGGCTTGCATTCCGCCGCCATTTGGTCATTTATTCGTCCGAAGAATGGTCGAATTCATCGAACGATCTTTATTCACAAACATTTTGTGTAGATAGCACATGTAAATAGCACATCAAAGCGTAGATAGCACATCGAAGCGATCGGTATTGGGGAGAGAACAGTGATAAAGTTTTATTTACAATCGCGCTGAACTGGTAGAGATGAGCTTGACCTTGCGTGTTACAACTAAATAAAATCATAGCTCAGTTAAAATAGGGCTACATGTAGTATCTCAGTTTTTTAGTCGTGCCTTGGTTCTGAGTCTATGACATGGGCTTAAAATGGTAAAAAGATTCAGATTTTTCAAGTGGTTTATAGCCTGAGGCGAAGTGTTAGCGACGTCATATCGTTGACTGTTGTTGTTGTTGTTTACTTACCCAATATCAACAAGTTTACAAGATTCTACTTTTGATCAATAGCATACTTAATGTTGAGCAGGAAGTTTCGGAAGCCTTGCTAGGCTTATCGAGGAAACTCCCTGTCCGGTTACATCAATCATAATTATTACAATGTCAGGACGGATATCGGCTAGTTTCATTCTCTAAATTATTACATTGCTGATTATGAAGTTACATGTATATTCCAGGGCTGAATACAGTATCTATATTAGTTTCCAAGAATCAAATATTTCTAAAATTGTCACTTAAATAATGTAAACATAGAACTACTATCTCTAATGTTGTCTTTCAAGCCATTGTTTATGTCTACTCATTTACTAGTAACAGTAAATTTCCTTACATTTGTTTTGCTAGATGGTTTGTGTAAATGGTGACTTGTTCGTGTATTGTGATTATGTATTTGATTGTTTTTCCTATAAATGTCCGATAAAGCTCCAGGGAGCTGATTATGCAACTAGAATTGATACGTAAAACATCCAATGACAAAATTATTTATTTGATAAATATCTAGTATATTCATGTAAAGAAATAAAGGTTTGGATTTGTGGTTGTAGTCTTTAAAAGACATTAACCGCACTATTCACCCAAACCATGTTACCATAGAACAGATTGGGATATATCAAAGTGTAGTAAATTGATATAACTAGTGTTCTAGAGACATACAGTGTAGTGCCTATCTTTACATACAATTCCAATTAGCTTAGAATTTTGTTTGCTACTATATTGATATGTACCCTCCAGCTTAGATTTTCATCAATAAATACACCAAGAAATGTTGTGTACTTTACTTGAGCAATATATTCTGTTCTTCGAGTTTTAAAAATATTTTTCTATTTCATCTGTTTTTGGTGGAGCTAATGTGTTCAATTTTAACCAGAGAATTCTTTTTTCTAGTTCCTCATTCAACTGTGTTACTAGGGTATTTAAATCCTTGTTAGACATAAACAAGTTTGTGTCATCTGCAAACAGTATGAAAGAGATCAGTTCGGAACTTACACAAATATCGTTTATGTATATTAGGAACAGTAATGGTCCTAATATAGATCCTTGTGGAACTCCACATTTGATCACCTTTTGATTTGAAATACTGTGGCCATATTTTACGCTTTGTTTACTATCTATTAGATAGTTTTTGAACCATTCCAAAACAATTCCTCTAATACCATAGTGTTCTAACTTCTGAAGTAATACGTGATGATTAACAGTGTCAAAAGCCTTAGAAGGATCAAGGAAAATCCCAATAGTAATTTCTCTCTGATCTAATTATTTAGATATCTTATCTACGTGTTCAAGCTCTATAAGTGCTAGATTTGTTGAGTGATTTTTTCTGAAACCATATTACAAGCATTTAAATGGGATGTGTCCCAATTATATGCTAGAATTACTCAAACAAAATATCGACATAATTATGTCCTAGTGAAAGACAACTAAATATGGGTCTTTGAATTTAATTTGTCCAAAGTATAAAAGAGTATCAGAAGATGCTAGGACCTTTCAAGTATCAACTATTAGGTTTTGGAATTCACCCCCCAATGAAATTAAGAGTAGCATTAGTTTAGATATTTTCAAGAAGTCTCTATATAAGTATTTTTTAGAGTCCTATAAAGATGTGCATCATTTTACCATATCAGAAGTTATTCTTTTTATATTCTTAATATTTTATTAATTCTTAGATATATCATAATTAATTTAATTGTTTATAGGCTAATTTTTAATTACTTCATTATTCTTTAGTATGTGTTCATTTTTAATTTGTCTAGAGGGCCACGAGTTTGTCAGTATTTTATACTGTCAAGTGTTACCCTCGATAAATAAAGTTTATTATTATTATTATTATTATTATTATTATTATTATTATTATTATTATCCGTTAGAATTTTTGCTTTGTTGACATAGTCTATTAACCTCTTGTACATAATCTTTTCTAGTATTTTGGAAAAGCATAGTAGCAGTGAGATAGGTCTATAATTATTAAATTCTTGAGAATCTCCTGCCTTGTAGATTGGAACAATAATTGAGGTTTTCAAGCTGTCAGGTATTTTTCCTGTTATAAAAGTAAGATTTATAATATGTGATAAAGTTGTTTCGCTGCTCTTGGTGTGATGTTGTCATGCCCACCACTTTTTGAAGAATCTAAAATTTTAAGCTCCTTTCTACTTGTGCACATGTTGGAAATAACATCATGGATTCTAAACAACTTCCTTTAAGATAATATTTAAAGGTTCTGTCTACAGTGTATTTCGCACTTTATCTGTTTAGCAAGGTTTGGACCCACGTTAACAAAGTAATCATTAAATATATTGACAATTTCAATGTTATCACTTACTGTCTTGCTATCCACTTTAAATTCCTTCTCCTTCGTTAATTGTTGTTTATTTCTGTTTGTTATTTTATTTATCAGTTGCCAAGTGTGTTTCATATCTCCTTTAATGACTTTATATAGCAGATTTAGGCTCATGGATGATTGGATTTGTTTGCAGCGTAAGAAAAAGGAAAATGCGAAGCGAAACATATCGAGTCAAAGGAAATTATATTATTGCTGGGTTTGGTTGGCGAGAGTTCCATTCGATGGCATTGTTGTTTTCTTTCTTTTCGAGCAGCAGATATGGTAGTATTGAATTGACCTTTCATGCATGTGTGATTGCAAAAGACTGATAAAGGGTTTCTAGTGGAGTGCAGTATAGTAATGTTCGTGGCAGATCACCTAGTGTGACCGGAAAAGCGACTGTACATGTACTTGTAAAACAAGTTGTAGCAATGTGTTGTGTTGATTCTCGTGCCCTGAGGGTGCTTACAGTACAGGCCCCTAAGGGGCTTCTTAAGCACAACTTCACTACTCAAAGAGTTGTTGTTCTTGTTGCTCTTACCTTGAATGTCTGTTTAGTTGGTGCAAGCCAAATTAGGCTTACTGTATAGTATAAAGATCCCCACCCCCTTTTTGTTATAGGTAAAGATGATTAGTGTTATTATTGCTTTTACAGTGTTGTATTATCATGTCTTAGTGCCCAGAATGTTGTTGCTTATTTAGGGTACGGTTGCTACCCCCCCCCCCCTTTATCTCCCGTGGTACTGTGTACCGGGAGACGTGTCTTAGAATGTTATTGTTTTCGGGTACTGTGTCACCCCCCCCCCCCCTTTAAATTTCCCATGGTACTGTGAGACTGTGTCTCGGAATGTTATTGTTCATTACGGTACCAATGGTTGGGGGAATGCTCAGATGGGTGCTATGCCCCCAATTTAATGTTCAAGTGCGTGGTGTCTTCATCTCCCATGGTACTGTGTACTGTGAGACTGTGTCTCAGAATGTTATCGTTCATTAGGGTACCATTGGTTAGGGGAGAGCTCTGATGGGTGATATGCCCCCAATTTAATGTACAAGTGCGCGGTGTCTGGCATGATAACTTTTCGGCAGTGGCTTTTTGCCTCGAGCCAATCATGCAATTGCAGTGCCGCTGGGTTCTTAATGAATTCTTAATGAATTCTTAATTAATTCCGACACGGCATTCATGTAAAACAGGCTTTATTTTAGTTTACTTTTCTTTCATAGTTAGTTATATTTTTTAATTATAGAAGATTAATTTACATACATAGTTTCTCATTAAGTTGTAGTTTATATTAAATTGTTAATGCCTGATGTATTTACCGTGTTTTTTTAAATAAAGGTGATCTGTGTTACACCCCCCTCCCCCCCCCTTCCCACCCCTTCCCCCCCCCCCCCATTTTATTTCCCGTGGTACTGTGCACCGTGAGACTGTGTCTCAGAATGTTATTGTTTTTAGGGTACTATGTTACCCTTTATCTCCCGTGGTACTGTGTACCGTGAGACTGTGTCTCAGAATGTTATTGTTTTTAGGGTACTATGTTACCCTTTATCTCCCGTGGTACTGTGTACCGTGAGACTGCGTCTCAGAATGTTATTTTTTCATTGCACTGTGTTACCTTTCATCTCCCGTGGTACCGGGTACTGTGAGACTGTGTCTCAAAATGTTATTGTTCATTGGGATACCAATGGTTGGGGGAGGGCTCAGATGGGTGCTATTCCCCCAATTTAATGTACAAGTGCGCGGTGTCTGGCATGATAACTTTTTGGCAGTGGCTGTTTGCCTCGAGCCAATCATGCAATTACAGTACCGCTAGGAGAATAATAGACCGACAGTAGATACCTCTTGGACAGGGGTTTCCCAGCTTCTGGGGATAATACATGTATAACCAAGGCCTGAACAGGCTGTGGCAGGGTGGATATCAGAACACCATGATGCTACATTAAACATTGTCAACACCTGTTAACAGTATGCCACCAAAAAGGAAAGCCAGTTATGCAGCCCGAGTGGCCCAAAGAAGACGGGTGGAGGAAAATATCCTCACCTGAGTCAGTTAACTGTCCATTCAGCTGGAGCAGACACTCCACAGAGTTCAACAGGGTCGAATCACCCACCAGCACAAGGGGAGCTAAGAGTAAACGCCGCCTGGTGGGAAAACTTGGAAGAAACCCGCTGCCAGCAAAACCAGAAACGAGCAGGACATACTAACCTTAAGGACATAGTCATGACTTAACAAGGATAGCCTACCCATTATGCCTGGTGGTCTCACATCTTATAGTAACTGTTTGACTTAAGTTAAGGGTTCAACACATTTTGAGCAGGGGCCAAGTGTGCGGAAACCTTTATCTATGTAGGAAGTAGCAGGAACAGATAATTGAGTAAGGATGTAAGGAAATTGGAGTTGAAGCTATAGCCTTAAAGGAAGTCTAATTAAAGCATACAGTAAGGTGGATTTTCCCCCTTGGAGCAGGGGCCAAGGGTTCAATGTATTTATTGCACTAGTCAGCTATTTAGTGAACGGTTCTATTACTTAATCTTTTGACCTTTTGAGCAGGGGCCAAAGGTTCGAGAGTTTCTTTAAGTCTTTTCGATCACCCTTCTCCCTCAGGGTGTCATGTGCCTGGCTGTGCATTCGGGAGGGATCAGGTTTCCCCCTAAAACAGGGTTTTTTTCCTGACGGGCAGCAGGCCCCAGTTTATAAGACCTTCGGGTAGGACTTGCAGTTCCAAGCATGTATGGCTAGCTGTAGCATTTATTTAATGTTTTAGGTTAATTAGTTGGACCTTTTGAGCAGGGGCCAAAGGTTCAAGCAATAAGTTATGTCAGAGTTTAACCTTTGAGCAAGGGCCAAGGTTAAAGCTCACAGAAGTTAGCTGTGGTCATTTAGTTAATATTTGAAGTAATTTAGAGTGGACCTTATGCACAGGGGCCAAAGGTTCAAGCACTACGTATGTAATGTCAGAGTTTTGACCTTTGAGCAGGGGCATAGGTTGGAGCTCAACAAATTATTTATGTACAATAATCTATACATTACTGTATTGCTTAATACATTACTTGAAGTAGCCTTATTTTGATTCTGACAATTACGGGATTGTGATGTTACTTTCATACTATATTTTACCCACACTCTAGCAGGAGCAGAGTGTGGGGCTGGATGTTGTTAATAGTTGAACTTTGAACATTGGACACTTATTTAGAGTACAGAACTTTTAATCGTTAAGCGGAGGCCCAGGTGGCCATGCAATGTTTTGTGGCATTTGAATCCAAAGCATGTCAATCGACATTACTTGATACAATGCTGTGGCTTTGTGTGTGTGTGTGTATGTGTGTGTGTGTGTGTGTGTGTGGGGGGGGGGGGGGGGTGGGGGGGGGGCTTTCAGGGCTTTGGCGGGTACTCCCCCACCTTTGCTGCGAATTATTTCGATTGTTTGTTTTTCGGAGTAAAAAGTTAATTGTTGTAAAAAATAAACCGCCACTTCTGTGGCCAAAAAATGGCACATTATGTTTTGTCAGTTGTTCCCAGCAAACTTCGCGCAGCCACTGCATTGTCTAGTAAATGAAGGTTTAAGGTTTATGCAATGACATGGAGCATAAAGGAGATTTATTCACCCCACAGGGGGAATAAATGATTTTATGTTGCTTGTTAGTGCCAGTCTCCCAGGATATGGTTGGGGAGTCATCCGGGTCTTAGAGAATCCAATATTTAAGCAGATCAGGCCAGGTTACTGTCCTCTTTTCCAAAAACTCGTGCTCTCCACACAGTTCGCAATTTCCCACCCACCCACCCTCTGTATAGACAGTGGGGTTTTCAAATTACGTTCTAATTCACTACGTTCAAACGAACGTAAATTATTTTCGCCTTAAACAATCTGTAAAACAGACATAAAACAGCAACAAGAATTATGATGGTTGGATTCTCACAAGCAGAATCGAGTTTATTTTAATACAAGAATGCTAATGGTCGATTTACAAATGGGTACAAATCAAAGATAGGCATCTGTTATCTTTCACAAACGTCTTCTTGTTCGTACATGTCTTTTGCAGTATTTGTTTTCCAACGGCCATGCAGCTGCAACAATTGTTTGGAAATTGAATTGTTAGTATTACAAACAACTAAGGTAATGTTCCCAGCTCTTAGACTATGTATTTCAGGGTGATATCCTAACTCTTAAGCGAACTGTATTTCTCAACATCTTGAATAGGATAATTTGCCTTTTCTGAGACTATAAATACCTTATCGTTTATGATAAGAGGTCTAAATAACGGCAAATCAGAACGGAAATCAATATAAGCTGCCTTTATGTATTTCATTGAAACACTTACCGGGAAATACTTATCATTTAACTTATTAATTTTGACAAGATTTCCTTCCCTGTACACGTCGGTTTTACTATGAGAAATCGGAATTGTTTGGTGATCCTCAGAACTAAATGCATATGGAGAATGTACAAATTTCATTATATCGGAAAAGACCTGAAAAATCTATCTCACAAATAGCAGCAATCCTAGATCCCTTAAATTAGATACAGACAGATAATATATTTATCTGGTATCCTTATAATCATATCTGAAGAAACAGAGCATTTCTTTGTTACTGGTTTAGATCTTAATCGTTTCAGTATTATCCAGGGGATTAGAATCAGGTACAAATGTATGTATCCACTATAATGCAGAATAGGCTAAAGTGACGGATGAACTAGATTTTGCCCGCTCGAATAGAATGGCAAATAGACATCCAACATAGTGGGGGAGGGGGGGGGGGGGGGGGGGGGGGGGGGAGGAACGGTGTCTGAAGAGAAACTTGTTAAGCGTGGCATCAGTCGAAAAACTTCTTAATTTCGAAATTCTGTTCTTCGGTAAAAGTCTCCAGGAAAGACCTCTTAGTAGGATCTGTGAGCGCGGAAAAGAAATAATACGACAGTTAGTATGCAGCAATAACTAAGTAAACATAGTGTATAGATGGTAGGAAAACGTTACTTATGAAAACAAACTCCTCTCGATGCCAAACGTACATGTAGACAGCTACGTACAAAACGTGGCGGCCAGTGCCATTCGTAACCACAATTCTTTGGCAATCATACAAAGACATACAGGCCAGCGCTATTCATATACAAATAGGCCAGTGCCCAATGAGTATAAACATACAATTAGTATATAGGCCAGTGCCCAATGACTATTGTTTAAGGCCAGTGCCACTCATACCTTTCAACCTGCAGAATGCATATAAATCGACTCAGCCGGTGCCTTACAAACACTGGTGGCGTAACAATATAGGATTAGCCGGTGACATTGAGCGAAATTGTGATCTTTAGTATTTGGTGAAATATTGATTAAATAAATAAATATTAGAAACTAATGAAAATGAGACCGTTCGGCCATAATTTCTAGAAAAAATTTGGGAAACCCAACCGAGAATTTCAATTTTTCCCTGTTCCAAAAATTTTATTCCTATGAATAGTCTATAATCAACAACAAAGCCACTATAATTTCTGCAAAGCAAAGACCTAAAGGAAACAACAGTTGCGACTGCCAACTGCGAATATAAATAATGAAGAACCCTAGTTACTAAATACACTAGGGGCAGCACCAGACAATTTTCGCCTTGAAGCCTTTGAACAACGAAAGTAAAATCTACACCAGAGTAACCCGGATTCCGAAACCTACAACACACCATGGAATTCTGAAATTATAATAATTAGCAAAGTAATCAATAATATGGGGCACCCACAAACTGTCCAGGTGATCAAAAAATGTGTTAGAAATCTGCCAGTCATCTGTATCAATGAAGCGGCTAACAAAATCAGCTCTTTCTGTTTCGGTACGAGGGATCCACTGTTTCCCAAGATGGATTTTATGTGTAATGCAAATTAGAAAAATCTGAAAGCAATACAATGTAAACCCATTTTATACTGCCGACTTCAACAATTCTTGCGGCGGATTGGATGTCAGTGAACCATTTAACACAAGAACCACTCAATAGAGTGGCGCAAAAGCATAAAGTTCCCTCCATGTAGAACTTCTATAATTTTCGCCATACTCCCACATGCCGTGGTGAATATATTCATCATTTAAGCTCATGTGTGCCCCGAACCCGGACGCACCAGCATCAGAGTAAACAAAACGATTTGGAGTTTTATTACTAAAACAGTAACAGTAACAGGGGCTCTCCCCGTAAAGCCCAGAAAGGTTTGTTGAGGGCTCCTGCTCCTTTTTAAGACACTGTAATATATCATCTTTGTAAATAATATTATTGGGGCAAATAAATATTGATTGATTGACAGTATATAACATTAGCATAGCCAAAATGTTTGGTTCCAGCAGTAAATATCTTTTCGAGAATACTCTTCTAAAATAAACATTGAATCCCGATCTTAGACAGCGACTGAACCGACATGGAACAATGCCTAGACATAATTCTGCTGTTTATACCAACAACTGCACACGCAGAAATAATCTTTCCGCCAAATGAAGCCAACGATCTGGCAGAAATCTGAAACTTAGAATTAATGACATTATCGACATCGAAATATTTATAACAACTCTATCTACGGTCGGTGATATGAACCATTGCATCGTAGAATTCCAAGATAGACACAGCCATTCAATAAGTTGACAAGCTTCCAAAAAGACTTATCGTTGCTACAAAACCGGTACTGGGAAGATATATATAAATACATTTATTTTTGGTTGAAACCCTGAATTCTCCAATGCTTAACTAAAGGTCGTACACGCTTAGTGAAATATGGGGAACTGTAGATAAACCGAAAAGTAACCGGCACAAAACGCAAAGAAACGGGGTTTTCCTAAATTGCAAGATCCCATGAAAAACCCTAGAAAAATTTAATGTCGATTAACAAAACTCTAAATGATGGCAACCGCTCTTTAAATCGACCGTAAACATAAAATAGTCCTTTTCAAAATAGCTAAGAGCAATTTACCAACCCTCATACTTGGTGCGTTTTTTTTTTTTTTATTTATATATATATATATATATATATATATATATATATATATATATATATATATATATATATATATATATATATATATATCAAACATAATATGTTGGTGTCACAAGTCAAGTATATAGCTCTTTTACCAAAGGTTGGATAGAAACAGATAAATGATTGACAAAATGTGGCGGCGAGTTAACCTCGAACACGGCCAGCCTTCCGTAATTCCGCTATTGTTTTGCTAACAAACTCATTGTGCAATCTAGCAGACTTATTGTTAAGGAGCTTAATCTTACTAGGTTCCTCAAAGAAGGGTAACTAATAGCCGTCTCTAATGACATCTAATATAAAACTTGACACACCAATATGTTCAAAAAAGTTCCGTTCCTCTTCAAATTTCCTTAAACCGTATTGAAAGCAGTGCTTAGATTCTGGCACTCATATTAGACATACCTCAGAAAGCTCGTGTTCCAAAACAGTGATCAGATGGGTGATTACTTTGGTGCCGTTCCTGATGTAGCGTTTCCTGTTGATGTGGGATAGAAGGAACCTGCTGAATAGCCATGATGGCCGGCGGGAGAGGTCCAACCTGATCTGCCAATCTATTGCCCAATGACTGTACCGAAAGCATTTGAAGCAGCAAAACTTGAAACTTGGAATAGATTCTAAACAGACTGTGAGGGTGGGTGGGCGGGAATGTAATGCGTTATAAACTCGATTAGTTCTGCGAGAGAGAGAGGGAGAATGAATTCTGATTCACTCTTATATACACATCTGAAACAATGGAATAACAGACAAACAATAGAAGCACGCTGAGGCGTGCGAACCTCGCAATGTCTTAAGAAACATCTAGTAACACGTGAAAATACATTTACGTTCTAATTCACTACGTTCAAACGAACGTAACTTATTTTCGCCTTAAACAATCTGTAAACAGACATAAAACAACAACAAGAATTATGATGGTTGGATTCTCACAAGGAGAATCCTACGAGAAATCACAAAGTAAACGCGCAAACATTGAACGCGAGTAAGAACTCACCAAGCCACGAAAAAGAAACTGATTATCAGCAGCATATTTCGGCTTCTTATCTTCGTTAGGTCTTCCATCGGAGTTGGCCTTTGTTTTCCTCGACTTCTTCTCGTCTTCCGGACCCGATGCCAAGTCGTCTGACTCGTACTCGTTGACTATTAGCCAGCTATGTTTATTCCTGTCGGCAATTCTGATGAACTTTTGCCTCATGTGAATAAGGGTTTTGCTTTCAGCAATAAGATTGTTAATTACTGGAATATCAGTCGACGGATTAATAGCACTCTGAATTTGGATCAAAATAGAATTTAATTGAGCGTTAAACTTGAATTGTTTCGGGTTTTCTTTGAATTTGTAATTCGACCGTGCCTTTCTCTATCTTGTACTTCGATTTGCTTCCCCTTCCCTTCAAGCCGTGTGTTAAGATACGATTTAAACAAGCCAAAGACCTGCTGAATAATCACTGGATTCGCCTTGGACAGTCGGAGTTTAAGGCTGAACACCACGAGAAGATTAACCGCCCGTTGTTTCGTTTAACCTTTCCGACCTTCCGAACCTACGCTAACCGAAGAAATGTGCACCGCGAAAAAATTCACCGCGTGTTGAACCGTTTATACTCTCAGAATCGGACATCACGGTAACATAATGTAATGCGTTATAAACTCGATTAGTTCTGCGAGAGAGAGAGGGAGAATGAATTCTGATTCACTCTTATATACACATCTGAAACAATGGAATAACAGACAAACAATAGAAGCACGCTGAGGCGTGCGAACCTCGCAATGTCTTAAAAAACATCTAGTAACACGTGAAAATACATTATTTGTTTATGGCGGGTACTCCCCCACCTTTGCTGGGAATTATTTTGATTGTTTAATGTTTTTCGGAGTAAAAAGTTAATTGTTATAAAAAATAAACGGCCACTTCTGTGGCCAAAAAATGGCACATTATGTTTTGTCAGTTGTTCCCAGCAAACTTCGCGCAGCCACTGCATTGTCTAGTAATAGTCAGGCGGTTATGTGAAAAAATTGTGCACTTTGAGCTAGAAGCATGAAATTTTGCATGAAGTACCAGGTTTATATGGTAAACAAATGTGGGTATGGAGCCATCGAGGAAATTCTATTTTTGTTAAGTTTTGACGGTTTTTAAAAATGGCGGCCATTTTGAACCGGAAGTGAAATTTATTTTAACGTCAGTGCTATTAAACGGCCTTTTCTTGATCTTATTCGACTTTATTTTTAATGTTGCATTGATTTTAATCTTTCATTAATAAATTATTTGTTTCAGTTGTTTAAAAAAATATAAGATTTACTAAGAAATGATTAATTTTCAATATGGCCGCCATTTTGTACCGGAAGTGAAAGGTGATCACAAGGAAAGTGCTTGTTAAATTTGTTCCTTTCTTTTAAAATCGCTTTAGATGTCATAATTTATTGCAATAAAATTATGAAAAAAACTTTTATATCATTCCGTTAACTGAATGTTTTTTTATTTCTCATGCAATGGTATCATAATCTTGACAAACTCTTATACTACTTGCCCATAATTGTAAAGACCTAAGGCATTTTGTTTATCGAATATTTTTCAACTTAGCTCGTCTCATACACACATTAGAGGCTGGAAATAAACAATTCCGGTTTACCCAGTCAATCATTCTGTTAAAAAAAAAAACAAACTTGTTTTGCACAGCATACAATTGTTGTTACGCGCATATCAGAGGCTGGAAATAACAAATTAGTATGCTTTAGACAATAATATTAATCACATACTGCACCTAGTTACTATCCAAAAGTTTGAGGCAGTTTAGACTTTACAGGACTCGTTATTCTGATATTCGGAATTGTTCAACAAAATAAGTGATTCATTCAACGTTCATCCTTATTCACGGTTGTTACATTGGTCACTACAGCTGCAAAGTGCAGTACATAGCAGCGCTGCTCTTCTACACGAACAACTTCCTCTGCATCCCACCTTGCATCCGCATTTGATTAGCTCTCGGCATGACTTGGTGACATCAGTTAGAGTTGTCCAAAAAGGCTGCCACCCTCCGTCCTTGAAAGTCCAGCCCCAGTCACCAGGCGAAGGTAGCTCTGGGCTTGGTGAGACGGCTTGGCGCCAACAGTGACCGGCTTGATAAGCTGCCCTGTAGGTGTGTTGTAAAAGGGCCGCCCTGGTCGGTGGAATCGTATCATACGCTCTACCTCTCTGAGCAAACAGTTGCTTTCTGGCCTCATCAACGCTGGTCTTACTGCTCGTTCTGTCGTACATGAGTACGACAAAACGTTCAAGCTGAGCCACACATGCTTCACTGACTGGATGAGTGGGTGAAGTCGCCAGCTGCAGGAAGGCATCCGTGACGGCTGGATAATTTCGCCATACGGTGAAGGCAGTCTTCTTTCCTCGCCCGGCAAAACAAGATACCGTATCGCATCCTGTGAATGCGTGGAATAAGGGTAGAGACTTTGACATTTCTGATCCCAGGCTTCTTGAGATCTCGTGCGCAGCAATGTAGCGCAAATGCGAGCCAGTGCCCATTGCAACCCAGACTTCCACTTGTTGCTCCTGAAGCATATCGGCGAGTGTTACAGCTAGAACAAGAACATCAGTGTCAACTGTACGTATCAGAATCTTCCGGTGACCCTCCTGGACTGCGTCGACTGCATGCAAAATCATCCTGGTGTCAGCTTCCTCGTGTGTACATGGAGCGAGTTTCGATGTGTTGCTACGGGCAAGAGAACACAGGACTTCTGTGCCTTTGGTTGTGATGAGTTGCTTTTCCTTACGCAAGGATAGTACAGACTCGGCCAGAAACCGGAATAATTCTTGCTTGTTTTCGTCATTCCTTAGGAACTGCTGCCAGTTGCGAGGTAGTTGACTGCTTGCCTGTACGCGCCTTCTAGCACCCTTCCCTCGTTTACTTCTTGTAGTGGCCTTTAAACTGTTGGGAACATATTCATCCCATACTACATCAAGTCGCTTAGCATGGGAGAGCTGAGATTGAATGTAGGGCAGAAAAGACTGTCTTGAATATTCTGCGAATGTTTTCTCTGTTCCAGGCTTGACCATATTGACAACAACGGATCCGTCAATGATAATGGTATCTACATCCCTCGGGCATCTTCGCTTGTGGAGTTGTGTAAGACTGGAGACATTCAGCTAGTTCGGACTTCTTTTGAGGAAGACGCAGCTTACCATCCTGTGACAGCGACGGTGGACAACTTTGATTTTCGTGCTGAAAAAACTCATCCAGGTTTCCCTCCCTCATCTGACAAGAAATGTACAACCTTGAAAAAAGCAAACAATCATTCTTTGCAGATGACAACTGCTGCTTGGTCTTAGACACCTTTTTTTGCAGGACAGTTAAAGACGCCAAGATCATTCCTCTTTATTGGATCATACAATGACTTGCTTCGCTTCACCAAGCGTTCCGTTATGAATGTCTTGTACTGTTCCATTCCAACCTCTTCTACCGTGCGCAGTCTCACCAGTGCATCCGAACTCATTATCTCTTTAGTGTTCAAAACTAAGAGATCTTCGGTTTCCTCCATGAATGGATTTCCCATTTCTTCAATTGTTTTTGTAAGTGCGGTAACATCTCTGTAAAACAAAGATTGCAAGCTTCTTGTGTCTTCATGGTGTTTTCCATTCTGCTCATTTTGAGTGGATTCTGTTACAATGCTGGCCTCAAACTCTTTGATGCCTCTTGCATTCTCGGGACCAGATACCATCCATCGACGAAGGGCACTCGGACTCTCTGTTAATCCCACAGCACCACCCTCCCCTTTGACTAAGGCGTTGTTCTGTTCATGAGCTTGGTCAAATGGGATGCTTGAGAACGGCTTTGACGTCTTGTTAACAACAAACTTTCCTTGCTCAAATTGTAACGCAACATCTGGTGCAGCATCTTTCAGACGATACATGTCTCGCAAGTGAATTGGTAGCCATCTAGCATAGTGCGTATGGTCCAGTCCAAATAACCATGGTACCATCTTGGATAGCACGTCGAGGTAGAGCTCAAAATTTGCCTCTCGGAGGGACCTTACGAACACCAGTAACAGCAGTTCTAGTTGAAGTGTGAGGTACCAAAAGTGGAACTGTGGCACAGTAGCTACCTTCTTCAGACACCAATCGGAGAATGATGAGATGGGTTCGTCTGGTTCTAAACCGTCTTTGAAGCTTTGGTATGCCTTGGTGAGAAGCGCATAGAGACTGCTTGCTGTTATCTGATGCGCGCGTCGTGTGCGAGTGACACTCGCAGCCTTCAGGAAAGAGTCTGAAGTACCTGCTGTTGCTACATTGGCTTCTGCTAGGCTTGCTGTCCATCCGCTTCCCTCCAACCAACCCCCAATGGCTTTCAGGAAAGCCATTTCAATGTGTAAACCACCAAACATTATGACAAATTGCCTCTCTCCAAACCTTTCTGGAAAATTCCATTGAATTTCTTTTGCCACTGCGTATAATGGCTGATCCATCGCTACTACTGGGATCTGACTGGCGTTGAGGTGACCCACACATGCTTTGATGATGTTCAAGGAATGGCATATCATTGCAGCTGACTTTGCTTGATCGGGAAAGAGAGGAAGTAGCGAGAATATTGCAGACTTTGTGTTTGTTTCTTCTTTTCTACATTGGTTTGAGTGATAGACGGACCATGAAATGGTCTTGTTCTGTGGCAAACCCTGTCCATCATCTGAGACAGTTTCCTTTACATCTTCCAACCATTTAGATTCTTCTTCAATTGCCTTTGCAACAATCTGACCATCTCCTCGCATATCACTTTGCACTTCGGGTACCAAAGGTTTTTTTAGGAAGTACAATCGGGGGAACTTGACTGTAAGACTCAGGTAATTCTGCAACGGACTTTGTACCTGTGGACATGGCTTGGTCAAGTGACACTCTCGGTCTGCAAACCCCTGGAACTTGAGTGCTCGGTTGTTGAAAAAGTGATATTCCAGTGCCATGAAATGAGTCATGAGCAGTTGTCGAGCTTGGGTTGTGATCGATGTTGTCCACGGCCGCTGAAGTAAACAACCCTTTGCGAAGATCAGGTGGGCACACAACATCGTCTTGATGATACTGATGGCAAACTGAGTTTCCCAATTTTGTCGAAATGGCCAGCACTCTGTCGTACGATATAGACAAGCCTAGTTCATGCAACTTCTCCACAAGGTCCCTGCTGCGGGTTTTAGCGTGAACAATCAACCCTGTGTAGATTGGAAGTGGTGTCTCCCTCGTTTTGTTGTGGCGTTCTCAATTAACATCTCCCTCTCGGCGACGAACAAAGCTATTATATTGCAGCAGCTGTGCAACTGACTGAGTCCTGCTTGAAATTTTGCATACGAAGAACCTTGGGTTTGAATACTTGGCCCATATAGAATCATATTCACTAAAGACAGCAGCGCGGTTGGTACAGACTCTACCTGGCAATTAGAGTCGAAGAAACCATTGAATGTGCTCTTTAGTTGTAGCATATCTCTCCGGATTATGCTGGCTGCTTTCGTCAAATGAATGGCTTCATCGTCGCAATCTTTTCTAAGAACTCGGTTTAACGCTAAGCCAACGTCTTCTTTAAATCCAAGAAAAATGTCACGCCTTTGTTTGTATGCTTCAAGGTCGGGGATGTGAGATAAAAGCCGCTCTTTCAGTCGCGTGGTATGCAAGCGACTCTGCATATCGGCACCCAACTGCTCCATTCGAGTGGTGTACATATTGGCTAGATCAGCCAATCTAAATACGGTGATTGAATCACTGGTTGAACGTGCCTCTTCTATATACGTTATAAGCTCTGCCAAAACGATGCCCCCAAGTTGAAATTTGGTATCGTCTGCTTCATCTTTTAAAACTGTTTCCGCTCTTTTATACAAAGACACTAAACACGAAGAGTGATAACATGCTTCTAAAGCTACCAAATCACCAGCACTCAATTTGGCCAACAGCTTCTGATCTTGCAGAGCAATGGCACATCTTCTGACACGAGCATCCAATCCAAAAGTGCAAACATTATGAAGTGGATTTTTCAAGGCGCTGGGTTGATCACAAAAAAAGCAAATCTTCTCTGGGTTATTCATCTGTGAAAGGCTTGGGCTACTGGAGCGCGTATATTTAAAGCTTGCAGATGGATCGGGTGTTGAAGCCTGTCTCTTTTTGGCTCAATTGAGCTTAGTGGAATTAAAAAGCAAATAACAGCTCTTATGCCATCGGGCTTTGCAACGCAAAAACGTACTTTCCATTCCATCACCTTCATTCAGTCGAGATAGGCTTATCTGAATTGGCATACACCCTAGTTCATGAAACTGTTGATTGAATATTTTCGGCAAGGGTCTTGTAACCAGCTCCAACATCAGACCTCTTTGAGTCTGCAGGGCATTGAAGTGCCTCACTCTTACTCTCTTGAGAGAGAACACAAAGACTCCAGTCTGTCCTCGAGCCTAACTCTTGGTTCATTATTGGGCTGTAAATTTAATAGAAAATCACCAGAAATATTTCTCTGCCAATCGATGTCTTTATGTTACTAATTCGGGTAATATATAAGCAAATCTAAAGCACTTAAAATAAATCAAACCCTGTAAATCGTTAATCAAATAAAGTGAAATAAAACTTGGTCGTTGACCAAAATTGTACTATGAATATTTAAGTGAACATCTTTAAATATTCACGGCGCAGTTCCCAGATACTGTCTTTGTGTTTTGTTTAATCTCAATAACATTAAACTAAACAAAATATAACCTCATTCAGTCTTATTCAGTTTGGTTTAGACAGGAAACTCCTTCAAAACAGGCTAAACGTTGTTTTCTTTGGCTTCATTAGATGATAAAATAACATTCAAGACGTGACTGATGCTCTAGGAAATACATCTTTTCGTTCTACTAAAAAATGTTAAAATGATTTCAATGAAACACTAGCGTAAACTACTAAAAAAGCAAACATGTACTTACAGTTATGATAGCGCAGCTCTCGCCATAACAAAATGGCTGCCCCCATTTGCCAATAAGCAAGGCCTGGAAGTACTATGGGTACTTGAACCAGTCCCTCCCGGGCAATTTTATTTGAGAGACATAATTAGTTGTTTTGAACATTGGCCATCTCTTATATTTCATTAAGTTATAAAAAGTCAAAGCAAACTTGCTTTGAGTTAAATCGTAGTATATATAGAGCAAACACTTGATCAAACCCTTCAACATCATTTTCAATAAAAGGGGCACCTCACTTCCGGTTTTGCTTGCATGTTCAACTTTCGGCTGCGCGCAATGCACACATTTTTCGCTCAATTTCGTATTTAAAAACCTTTAAATAATATTTTTCTTTACCCTGAAGCAACACGAGTGTCATTCCAAGGTGTTTTCGCCGTCTTGTTAAAAATGTTACATTTTACTTCCAGTCAAGATGGCGGCCATTTTGAAAACACCCCCTTAACTTCGTTGTGAGTGAATTTTCAGAGTGACTCCATATCAGATGTTAATAAGCATACAAAGAACCTTCACTTACACCACATTTCATCCTTTTAACCTAAATTGCACAATTCGCCTAAAATTCTGCACATAACCGCCTGACTATAAATGAATCTAAGGTTTATGCAATGACATGGAGCATAAATGTATGTTCCAGCTGGGGGGAGAGGGTGTGAATTTAAGATAGCAATTTCGAAGATGATAGAGTAGTAATTCAGGGATGGAAACATGCTGTAAAATTTTACAGTGGCCAATGTCAGTTTATCTCGACACACTGACCCCCTCCCTCCCCTCCCCTTTGCCAATCCCAAAAATATGCGAGGCCTGGAAGCGTGGCCATACTGGTCAGCGGCAAAATAAATATGGCGTCTCGGAACAGAATGGCGGGTAAGATTGGTGAACTTGTACGTGCGGATTCTTGACGTTTTCGCAACTTTTTGCGTGAATATATAAATAAATTAATTGGTGTAGTTGATTGCAAGGTAGGAGTTTTAGCTTCAACTGGGAATAACCTGTGGAATTTAGGGTATGTACTTGGTGTATCCCTTATTATTTTGTATTTAAACACTTACTTTATATTTCAGTAGAAAAAGAAGATAAAAACAGCATAATAGGGAATCCATCCCGGGCCGTATGATCTACTCCATGCACACTATCCACTACACCACCGAGGACTAGCTGCCGGAAATTGTAATTTTAAGGGATATAAGATAATATGCTGTTAGCCCAGACCATATATAAGAACTAACCCTTTCGATACACTGGAAATACTGGAATCAGTCCTTAACCCTAAATACTAAAATCAGTGCTTCAACCCTAGATACTGTAATCCGACCCTAAATTACACTCGTAACGAAACGTCTCGTAACGAAACCCTCTGTTATCTCCAATGGATATCCTTTTTCTTTCTTGCAGAAACTTACCAAGACCAGAAAACCCAACACCAGTGCTGAGCCCACGACCGAGTTCAAATCTACTGCGGTTTTACCTTATGTCAAAGGTCTGTCCGAACAACTTCGCCGCTGCCTACAACAACAAGGAGTACGCGCTGTTTTCAAGTCGGAGACTATACTTAGATCACACCTAGTACGGCCTAAAGACGCTGTTGACCCGACTAAACAAGATGGCGTGGTTTACAGAATTCCCTGTAAATGCGGTAAAGTTTATATCGGCGAGACTGGAAGACCTATGCAAGACAATAAAAGAGCATGACCGAGACATCCGATTCGCCCGTACCCAGACCTCCGCCGTTTCAGAGCACGCCAACAACACCGGACACCACCCGCTTTGGAATGAAGTAAAGTTTATTGATCGTGATCCTCATTGGTACACACGCAGGGTCAAAGAGGCGATCCACGTAAGACTTAACCCTCACAACATCAACAGGGACAGTGGAATAGAAATTCCAGAAGCATGGATGCCCACGATCAGGAAACACAACAACAGGAGAGCCGTACGACTACGGACCGCCGAGGGAACAATTCGCCGAAACAACGAGGATCAAAAAAATGCGCCAGTCACAGCTGTTGAAAACCAACCAATCACAGCAGAGCATCGTGCTTCATCAGGTGACGCGTAACCAGTCGACCCCATCGCCTGGAGAAGACTAGCAGTTGCAGTCGAAACGTCGTGATCCACATCGGAAGTGACTACATCGTGAGACAAACGAAAAATACTTCTTTACTAGTGTGTTCACCACGATGAACAACAACAACCCTTTTTACGATATTAAAGGAGAATTCTTTAAAGAAATATATCACTTCAGAAAACCACAAAATAAAAAGTAAATTTGGAACTGACCTATTTTTGTTACTTAGACGACGGTTGGCATGAAAAGAAGACTGTAAATGAAAAAAAAAAACTATCTTAAGGCTATGTTATTGTAATCAATAAAAATTTGCTATATTAATAATTTTCACAACACATTCACCTTTTTATCAGTGTAAGCTATATTTTGTCATCAATAATTATGATTGTTGTGGTCTAAAAACAATAATAATCATCATTAACATACTTTAAACTGTTTTCTCAGTTGTTTTTGTTGTCCCCTTCAGTATCATTTTGTTAATTTCTCCTTGGGATGAGTCAGAGGAGGTTGGACACGGGCCGAAAGGTATCCCGGTAGGAGCAGTCGACCAATCAGATCAACGTATTCATTCACAGTCTTTTCTGCGACAATTTCTCTACGCAACATTTCATGGTATTTAGTGTGTTTTTCTTTAAATATGAAGTCCACTTTTTCCAGTAAAGGAGTTTTCATGAAAGGTATGTTGCTACTTTTTCTATTTACTTGTTTATATTACAACTTTTGTAGCAGAATACGCTATTATTAGGCTTCTTCGCCAGCTGGTCCAATATGGCTTAGTCCACGTTGTGTAGTCAACCAACGCGTTCGTTTCTTGACGCTATATCGCGTGGGTTCTAGCCAAGAAAATTGCACCATGTTTTGTAGAAAACGTTATTCTTTTAATTTCGGACGTCGTACCACATCGTACCTCTCACCAATTTTCTGTTATTTGCGATTGAAGTTTGGTTATTTTCGTAGGTTATTACAGGTGTGCGTAAGCTGTAATTTCTAAGGTTGCTTCGACCTTTTGAGATCAAAGTTTCTGTCTTCTGAGGAAAAACATGATATTTGATTTATATTCTTGTGCAATCTACACTCTAATCATGAGATTTGAACATTGCAATTATATATGAGCTTTTATAACCTTAATAACTAAAGGCTTATATGTTTGTTATTGTTTTCTTTTCGTGGAGTTGCTTCCTAATGAATTCTATTCTTTTTCTAGGTTCAACAGCAAAATGTGGAGCACCTTCAGCTGCTCTTTTTCCTGAAAGTAGCAGCCAAACAAGAATTACATTTTTATTCCTTGACCCAAAATATTGGGGCTTGAGGCATGGCAGTGATGGTTTTGGTCTTTCATTAGCATGTCTTGTAAAGCCCTGCTCTTAGCAAAAATGCAAAGCTTTAATGAGACCCACAATTGGGTTGAGAACTGTGAATTATTGTCATTGAGTAAATGCCCCCATATTGTCAGTTGTTTCATATTTTGGCAGATAATTGTCAATAAGGTGTTTTTTATATAAATAAAATTATAAACTTGTATACGCAAAATGCATCAATGATTTAATCAGTCTTTTAAATATTACCGGTATTTTTTGTTGATTCCTAAGATAAATAATAATTGTCTATACTGATATTTAATGGATTGTGCTCTAACAGTAGCCAGCTAGAAATACACAGCAGCCCCGGGTTGGTTACTTTTGTTTTCAGTTGACAATGAAAACTTATTACATACTTAAGTTCTTCGTGGTGGCATAGAACATACCTGCCAAGTCTCATGCCTGCGAGTCCAAAACTCCAATCTCATACCAACTCACGCCTATGGAGCAATTTCTCACTCCTGACTTACAGATTTGAGCTATCAGCCTTAACTGATCACATGATCCAATTAAAAATATAGCTATGTTTATGAAAACTTAGCACTTTTTGTAGGTTTTTATCATCCTGAACATTACGATTACAGAAACATTATCATCATAGAAACATTTAATAAGGAATTTGTTTTATTAAACAAACTGTTCATATAAGTTAAAATAAAATTCAATGTAAAAGGCTATATTATAATAACACGACAGAGTTACCATATATGTAACCTAATTTAACATCTAAATTAATGACTACCGTGTACAGCTGTAGCATGAAATTTTTGTAGGAGTTTTATATTACAGGAACAATGCAACTATACTATATGCAAGCAGCGAAAAGGTCTAGTCACAAAAAAAAAAAAGTTATGGGTCATTTGCCTGTCGTACGAGTTTGTCGAGAAAGGCCAAATTTTCAAGATTGGCGTAGTGACTTTGATAAGTTTTGTCTGTCTTTTATGTAATACCGACACTTGTACAATACACGACCAATGCTCCACCGATGAACTACCGACATTTGGCTGATAGACTATATACCAACACTTGACCGATATTCCACGGAGACTTGACACCAACATGTCGGTGGACATGTCGACCAACATGTCCACTGACCATCGGCCGACATATCGACCAGATATTTCTGCCAACTATCTACTGATATGTCAATCAATATATTGCATCGACACTACCTATGGTACAATAATTGATCCCAACTGGGTAGGTACACGCAAGTTGGTGGGATTACTGTATAACCAGGATTTTATAGTATGAATTTTAATGAATAAATGGAGAAATTATAGTTTTTGATTTCTGATGATATGACACTGAAACGTTTTGTTATTCAGCCCTATTGCATAACCTTTAAACTTTTAAAACGCACTGTTGTAAATAAAATTGGTACGTACATGTATTAGTGACAGTTTGTGTCACATGTTGAAAGATTACTGGTACTATTCATCAAACACATTCTTTGAAATGCCCTGAAAATCAGCCTGCTTCATGCACCATTGGATTCACTCCGCAGTTTGAAAAAGGTTCATCACATTTTGTTGACTGCAAATTGACAGCAAGATTGGTTATGTCACGTACTGTTAAACTAGAATGAATGATCCCATGAATGAATTTAAACTCGCATTAGTCGCTTGCTTGAAAAACAATTTAAAGGCATAATAGTTTTAATTCATTATTCGCAAATTCAGCATTACTGATCTGGTCAATCTTGTTAAATTTTTGTTCACCACAGTGTGGTCAACAAACATCTGATCATGAGATTGATTTTTTTTTTGTAAACCGTGGAGTGAAACCAACGGTACATGATTGTACATAAACAGGTTGATTTTCAAGGCATTTCAAAGGATGTGTGATCAATAGTACATACCCATGTACACTGTACAGCTGTATGCTTTCTTGAAACATACAAGTCAGGTGTTTCTATTTTTAAGCAAACATACATTTACAGACTGTAATTTCTATTTAACCATGGTGTCTCCATTCATAAATTCAGTAACCAGTTTCAGTTAAGGACATGCAGTCACTTTAGTGTCAGTACCATACACCCACAACAGCTACATGTACATACACTGTAATAATATAAGAGCATGCACTGTATCAGACTTGTATCAGTAGTACAGTGCAGGTCAGAGATAAGTGAACCAAAATGTTCGCGCATAACGCGTCGGATAAACGCGCGCACATGCGTCTGCAAATTACGGCGCGCAGAAAATGCGCGTATTCAGCAAGCTCATTAGTATGTATGAGGTAGATCACTGATTTCCTATTGTTGGTATTTCTTTGTTATTTTGCTTCAGCGTATTTGCAGCGACCCCACCGATTTCGAGTGTAAAAGGAAGGAAATGGCAGGATATTTTCTCCAGCGTGGTTACCCAACGCGTGTGATCAGAAACGCCATTAATCAGGTCTCTGCGGTCACCCGTGAAGCAGCACTTCAACCGCGTGACGAGGTGTCTGAGCAACAAGAAACCATCCAAGAAACCAAGGAAAATGGCAAAACCGCCTACTTCAGCAAAAGTAAACCGGACCTCCTATATATCGATGGTCACCTAATTCTAGAATAATAACATTCAACTAATTTCTAGTTAAGTTTGTTTTCTGATTAACTTCTCTCGTTATAAATAGATATTGCTGTATTCATCTATGCATTGCTTATTGATATGGTAGCAGGAGCTTTATAGGATAACGTAACTTGAGGTAAGTGCTTTCTGTTTTTTTTTCCTTTTTCAGAATTTAAGTGTAAGTTTATTATTTTCTAATTCTATTACAAATCCAATGTTTTTGCTTTTCGGTTCATTAAGTCTTCTTTTTGGCAAGTTGTTACGGATTCAACTCAGATTTGCATATGTTGTCAAATATTTTTCGCAAGGTGCAAACAAGGTGCAAACGTTTGTTTTGTTTGAATTTGCGTTGATTGCGCTCTATTATTTAGAAGGTGTTTTTTTTTCTAATCGTTAAAACAAATGGAAACAAAGACAGACTTTAATGTAATATCTTTAAATGTTCGGGGTTTGCGCTCCTTAAGCAAACGTTGAGGAATATTTTTATGGCTCACAAAACAAAAAGCGGATATTGTTTTTTCTTCAAGAAACCTATAGCACTTTTCAAGATGAAAATTTTTGGAAAACGCAATGGAAAGGCAGGATGTTATTTTCGCATGGCTCCAATCACAGTAAAGGTGCCTTAATTTTAGTACGACAAGGTTTAGATTTTGAACAGAAAACAATTGAATGCGATCCCAATGGTCGCTTCATATTTTTAGAAGCTCTAGTTCAGGGCTCCCTCTTCTTGTTTGTCAATCTATACGCACTGAATAAAGTTTACGAACAGGAAACCTTTTTTAAATGGATCGAAACGAAGTTGGAAAGTTTCGATTTTGTTTCTAATAGGAAAATTATTATTGGAGGTGATTTAAATGTCTATTTTAACGAAAAATTGGATTGTCTAGGTGGTCACCCCAAAATTACAGAGAAAAGTGTTAATAAGATTAAAGACATTATGTCAGCTAATGACTTAATCGATGTTTGGAGAATCCGTCACCCAGACAAACAGAGACTTACGTGGAGGCAAGTAACCTCAGCCATACAACGTAGGCTTGATTACTGGTTGATCAGTGATTCATGTCAAGAAGAGGTTTTTTCTACTGATATTATCCCTGCAATAAAAAACAGACCACTCAGCGATTACCTTAAATTTCAAAAGCATCGCGGAATATACTCGAGGACCATCCTATTGGAAATTTAACTCAAGTCTTGTCGATGATCCTGTTTACACTAACCTAATTAATCATTCATACCCTGCGTGGCTAGAGGAATATAAAGAAATTACTAGTAAACGTCTTTTATGGGACTTAATTAAATATAGAATACGGAAAGATACCATTAGTTATAGTAAACGAAAAGCAAGAGAACGTCGAGATCGGCTATCAGTCCTCGAAAAAGAGGTAAAATGTTGGGAGGAGAAATGCGATGAATTTCCGACAGTCGAAAATCTATCAAAATTGGAAGAAAAACGAATACAATATGAATCTGCGTATGACTATGTAATACAAGGTTCTCGTTCTCGTGCTCGTTGGTTTGAAAAAGGTGAAAAAAAATAATAGTTACTTTTTACGACTGGAATCGTACAATAATAGCTCTTGTTGTATTAGAAAGTTAAAATTGGACGACAACAGTTTCTCTACTGATCCTAGTGTTATTCTAGCTGAGCTTAAATCTTTTTACTTCTCTTTGTACCAGAAATCTGTTTCAGACAATGCTGAGACTGTTACTATGAATTTTCTTAACAACCAAGATATCCCCAAGCTGGACGAGGAAGAAAAAGAAAAATGCGAAGGGAAGTTAACTTTCAATGAATGTTTTCGATCTCTGCTCACTTTTCAAAATGGTAAAGCATCTGGTAATGACGGTTTGACGGTAGAGTTTTATAAGTCGTTCTGGCCTCTAGTACGCCACCTTGTTGTTGATAGTTTAAACGAAGCTTATGATTGTGGAGAATTGTCAAATTCACAGAAAATAGCCATCATCAAATTGATTGAAAAGAAAGGCAAAGATAAGCTATATATATAAAAAAAACTGGAGACCTATTTCTCTTTTAAATGTTGATGTCAAAATCGCGTCAAAAGCTCTCGCTAAAATGCTAGAACCCATCTGACCGTTAATTATTCATAAAAAATAAAAACGCTTACGTTAAAGGCCGATCAATTTTCGATAGCACTAGAATCATTGACCAAAGAAAATAACTTGTCTGGCCTCTTACTTGCTATCGATTTTGAAAAAGCGTTCGACTCTTTAGATTGGAATTTTTTAACCAAGGCATTGTCAGCTTTTAATTTTGGCTCATCTTTTATAAAATGGGTAAACACTTTCTACTCAAATATTCAGAGTTGCGTTATGAACAATGGATTCTCTTCTGTTCATTTTGATGTATTGAGGGGTGTGAGACAGGGTGACCCATTATCCGCATATCTTTTTATTATAGCACTTGAGATAGTAATCTATTTACAGCGATCTTACCCGCACTCCTGTTGAGGTATGGAGATATGGCGGCCACACAGAGGAATATAACTAAAACCAGGACACAGCCCAACAGGACAAGGAGACCACATAATGACTCCCAATCTAAAAGAGAAATCCCAAGCCTTAAACCAAAATACACTCTAGCCCGCGGGGAAAGACCGTGGAGAAAGGGAAACGAAAACAAAATTAAGATGGAAGTGGACGGAAGACTCCGGCTCTAAAGCTGTGCAGAGTTTACCCTCGTAAATTTGAGCGTCTTGCAGATAGTAACGGAGGCGGGACTGTAATCCTGTAAAGTAGAGTTCGCAATCTGCTCAATACGCGTGGCAGAAAACATCTTGCATCCCGGCAAAGAACTCAAAAACTAAAAAACTCCTTTAGGGAGTCTTTGATTAGCATAAGCGGAGGACAAAGGGATGCTCTGCAATTGGTAAAGACGGCTTCTTACATGGCAAATATATACGATATAAAGGCTGCCAGCCCTTGAGTGGTGAACAGGGCACAGTGTTGGGGAAAACGCAAACGATTGTGCGCGGGAAACTCGCGAGAGACCCACCCAAGGGATGGCAACCTGAGCGTCAGTAATCCGACTAGGGCATTAGACACCCTTTCAGGCTACCATGGGAAAAAGGGAAGGAAACAAATAGCGCGGCAGAAGGCGCGGAACAGGATAGGCGAACAGGGCAACCACGGATATGAATTTAGTTTTAGGCCTTCTAGAGGACGACATAGAAGTGATGTGGACCTTCCTTTTCCGGGAGCCTTTGCAAGCCAGAAAGTGACATATCCTAGGCGTGGCAGAGAAAACACCTTGTCTCCCGGCCAAGAAATCAGAAAACTAGAAAACTCTTTTTACGGTGTCTTTAAGTAGCATAAGCAGAGGACAAAGCAAAGCTCTGCAATTGAAAATGACGGTTATACTCTGTACATGACAGATATATATGATATAAAGGCTACCAGCCCTTGAGTGGTGAACAGGATATAAAGTCGAGGAAAACGTAAACGATTGTGCGCGAGAACCTTGCGAGAGAACCCACCCAAGGGATGGCAACCTGAGCGTCAGTAATCCGACTAGGGCATTAGACACCCTTTCAGGCTATCATGGGAAAATAAGGAAACGAGATAAATGGCGCGGGAGAGGGCGCGGAACAAAACAAACTCCGCAAATGACAGGGAAATAATGAGTAAACGGAAAGGAATACCATTAACTACCCGAAGTATGTAAACTTCGAGTAATGGCGAGAGGAGTGTCATAAATAGAGGGAGGGGTTAAAAGCTGCGAGGAGGGTAACAATATAAACAACAAATAATAACCGGAAAGATAAAAGGTAAACTAGTAATGGGAATAAGCCGCAAAAGTATACCAATTCACTGACTCGCAGGAGGCCAGAAATATGCCAAAATCAAAAAGCAAAAATATACACAAACATCAAACACATAAGACAATGAGACAATAGAAAACATGGCAAACCGGCAGATTTATAGTAAATATTGGACACGAGGAAAATTCATTAACATCGCATGCCGGAAAATATTATGCTGAACATCGGCTATGCCGGTAAACAAATACTAAAACATCTCATGCCGGGACATTGGTCATGAGGCAAGATCTCAAACATTCGCATGTCGGAAAGTGCTGTGTTGAACATCGGCCATGCGGAAACAAATACTAAAACGTCTCATGCCGGGAAATACAAAACTAAACATCGATCATGAGGCAAGATTTTATAAACATCGCATGCCGGAAAATACTGTTATGAACATCGGCCATGCGGAAACAAATACCAAAACGTCTCATACCGGCAAATAAATATAAATCTGAGCATCGGTAATGAGGGAGGATTTAAAAACGACGCATGCCGGAAAACATCGCGCTAAACAAACATCGGCCATGCGGGAACAAGTACTAAAACATCTCATACCGGGAAACATATAGCTAAACATCGGTCATGAGGCAAGATATAAACGTTATTACTGTGAATAAAGTAACTGCACGCAATGGAGCGGGAAATACACGACGTCCGATACGGCAAAAGGGAGCAAAATGCGGGCAACGGAGGGCGACGAGCGGAGGGGCGCGCAGCAGACTAGGCTAACAAAAATGAAACAGCTAAAACTAAGCTGGCGAAGGGGAAATACGACCTAAGGGCTAAACGGCAACAGGGAACAAATGTATAAACGAATACAACCCAGCCAAATAGGCAAGCGGAGTAAATGTGGATGACAGGCCACGTGGAAAAACATGGCGAGATGAACGCGAGCGACAGTAGAACTAATGTACGAAATACAGAAAGAGCAAAAAATTAAAATACAACCTCCAGTTGGCCTGAGTTGTCATTTTGAGCTTGAGCTTGAGGAGAAGTTGGAGCCATGGCGTCTTGAATGCTGCCCGCTGGCGGTGGGTGAGGGACTTGTTCTTCGGGCGGGTTAGGCATTTTAAGAAAATCGCGTTGACTTGAACAAACTTGCTTGAGGCTTCTATCGAAATGATAATGAATTTTATGGAGGCGATACCTCTTATACTCGCTTGGGTAAGACCGCTGTAAATACTAGCCATAAATATAAGAAGCAGTGAAAACATTAGAGGCATCAAACTTCGTGACGGTCAAGAAGTTAAATTAACAGCTTTCGCTGACGATATGACAACTTTTTTACTAGATAAAGAGTCTATTGACAATCTTTTTATTATGTTGGATGATTTTGGAATCTGTTCTGGCCTCAAATTAAATAGAAGCAAGTTAGAAGCTATTTCTATTGGCTCGCCTTCGACAAACTTGAACATTAATTTTGATTTATGCAACTCAATTAAGATTTTGGGTATCTTTTTCTCCTACAATGCGAAAGAAGCTCTCAGATTAAACTTTGAGTCAATTTTAGAATCTTTAAAAAAGAAATTGAATTTATGGAAATGGAGAAATTTAACTATTTTGGGCAGAATACAAATTGTAAAAACATTCGCAATTTCAAAACTTCTCTATCGTGCTTCCCAAATCTCTTTTCCAAAAGAAATAATAAAAAGTGCAAATACAATCATATATGATTTTATATGGAAAGGTAAGGACAAAGTGAAAAGACGAGCACTGATTAATAATATTGAAAACGGAGGTTTGAAAACTATGCATTTGGAATCCCCAATTGAAGCACAATAGATACATTTTTTTAAGCGGTATGCTGACCCTGACTATGCTGCTGATTGGAAACTTGTTTTAGATACAATCTTAAAGCCTGTTGGTGGTCCGTAACTTTCGAATTGCAATTTCGATTTAAAAGTTCTTCCTGTTGCTTTTAGCCCTTTTGATCGCGAATGTCTAACTTTGTGGGCTAAACTTAATACGCAAACATCTGAAAAAGAAAAAGACCTCTTAAATGAAATAATCTGGAACAACAGAAATATTCTTGTAAACAAAAAGTCATTTTTTATTTCTGATATGATTAATTTAGGCATTCATAGAATTTCTGATATGGTTAAACCCGGCGGAACCTTTTTAACATGGTTGATCTTCAGGCCAGAGGATTACAATCAAAAAACTTTCTATTGTGGTGCGGATTAATAGATGCTTTACCTCTAAAATGGAAGCAAATTCTGAGAACCGTGACGACTCTACCCAGAACCCCCTTTGTTCCTACGAATTTTACGTTGCTACTTCAATCAAAACGATTAACGCTAACTGAAATTAATACCAAAAAAATTTACGATGAACTTGTATCCGATATACGAGAAACGCCAACTGCTCAGATCAGATTTAATGAAAAGTTTTCTGGATGTGAACTTGATTGGAACAAAATTTACAGCGCGCCTTTACAAGTTGCGTTAGATACTTACACAAGAGATTTTCAGTATAAGCTTTTAAATAGAATAATATTTACTAATACAGAATTATATAAGTTTGGGTTAGCCGATTCTCCTTTGTGCACCTTCTGTGGCAAGGAAGATGAAACCCCTGAACACTTATTTATTTTGTGCAATTTATCAAAGTGTTTTTGGCAAGAAATTTCTTGCTGGTTAGAGCATCGTAACATTCACACCGCTATTGATTTGACCACTCAAACCAATATTATGTTTGGCTTGTTGGATATTAATAAACACTTCATGTCTCTTAATCACGTTATTCTTATAGCTAAACAAACTATTTTTCTTTGCCGCCGAAAGAATATGGCTCCAAATTTCAATATATTTCTTGCAAACCTTAAAAAAATTGTTAAAATAGAAAAATTTCTAGCTAAACAAAAAAACAAAATGAACCTGCACCTTGAAAAATGGAAACTTTTCGTAGAATTACTTCAGTAATTTTTTTTTTCAGTATTTGTATCTATAATTCCTTACTGTAACAACTATAACTTTCTATTTTATTTTTTTATTTTATTTTTTTTTTATGTTAAACTCCTTACCTATGGAGTCAAAGAAGAAACGATTTTATGTATTTTTTCCTTTCTTTTTTCATGTACGTATGTATGTATGTATGTATGTATGTAGGTTGTATTGTATTGTATTATATCTCATTAAAATTTTCAAATTAAAAAAAAAAAAAAAAAAAACAAGAAACCATCCCGCTCGTTCTAACCTACCACCCTAACAACACGCCCATTCGTAATATCATGGTGAAAAACTTCTCAATCCTGCTGAATGAGAATGACACTAGAAGCTTATTCCAGCCAGTGCGTATTTTGTGTGCCTATCGCTGAGACAAGAATGTTCAGGACACCCTAGTACATAGCTCACTCAATGTTGCTACAGAGGAAGATCGTGGCACCTTTCCTTGCCAGCGCCCTCGATGCAAAACACCACAAGTACCCACACCAACTCAGCGCCCACCCTTGACACCCCAGGAGGACGTATCACCATCCAACACAGGTTCTCTTGCACCACAAGAAACCTTGTATATGCCATCTCCTGCCGAGTGTGTGATAAGGTCTACATTGGTGAAACTGAGCGACTATTGGCAGAAAGGTTCAGAGAACATCGCCTCTCGGTGACCAAGAAAAAGGAGAAAGACGCATCTGGCAAGGAACTTCCGGTCGCACAACACTTCATATCAGACGGACACAACGTTGATGATATGCTGGTTTCGGTCATCGTCTCTGGACCCTGGAGTTTAAAAATCAGACGCCAAAGGGAGGCCCAACTGATATTCCACCACAGAACTCTTTGCCCCAATGGGCTCAATGTCGAATTCAAATTTCAGTAGAACTGCATGTGCGCGCACGCCTTACGCAAACTTTTTTTGAGTTGCTAGGGATTTTAAATTTAGCAAGCGCATACAGTTTTTGACAGTTGCGTTCAAACTCACTGATGAAGAGGCAGCAGCCTCGAAACGTCTGAGAAACTAAATTTTAGCGCTATATTTAAAAACATTTTTTAGCCTACATTCCAACGGTTATTATTGTTTTTTTTCGATGTTCCTTCATTCGTTAGTACGTTCGTATGGTAAAGTCTTCTCTACATTTCCCATACGTCGTAAATACGTTCATACGGTAGATCCGTGGTTCTCCGTAGCTTATAACGTTCGTGTGATAAAAGTCTGGTCTTTTCGACGTTTGTTTATACTGGTTAGTACGTTCATAAATCGAACGCGTAAGGTATTTAAGTCGTCTCTTCTTGAGGCTATAAATACGTTTGTACGGCAGTAGACTAGTCGATCAAACGTTTTTCTGTACTGCCCGGTGCGATGGTCGACGTTTCTCCATACATTAAAACGTTCGTACGGTATTAGACTAAAAAAAATTAATATTGCTGCCCAGAATCACGAAAAATACGTCTAAGAGATTTCAATTTTTTTTTTTAATTTCCTGGGGGAGAATACTCCCAGACCCCCCTTAAAAAAAAAAAGAAAAAAAAAACAGCCTAGCTGTTTATAAACTACTCCCCTGTGACTTTACACTAATCCCCAGCTACGTGGCCTTGAAATGAAAACCTTGGTCAAACTTGATATAAATACGTATGTAAAATGTTTTATTTGTGTTTATATTTTAGTGACCAAACACGATATTTTTAAAATAAATACGAGTTTGATCCGCCAAAATTCCGAATGCTTGATAAAAGTATCCGAGACTCTCCGAGACCTTGCGGGAAAAAAAATCCGAGACTCCGAGACAGAAAAAGCACCTGCCAAACGAGACTTTGAGACTTAACACAAAAACCGCCCAGATTTCGAGACTGGACCAAAATTTTCCGAGACCCACGATTTTGAAGGTACCATTCGCCACCTCTTAAATTGACACCTGATGCAAATTAGCGCCTGAAAAAAAAAAAAAAACACGCAGAAAAACCAATTTTGACAGTTTGTTTCGGTTTTAAATGTTGTTCCATTTAATCTTTAATTTACTGAAATTTGCTCTACACCTGTTTTGTCATAGTAAAAAAAGCTTGTTTTATTGTTTTTTAAGATGCGTACAAAAACTGAAGAAAAACAATGAACTAAGTGCTAAGATTCATAAGTAAGCCATTAAATTCTGTTTAGTTTCATTAATCCATGTATCATAGTTTCATATCATAAAAGTACCATTTCGCAAATTACCATTTCGCAAAATACCATTTCGTTTCGTTTCGTTTCGCAAAATATAGTAAGCCTACCGAACTGAACTTTGTGAATTTTCGCGTGCAAATAAATAAGTCAATAAGAAACTTTGAGAAAACATTTCGCTTTTGTATTTTTCCATTTCAATCACTTCTTTGTGCCTTATAGAACCGAAGAATTAACTTTTCTATGCTTGCCCGGTGCGGTACATTGTATTTACGAATCGAGCAAGAATGAAATATGAATATTGTGCTTGTCGGTGGCCACTCTGTTCGCGTTACTAGATTAAACGGAGCAAGCCTGGGCACACCCTTCATCTTGCAAATCTAATTCCTCTGAATTCGGTTCTCGAAGGCTGACGGCGACGTTATGCAAAATGCAACAAGCCGCAATAATAGTACATACCCTGTCAGCAGGGGCCATCCTCACTTCTGAGTGCAGCACGTGGAATCTTCTTTTAAGGATTCCAAAAGTGCGCTCAATGATGCAGTGTGTTACTTTATGTGCCATATTGAGTTGCTCCTAATGTTGTGTTTTGGGGTTGAGATAAGGGTCATAAGAAATGGAGAGCAGGCATAGCCACTGTCCCCGAGTAGCACACCATCTGTTAAACCTGTTCCTTCAAGGTGACGCTCTATAGCTGACGTCCGGAAAATGTGGCTGTCATGTGCTGACCCTGGCCATCTAGCCACATCATTTGTAAATAATCCTACAAAATTCAATTAATTAAGGAACAATAAATTATTGTCATGTCAAATACAGCGTTCATGTTTAACAAATGTTTGATGCAGCTATATCTGGAATTGTTTTTTCTAATTCAAAACTGTACTCCCATAATTTACACATGATTTGAGCATACATATATGCCCCACAGTAATCAATAATCTATTTTTTTATTCATATAAGGAATTTCTGTTTAACACTATTATACTGACAATACTACACATGCACTGCTACTAGTCCAAAATAAAGTGAACACTTCCTTAACGTTGTCAAAACTGGGTTGTTGCTGGGATTCGTCTAGGCACAATTTCAAGAAAATCAAAAAAATCAAAATATCCCTGAATTTTCTAAAATTCTTCACATTTTCTACAAATCTCAGAAACTTCCAAAAATCATATAATTTTGAGCAACAACAAACGCTATCAAACAATGCCAATGCAATGCCATACAATGCGTGATATATTTGTGTGATCATACGTTTGATCACATGTTGTAGTAAAGCCAATCACTTGCAGACTACTCGCGCAGAGTTAAAACAAATGAAATAGACTCCGTGACAAACAACGCTACAAATGTGGGATTCCTCTGCCATGTAGTTCGGACGAAAAATAGCATGGCTTCCACGAGCTATTTGGGATAAATAACCGAAGAGGCCATACTAACAAGAGCTGCAATGCGAATAAGAGTTATATATTTCATAACTAGTATACATGTACAGTTTACTTACCTCGATGATCGCAGATTGCCTGCACGTTGATAGAGTGGGATCCTTTACGGTTCACGAAGTCTGGTTTATTTTAAGAAGGGGCCGTTGTTCTTACGTGTGTACCAGTGCACCCAATGGCACATGGAACACCACAAACTCGAAACAAACCTTGTTTGACTTCGTCTTTTTCGGCTCTAGTACACGGGAATGTAATGAAATCGCCTAGCTTCGCAGCTAAAGATTGTGTGACACGACGTACAACTCGGCTGACAGTTGATTTGTCGAAGCCAAGAAATGTATATCCGATTACCTAGAGAAATAAACTCGAAGCCAAGAACCTAAGGGTGATCAAAACTTGCATTTCCGCGGAGACAGGATGGTTACGATTCGTGTCTGGTGCAATTTCGTCGGCTACAAGTTCGACGATGTAATATATTGCTTCTCTTCCCAAACGATATCTCCATCTGAGTTCAAAGTCCACATACGACTATAGTGGATCGAGCTGCCTGTGAAAAGTTCTCCTTTTTCTAGGCGGCTGACTGTTTGACAAATTACTTTGAAAAAGATGTAACTGACGAGCGGCCATTTTTTCTGCGTTTATCCGGCGGATAAAAAGTTATATTACCTATCTTATCATGGATATATTAATCAGCTGGATAGTGAGTGGGTAGCGCTATCCATCCTTCGAACAACTGGTGTGACGCCATGGATAAAATTTATCCGCTGGATAGTGACTTATCCAGCGGATAAAAGATTATCCGCTCTTTAAACAACCGGGTCCAGGTAACTGTACAAGAATTATTTACTTCCTGGGAGAATCCAATTACTATTTAAAAAAAAGTAAATTTGTATCGCGTGCGCTCTATGTTTGTATTTAGTTGAATTAGTGTCGCTCATTGGTAGCTTACTTGAACAGTCTGGCCAGCGCCTTGGTGGAAACCATTTTCCTTTTGCTCCACAGACCCATATTGCAAATGGCGGCAGACGCTGAGTAAAATCCCATTCATCGTTACAAAATGGACTGCACATTCGTCCGAGAGCCCAGTCGTCACAAGCCAAGGCTCCATTCTTGGGTGGCGGCAAGTCCATGCATTCTTTGGCTAAGTAAAAATTAAATAAAAGTCATTTTACATTTTAACCTTTCCCTTCAAAGATTCGCATAGTCAGTCCTCCAACTTCCTTCCGATGCTGCTGCTGGTGGTTCTATCACTACTACTACTACTACTTTCGGAAGGAGCAGAAATAGATAGACCCTTGCACAACTTCATGACATGGCCCACTTCTTGTTAAAATTTTGAACTGCAACTTAAAGACCATTTGTCAATTTTGAGTACCCTGACCGTTGTTTTAGCGTGTATTGTATAATTTACCAATAATGTTATAAAGCCAAAGAGCGTTTAGGATGCTTAAGTAGACGCTAAATACTACTTACGTTTGAGCCGGAGCACAAACTGACAGAGAGCAGGATCATTGTTTGGATTATTATCAAAAGCCGTACAGTGCACTTTCCAAGTTCCCCAGTAAAACGCAGTCCCACTTTGGTGACTGCATTTGATTCTTAAAGGACTATTGCTGTTGTCTCTAAACCGTGGGCTATCCCATGTCACTATTGATTTCATCTGCTTGACAGTAATGTTTTGGTCAGGAGGGCAGTATGTAACCACTGGGCCAGAATTATCTGGTGGAGAAAATTGGGAAAGACCAAGACAATATTATGAACTTGATGATGTAAAACGTTCAAAGGAAGGTTGTGGATCATTTATTTCGGTTTTCGTCTATCCGTTTTCAATAACTTTCCCTCAAAATTATGTTTATGAAGACACGGAACGCCGACCATTGAAGGGAGTGCGAAATATTAATTCTTGGTTGGAGCAGAGGCTAATGTTTTGAAATATATCTTTGTGTACTGTAATGTTTTTTCTGGCTAACGTAACAAACAAATAATCAATTCCGCAACATAAATAACCTGTAATTGTCCGCGTCGCAAATATGAAAAATGAACATATAAATTAACGAAACCTGGTAGGCACTAAATGGAAACTTGTTATTATCAACAAAAACAAACACAGCAACAACTCCAGACTGACAAAAAACATAATACATTTATGGGTTTGGATACTTGGCATAAGCTGGTACGTAAATTACTATAGAATGCTTGAACTGTAATATTCTTCTCTCCTACCTTGTCCCTATATAATTTAGCCAGGACTTGTTAGCCACAGATTACAAAGCCAAGAGGTAACAAAGTTCTCAGTACTGACCTTCCAAAATAATTTTGAAAGAGCACTCTTCTTTGTTTCCACTTGTGTCTATGGCAGTGTATACTATGAGGGTGTTGTTGTGAAAGATGTAAGGTGGAGTGACTCCTGATGGCGACACTATGATCTGTGGAGCCTCGTTGCTATTGTCCAGTGCAACGGGCATTTTCCATTTTAGCAATGCAGACGAGTTTATGTCGATACTTGCTCGGATATCCAAAGGACAGCTCAAGAATACTGGAGGGACCACATCTGCAAAGCCAGTTGTTTAAAATCAAATATATATACTGCACTAGAATACTTTTTTGCATTTATTGTTCTGGCCAGTTATCATCAGCAAACAGCGATGATCTTGTTCCTTCTTCAGAAGGCAGAATTGATAATAACTTCAACTTTCTTTTATAATTCCTTTTATTTAGTCTCTGTTAACTTGAAGACGTCACAGAGATACAGAAATAATACGTACAATTTTTGAAACGTTTTGCTTATTAATATGTGCTTAATAAACAGTATGAAAAAGGGCATACCTAAGCACTTCAAAATTAAAGATTCATCTTTGTCCCACTTTCCGTCCTTCCCACAATGCATCATGTTCGCGCCACCATTACTAATAAAGCCACCTTTGCACTCCACATAACAGGAAGTTCCGCTGATAGGTAATGACTCGCACATATGCGGGTAAATGAAACCAAACTTAGGCGCCATTAGTGATGTACATCTCCGGACTAAAAGGAAATGGAAACTCATAAAGCTAAGAAAAAAGCTCACACTATAATGGCCGACAATGCTCTTATTATCATTTTGCTAGCAATAATAAAAAAGGTGTCTGTTTTTATTTTTTAGTCAGATATCTTCTGCGCGTGTAACACAAATTGGAGAGAAGTGTAGATTTTATTACCCTCCAAGAAAAAACAAATGAATTAGAAAAATACATCACCGTTTATATGACGAACGAAAGCACTGCAATTTCGAAGAAGTGGTCTAAATTTCTCACGTAAAAACTGATTCATGCATGTCTTTCTTGCTTGTTTCTTTGTTGTTATTGTTATTGTTTCTTTTGTACAGCGTTAATATTGTAAATTGCAATCTTGAAATTGTAATATGTAGATATACTTTATTATTATTCATGTAACTTGTTTGTAAATGCGTTATTACATGTAACGTTGTGTGTTTTGTTAACATTACTTTGTAAGCTTTGTAAATGTAAGTTAAACTATAAAACTATAAGTAGCAGGAAGAAAAGAATCATGCCAGGCTTTTTATTATTAAAAAAAATAAAGAAGCTGTACACAGCTTGAACTCGTGGCACCTTTAACTCATTGCAGCATTGACCCCCGAGTGTTTTGAGTACTGTTATGGACAAATATAAGCTTATAATTAGATCTAATCAAAGGCCCCTAAGAGCCAACCCGTGAAGAAGAAATGCTAACGCGTGACGAAATATTGGGGTAAGCTTATGTTTTCACACTAAAACGGTTCGATACTTAAAAAAATACAACAACAGTACATCACTTTCATGCTTAATTAACTCTCGGACGTACACGCAAACTTATACCTCCACCGTGGTACAAGGCGTCATTGAGATATAGAACCTTTTATTAAGTAAAAGGCTTACAACAATATTTTACCTCGCGCCATTTCTTACACAACAAGCACCGAATGCCAAAACGTTTGCGGAGAGAGTTTCTACGAAGAGCTTTTGTCTGCGTAAAGAACGAGACATAGTACTGAGTACACGGACAAAAACACAGTAAAATGGAATAGAATTTCTTTGTTACAAGTGTTTCGTGTCTTAAAAAGTTCAATTCAGAATGAAAACAAGTTGAACAAACACAGGCTACCTATAAACATAGCGGCGAAAAGTCTGAAAGAACTACGGCGTGGACAGTATGTCTTACAAAAATTCCTGGCAGCTAAAGGATACAAGAAACGGTTAAAACATCGTTACCTGTAGTTGATGTGGCTTTATAGTCCCTTCCATCAGCGCACTAAATTTTCAAACAAGCCCAGTCGATTGCTGTTGTTTACAAACTTGCTCGTTTTAGTTCCTAGAGCCGTAATGGTGTCAATTCGCTTAAAACAAAGATTAGAAACTTTTCGGAGGAAGAATCAAGTCTAATCATATTCCAGAAGTGATTATTAAAAGCATTTTCCGAAAATTGTGCTCCTTCATTCACTTCTTGTCGAGCGGTTGACTTTGAACCAGCTTTCATTCAGCTTCGCCAAGAAACACTGCACTGCGACCGCGACAACGCGAAAATTTCGCGCCTTTTTTGTCCAATCATGTGATCAATATTTTTTCATTTTTCTTTTCTTCTCTTTGTTTCGTTCCTTTCTCTTTTTCTAATCTAAAGTTCACGCGTTTTTCTCCCAAAAACACGAAAGTGCAGGCAGCGATCATTTTCATTTTCCTTCAAAATGCGAAATTTACTGCCATCGCTGGATATACGTCATGTAGACAGCGTATATCGATAAATTTTTTACTATATTTGGGCAGTGTATCAATGTGTTGAATTATAATATGTGTCGTGGCGCTGCTGGGGTCCGTGACGTCAACCAAAATGGCCGCCAAGATGGCCGCCATCTTGGATTTTACTTAAAATTCATTTTTTTTGGAAAAATGCGGAAATTGCAACTATTGTTTGCTAGGGTTGCAAAATAAAACATGCATGCTTTTTTTCACTGAAAAATGGCAAAAACACGTATTTTTATTCAAAACAAGAACTCTGCGAGTACTATGATCGGGCTGTTAAGGATATATTCACTCCTTTACTTCAAACTCTTCGAACTCTTCAAGAGAACTAACTTCAGTCAATACACACGTCCCACATGGATCATTCATTCCTGTACGATCTCTACTATGTGAATCAAACACTTTGAATACACCATCCCTTGTCTCAAAATAGCGACTGTATAAATTATTATTGTCAAAATAAGTGACTTATAATCATCACGTAATAACGATTCAAAAGCCTCAAACGAGGGTAAACAACTCTCTTCTATTATACTGTCATTTAAATAATGTACATTTCCATAATAACTTTCACTATACTCTAATAAATTGAAAGTTAACTCTCCTATACAAACAACATCAGGAACTTCAGTTAACATAAGGCATTATTTTTGTGTTAAATTAGAAAGATAAGTATACAACTCATTACCAGAATTCGTAATTTCAACAAGATCTGACGAACATGTTTTCTTGCGACTAAAATTATACAATATAGCTGTTAAACTCATCGCTACACACTGACTACCCGCATTAGAACCAAAAACACTATTTCCTTGGCTACAAGGAGCACAAATAGTTTTGGACGAATCTACACCAAATGGACCAGGATTGTTTTGTTTTGTTTTGTTTGGGACAAATGCATTGATATAAGACTCCAAGTCATACCAAGGGTAAGACACAGAAACCCCCCCCCCCCCCTTCTTCGCGTGCCCTTCGCATTCTCGCGCGCCTCAATTATCCCCCTTCCCCTTCGAACGCTTGACACGCAGGCTACTGAGCCGTTAGAAACGAACCACGCGGTAAAGTGGACCATGGCCAAAAAAGGCAGGTTTCAATGATGGTGAAAAAAACTGATAATCTGTCCATTGCAGCTCCACCGAAAGGATACGTTTATTAATGCTGTTTATGCGGCCGCAGGTAGTAATAGAAAAGTTTATACCCGTTGGACGAATACCCGAAAGTAAGCAGCTTTCTAATTTATCCAATTGCAGCCTATATACTCTCCATACTTTACAATATATAATCAGTATCCCTCAGAATATAGACTCAAAGACAGAATTTTTGCTCAAAAAGAAATTCGCGTTGTCATCTTCAGGACCTTTTGTTCTGCTTTGCTTGTATGAACGCGTGTCGATAAACGGCACAGTAACAGTTTATTCCCATAAAATAAATGTATACAGGTAGATTTTAATAATTAAATGAAAATTGAGAGGAAGACTAAAGAAACCCTTGCGGGCTTTTACAAAATGGATTTTACCGTGCGTTCTTCAGTTTGCACAACAGGGTTACCAGCCCTAAGTTAATTGTGAGGACCAGGATTTCGCCAGTCATGCATTATCTTTCTCGGACAACCAAACTTGGACAAAATGAAGTTGTCTATGTATTGTGTTGGACATCATCTGTCATTCACATTTGTGGTCAATCCTTATTACATTTGAGGGCTTTATTGCATTTGTGGTCAATTATTACATTTGTGGCTTCAACATTGAAGCCACAAATGTAATAATTGACCACAAATGCAATAAAGCCCTCAAATGTAATAAGGATTGCCCACAAATGTAATAAAGCCCCTTCTCTGATTCGCCTTAAGGAAATTATTAATCCCCAAAGTGGCATATGGCGTGGCTTAAACTTAATCCAGCACCGCTTGGCTGGTTTGAGATAATCGGTATTGCCTGGCGCACTTAACTAGCTCACACACCCGTCTTCAGTACCCCTGCCTCAGACTAGTACCGTACCTTGTTTGAACCAAAAGTTTATATTAAATTCGGCGGAGCAGACTGCTATCGTTGACGAAGATGTTGAAATGTTTTGTTGTAGGAATGCCATGTACTTGTTTGCTGTTGAAATTGTTAGTTCAAGATTCTGATTGCATGCATTACCGCATGTGGGACTCGTATCATTTGTGTGCTCATGCCTTTACCGAAAGGAGGGCGATTTGAACAATTAAACTTTGAACTTTATATAAATTACTTTTAAGTGGCATACCCTTCGGTCGCACTACGTTTTCTCTCTGTGAGTTGATTGTCACGAAACCTGTTGTACAACGGTATCCTGTCTATTCGTGTTGTTTATACTGTTTCATATAGTAGGTACTGCTACTGGGTGATGTTACGGAGATTTTATTTGCCTCTGAAATGGTAGCCAGCGGAAAGTAGTACACAGTTTATTTGACAAAATTTTACAGTCTGGTTGCGAGGCGCTCTTCAGTATTGTAGTTGAAACTTCGGGATTGAACACGTGACCAATATAGTCACATGAGGTGAAAGACACGTGATGTTTTTCTTACGCTAGAGACAGCTCTGTCAAAGTTTAGTGGCAAGGTGATGTAACTACCTATTTCCGGGTTGATCATGTGGCCGATGACGTGGTATACCGATTAGACCTCAGTGAACTGAAATGAAATGACAAGAGGCTAGGATAAATAATTGCTTACGTTCGTTCAGGTTGTGAATGTGAATAAACGTTTCTGTTAACTTGGCAGCTATTCACTCCGAACATTACTTCGTTTACATTTTATAACTGGGCCTTGGTTCCGTACTAGAAAATGTTTAGTTGAGATAATAGCAACTTTAGGTTTGGTCACGTGAATGACAGATGACGTCCAACACACCACATAGACAACTTCAGTTTGTCCAAGTTTGGTTGTCCGAGAAAGATAATGCCTGACTGGCGAAATCCTGGTCCTCACAACTTAGGGCTAGTAACCCTGTTGTGCAAACTGAAGAACGCACGGTAAAATCCATTATTACATTTGTGGTCAATTCGTATTACATTTGAGGGCTTTATTACATTTGTGGTCAGTCCTTATTACATTTGAGGGCTTTATTACATTTGTGGTCAGTTATTACATTTGTGGCTTCAACAGGGGTACTCCGCAATGTTTTAGGTGGGGGTGTTTTGCTGGGACCTAAGAACCTCTACCCCATCTCAGACCTAAAATTTATATTTTCACTACCCCACCTCAGACCAAACAGTTAAATTTGGTAAAAGGCTCTTTATACAAAAATGGGATTTGTTCACAAATTGACAGAATTAGGCGTCAAACCCACAGGCACGGTTCCAGATGAAAAATGTACCTAAAAAAAAAAAGAAATTGAACGGAAAAAGTATACCCCATCTCCGACTTAGTGGGCAAAACTGAGACCCCATCTCAGACCTAGAAGGTCAAAAACCCGACCCCATCCAGCGGCACATACCCGTATAGATTATATATGGGAGTACTCCCCCCCCCCCCCCGAGGGTGGTGGTTAGCTACTGCTAATTAGTATAAAGTTAAAATTTGGGTACACGGCAGTTAATTTGGGATAATACAGATCATTTGGAACCTATTTACGCATCTCTTTCCAAGGTGGCGATGCACACATCTTAGTCATATAAGAAGAATACAAAAAAAAAAAAAAACTTTTCTCTTTGCCTTTGGGCACAAGTCATGAAATGTTTACTTCTCGCATGAGGGCTATTAAATACATTGGCAGTCCGATGATCGGATTTCATCGTGCAGCCTCGTCACATAATTTGTTCAAAATTGATATTTCTTGAACCAGTTTTTCACTCCCCAATGTAACATTACCTCGTATTTATTATATTTGAAACCCGCAAAACGTTCAAATCACGTTTACGGCTGATTTCACCGATTTTTTTTCTTTTTATATCCAAAACAAATCACTCTCATACAAAGCCTTTGAGCTGACAGCAAACCTTGTCTGAATCACGTAGAAGGCTATCTATTTTTAGTAATAATGCAAAGCACTATAGAATATACTTCGTAGCCAATCAGTACACACAGATTGCATAACAACCTATGCTATGACAAATATGCTATGACAAATACACGTTACATGAACAACCTTTCAACCAATTTATTAGCCTACGCAGCAAGAATCAACGACAGCTACGCTACCTATTAATTTATCTACTATCAAATCTCCAAAACACTTGAAATGTTTTCTTATCGCATGAGGGCTATTAAATACGTTGGAAGTCCGATGATCGGATTTCACCGTGCAGCCTCGTCACATACACTGAAAGAACAATGAACGATAGAAGAAAATCACGTTTCATTAATGTTCCATGTTTCATTTGCTGGATTAAGTGTTCTCCATCAATTTCATCTCAATCAATACCTAAATCGCAGCACAAGTTATTTAATTTACCAAAACAATATATCTGGGATAAAAACTCATCACAAAATTTCCTCAACACTCTGAAAATGGACGAATTTAAATCAAAACTGTCGCTGTTCAAACAAACTGATTTCGCCTCAAACAATGACGGTGTTCAACTGGCAACTGAACAATTTACTAATTTGCTTAATGAAATTTCATTGTGTTCTCTAAACCTAACCTGCCAAAAGAAATCGTCACGAAATAAAGTCTCCAAAAAATGGTTTGATAACGATTGCAAAATATTAAGAAGATCTCTGAAGGTACTATCTAACAAAACACACAAAGAGAAGAAGAGAGAGAATAAGTTAAGAGAAGAATACCACAAAACTCGCCGTGACTTTAAGAAGTTAATTAAGCTTAAGAAAACGGTGCACCTCAACTCTAAGATTGATAACCTTATAAGTAACCAAGGAAATTATGAATTTTGGAATTACCTAAAATCAATAAATGAAGACAATCCCCGTGATAAAACTAAAGAAGAAGTACCTATTGATAACTTATTCACACATTTCAAATCTGATAGAATTCGCAATGAAATGCTAAAACAGGCCTGAGTTATTTGAAAGCTGCAATCTGTAAACTCTTTAACCTTGTACTAAAATGTGGATTCTTCCCCTCCACTTGGTGTGAAGGTATCATCACCCCTATTTACAAGTCAGGCGACAAATCAGATCCATCGAATTACAGAGGAATTTGTATTAACAGTTGTCTTGGAAAACTATTCACCTCTGTACTTAACATCAGATTACAAAACTATTTAATTAAAGAAAACATCTTACATCGCGCCCAAATTGGATTTCTACCAAACCATCACACGTCTGATCACATCTTTACCCTTCGAACATTAATCGATAAACATGTAACACATACCACTAAAGGCAAATTATTCACTTGCTTTATTGACTTTAAAAAAGCTTTTGATTCAATTTGGCACGATGGCCTATGTTATATATTATTGAAAAACAAGATTGGGGGAAAATTTTATGACTTAATTAAAAATCTCTATTCAAAATCTAAATGTTCTATTAAATCTAGCCATCAAAGAACAGAATTTTTTGAATACGCAAATGGTGTTAGACAAGGTTGCATCCTTTCGCCAATGCTTTTTAACCTTTATCTAAACGAAATCCCTACTCTCCCTGATGGAGAAAATACAGATCCAGTATTATTACCTGATGGCTCACACCTCAATTGTCTCCTTTATGCTGATGATTTAGTTTTGATTTCTCACACAGCCACAGGACTACAAACAGCATTAAATACATTAGCTCAGTTTTGTTCTGACTGGTTACTAAATATAAATCCCAAGAAAACGAAAATTCTTATTTTACAAAAAAAACTTAGAAAATCTACTTTAGACAAATAACACTTTTACATTAAAAGCGACAAAATAGAAATTGTTAGTAATTATACTTACCTTGGCGTCAATTTTTCAACAAATGGAAATTTCAGAGATCACAAAATAAATTTAAAGGGGAAAACTAGAAGATCTATTTTTGCAACACGCCGTTACCTAGACTTCTCAAAATTACCAATTGATATCGTTAACAAAATATTTGATTCCCTATTTCTTCCTATTCTCATGTATGGTTCAGAAGTTTGGGGAATTTATGATAAAATTGATTATAATTCATGGGAAATAGACATAATTGAACGAACACATATCTATTTTTCCAAACATTTCTTAGGAGTCAATAAACAATGCCCAAATGTTGCATGTAGAAATGAACTCGGCAGATTATCGTTAAAAGGAAATATTGACATAAATATCATTAAATTTTGGTTACACTTGGATAATTTACCAGAGGATAATATTGCCAAACAATGCCTTTACCTGTCTAAAGAAATGGCAGGAAAAAAAATCAATTGAGCTTAATGCAAAAAGTTGATTCTTTATGTAAAGCTTCGAATCAAAATATTTCCACTTTAGGTATTAAAAATCCAAATATTCTTATTACACTTATTCGATTAACTGTTAACACAACTTCAGTTAGTCATCAACTACATTTGTTAAATTTAAATAAAAAGCTTAAATTATATTCCTCCTTTAAAAAGGATTGCCATAAAGCCGCAGACTTCTTGGATTCGATAAAAAAACCCTATCACAAAAAGCAAATAAATAAATTTCGCCTTGGAAACCATAAATTAAGAATTGAAACTGGCAAACACAACAAGACACCCGAACATTTAAGAATCTGTTCCTTCTGTAACTTAAATGAAATTGAAGACGAATCACGTTTTCTATTCACCTGCTATCATCACAACAATTTACGCAAGAAATATTTCAGTGAAATAAATGATAGATATCAAAATTTAAATAATCTAGACAATAATTCTAAAATCTTGTTTCTCTTTAACAGCACTGATCCTTTTGTCTGTAGGACTACCGCTGCTTATATTTATAATTCAATGTTAAATCGACAATCTATGATAATTTAATAATCAGATATACCCGTTTCTTTCTTTTTCTTTGTTGTTGTTGTCATACTTACATGTAATACTTAATACGTACTACTTGTATAGGTAATACCATGTATTTATATGGGAATACCGAAATAAATTGTTGTTGTTGTTGTAATTGCTCACCTCAAATTCTCTCTTCTCACTCTTCGGGGCGTTATGTTATCAAATAAACGATTTTGATAACATTAAACCATTTTTTCCCAACAGACTAGAGATCCCAACGGCAGAAGTCTGCGCTTGGTTATTGGAAGCGGCTCAGCATAATACGTTGAAATATCACATTGCAAATGATCAATATGATCCAACAAAATTGAGGGAATACTTTCCCAAATTCTGCATGAATTACAAAGCAGAAAGCTTTCCACTAACTTACGCTGTTCTATCTAGTGTAGAAACTCTCTTCTCTGCAGAATCGAGACCTTTTTGTTCTCGCGCTTCGCGCTCGTGTCTCGCGCTACGCGCTCGCGCTCGCGCCCAAAAACCCGCTTGAGCGCCCCCAATAACGCCTGTTATGCAGGCTAGATTATCGCCGAGACAAGACCGATAAGAATGGCTCGTTTTAGGCGTACTTTGTCTCGTTCAATGCAGGCCGTAAAAATCACTTCAGGCCGGATTCTCGCTATGTCAAGCTATAATTTTTCGTACGGGTTTCACCCTTTTTAATCTATTAATACCAGCTACTAGAAATAGGTCAGTGTCTTTTAAAACCTCTTTAAACGCTCACAAGGCAATTCACCCTTCACGCTTTCCTCCCACACCGCTATAAACAAATACCCTTTACACAAGCAACCTTTTAATCAATTTATTAGCCTACGCACATCCCCATTTACTTCTCCTACACCACATATCAACTTATCTGGGCAGGCTTGGCAACAAGCCAGCCCAATCAAATAGCTTGTCTACACATGTCACTTAAGAAATCGTATCTCGTTTCCATAGCAACCGGTTGCCGCCAAACTTTACCAAAATGTGTCTTAATTATAAACGAAAAGCTACTGAAAACGGCATGTGCTAATCTTAAATGGTATGGAAAATATGGGAGAAATCGTTGTCGCTGCATTCACGTTGTTCTTGTTACTAAACGCATTAGTAACAAAGCATTACATCACTAAGTTTACAGTTGATAGAAGGAGCGAGAGAGTTTGTGAATGAGTGAGTGAATTAGCCACCTTTACCGATAACCCGTTTATTTCTATTGCGCGTATTCACTGGTTAAAAAGTAAGACAACACTACATTCGCGTCAGTAGCCGACACTTCAAAGCTCGATCAGTTAAGCAAATGGCAAGTTATATAAAACACAAAACTTGCCGGAACAAAAATCCCACAGGAATAAGCGGTTCTATCCATCCATGAACGCCTTGTATTGTCTTGAAAACTTGCAATTGTACACTGTAGTTATTTCTTTTGCTTCTTAAGTCAACACACGGAAAGATTTTGCGGTATGTATTTCATGGCTGAAAGCCATATAGTTGTCGACATAAACTAAAATATGCGTGCATAAATTTGCATGGGCTAATGTGACACGAAAGAAAAAAAAAAAAACTCAGAGCCGGCTTTACAACTCATGGGCTGCGCCATGAGTAATGACGAGTTTATTTTCTAGAGTAGGTAATTATTGGCAATATATACTTGAAACAAAGCAAATACCAAGGGATTTTTCTGCCTGATTGTTTGTTTCGGTTGTATTCCTCCAATTGTATCTTTACCTTTACACACTGGAACAGGTCTGTCCCAGTACCCTGTGATGTGGCCTGGATCGGCTTCACACGTGATAGTTTCCGCGCCAAGTAAGTTGAATCCATCGTTACACTTCATTCTACAGGTTGATCCATACGTGTTATCGCAGTTTCCAACCATAAAACCGTTTAGCGGCGGGAGCAGTGTAAGGCATCTCAAAACTACGAAATAAATACACAGTTAAAGAGTTACAAATTTTGCAGTTGCAGGTAATAGCGGAGCACTTGCCAGGTCGAAGGCCTGGCTGCGTAGCCCCATACTCATAGAACCAGAACCTGTGCCCGTCATTTTTTATGGTCATGGCTAGCGGATTGTTTCGCGGGCGCGCGTGTGCCCGCCCTCCGTCCGCCCGCCTTCGCGCAGGACCGGACTACTGTAGCTCCGCGGTCGCGCAGGACTAGCTCGCGGGCGCGTATGACGTCGCAAAACATGCGCGTACGACGTCATGTTGAAACCAAAGCGAGGCTTTGTTTTTCGCGCGGTTACACGGCCGAATGTCACATCAGCTAGAAAACCGTTTAAATTAAAGGCGTTATTTCCCTGAATATTTCGCGGTTTGCTACTCAAGACAAGGATACTAATTAAGGGATACTCAGAAGCCGCTTTAGTGGAAAAAGACGAGATTTCATGGATAAAATCTTGCTTCGAGGAACTTCATGTATTACGTTTTTATCAAATGCGGGGATGTTTGTTTTCTACGGATTTCAGAACCAGAAGCGGAGATTTGAATTTCCAAGCAAGCGAGGGACTTAAAGGTAAAACAGATTACAGTTTTCGATGAGAATTTCTGTTGATATCAATCTGTGAGTGACTTTTTATTGGTGTTATTGTTAGTTTTGGAGAATTGATTTTAAAACGTGCTTAAATTCAGTTGTATCGATCTATTGAATTTCATCGAAGAAAGCTTGAACTCGATGAGCTATAATTAAATGGTACGCGTTTTGCTTTTAAACGTAAACTAATGGAGATTTGAATAATTTTTTTCGAAAGAAGGTTTTGTCCATTTTTATGTGTTTGTTCAATCATTAGATAGTTTGAAAAGCGATTTTATGTAAACAAAACAAGACTTTGATTTTATAGTACAGTTCTATCTTCACTCGCATTGCCTTATGCAAATATGTTTGTGTATTTTTGCAATTTTTGATTTTGAAATCAGTTTCTCGGGCAATTTTTGACAAACAAAAACTGTATTTTATTCGGAAACTAGTGGTACTAGTTATTCTAGACAGAAAAAAGTTGTTTTTGTGAACTTTTGTACGGTCTATAAAAATGTACTGTGCAGACGGTCGCGTAATACTGTTTTTGAGAATTGCTAAAATTAAAAATAGCCCCTTCGTCAATCTTAATTCTTGTGCTTCCAACCTTTCACCTTAGTTAAGTTTCACCTTAGTTAAGCTTGTTCAAAGTGCGACGCTGTTAGGCTTGGGCTATCTATATATATTAGTGTGTTCCCTTTTGTTTGGAGATTTATGATGTTAGTTACGAGAATGAGGACGGTGACGATAATGAAGATGACGATAATGATGATGACGATAGTGTCGGCGAAAAAAGTCATGGTGGTGATGGCAATAATGATGGTGTTGATGATGATGACGATGATGGAAATGATGATGATGATAATGATGATTATTATGATGATGATGACGATAGTGCTGGCGGAAAGGGTCATTCATGGTAATGATAACGATGATCAGGATAACGATAGTGTTGGCGAAAATAGTCATGGTGGTAAAATTAAAATGATGATGATGATGATGATGATGACGGCGACACTTATGGTGAAGATGGTAATTATGATATGCTTGGTTCATCTTCGGTTTTGTTGTCACTCTGTCTAGTTTTGAAAACGATCGTGGTTTGTAACGTTTAGCAATCTTCTTCAATGTTCTCAATTTAGCAGGTATGTCATTGATCTAGCCGGGGTAATTATCATGTCCTAGCCATTTAAAGGTATCTGAATTAACGGGCTTTACCTTCCTTACCTTCAACTGTGACATAAAATTTGCAGATTTTATAATTTCCAGCTTCATCACTTGCGTTGTAAATAACCAAGTGTCTTCCTTTGTAGTATTTACTCTTTAAGTTAGTCGGGGAAACATTCGGGGTCACACCTGAATTGTCAGTAGCTATAACTGGTGCCCAGGTTACTGTTGTAGAGTTTTTCGCCCTGTCTGCGTAGCGTCGTATACTACTGGGGCAGGTTGAACCGAACGAAGGGCTTTCCACATCTATAGATGTTAATCAAATTCATCAATAACAAAGTCATTCCACTGAACTAAATCAAAGGTTCCTCTCCTAGACTTTTCTCTTCATCAATCTCCCACCACACTGCGTTCAACTCCCCACCCATTTCTCCCGCGAACGTCGCACCCATGGGTAAGACAGTTGACCATTATATATCGCGGGCTCGATGTGTACCAACCCTCCCCTCTCCTAGGCGTTTTGTTCCACCGACCGCCCACCCTTCGAATTCATTTACCCACCCTTTTCTGTCTCCAACAGCATGCCCATGGGTAAGGCAGGTGACCATTGCATATCACTGGCTCAATGTTAACAATCGACCAATCGAACGATCGAGTGACACCCTGTCTCACTGATGTAACTCATTCAACGCTTCGCGTATTCACGAGATAAAAAGAACAATAAGAAAACGGAAGATCGGCTTAAGGTGATTCCTCAGAAATAAAAGTTGTCGAACGATTTTTTTTAATTTTCCCTAACAGCTCCCTACCACAAGTTGTTTCGAAAAATTCAATAAAAAAGATAGGTCACCATGCTCGGTAAAGAGATATGATGGACCAATGTTGCCCCATTTATGCCTATAGCAATACCGATCACGCACGTCATTATTTGATCGGTTCATGTTTCTTTTCCCGGTAACCCGTGAAAGCAAAGTTTACAATTCTTCAAAAAAACTTGATAGGTTAAAGTCTCCACCATATGGGAACACTTTAAAATAAAATTTATAAAAACGTCACACAACTTCAAATGACACGGACTCAAAACGTTCCTCGCGTCCATGTTTTCAAGGTCATCAATTTGCTCCCACGAGTAACTGATTTGATAACGTTTTTAGCGATATCTTTTTTTCTTGTCGAGGAATTTTTTTTTAACTTTGTTAACTTAAAAAGCATTAATTTAACATCAAAATGATGCAATAAAAAATATAGGTCACCGTGCTCGTTAGAGAGAAAAAGACAGTCGTATTTTCTAACGAGCTTGCGGGCCTTTGATAAAAAAACATTCTATCCTCCAAAATGTGCGCGCGCTCATTTTGCTCAACCGTGCACGCTCATTGCTTATAAATTATGGTAATTCTCCTTTTGAAAAATACTCGTAAGAAAATTAAATTTCCAGCTGCGTGTTTTAAAAACCGTTCACTAAAAAGAGTGTTGTTATCAACTGGCTGCCATGAAAGGACTATTACGTGTGTTATGCGCAGTACAGGATGCGCAGTGCAATACTGAGGAATCACCTTAAGGCGGCATTTTTGTTTCATTTGGATTAAGAACACCAGCCAACCAATCAACTAGTGTTAACCGTCAGACCGACCACGTGACATACAATCCAAACAAACAAACAATCAGCAACTATGAACAAGTTAAAATATTTAACTGTTAAAATTTCAAGCATGGTTGACTTGTTCCAGTTCCCCGAATACATTTCATAGCAAATGGAAAACCTCAAAACGCTCAAATATTACCCTTTATTAGTAATTAATTTCAGGTGTTAGTGATGCATGTGGATATATATATATACACTATACCGCCCATTTGTAACATTGAGTAAACTTGCTCCTGTCAATGAAGTGTTTTGTACGTTTGCCACAATTTCAGTAAAATAAGATTAAACTGACCTTCGCAAAACGTACTGGTTTTAATAGACCATTGCCCGTCTCTGAGACAAAATGCTATTGGTTCTCCTTGCAATCGGTAGCCTTTTCGACATGAAAAATGACATGTGGTACCATATTTGGGGGACAATGTGCAAGAACTTGGTGTCACGTAACCGTCACTTGGAACTTGCAATGATCTACAACGCACAGCTATGAAAAAAAAAAATTGTTATTCACACAGTTAAAAAAAATGTTATCTTCTCCAAGTTTTTATATATACATACTGGTGAATGTTATATTCCAAATGTCTGCTATTTTATTGCAAAGCGCGCTCGTGAAAAAGTCACACTGACTTTTATACTTATGGCACACTTACAACAAAGGGAACATGTGTAACTTCTAGTACGTTGTTTTTGCGGAGCACTCGCCGGGCCAAAGGCCCGGCTGCGCAACCCCATACTCATAGAACCTATGCCCGTCATTTTTCATGGTCATGGCTAGCAGAATATTTCGCGGGCGCGTGTGTGCCCGCCGCCGTACGCCCGCCGTACGCTTTGGGCTAGCTCTCGGGCGCGTATGACTTCGCAAAACATGCGCGTACGACGTCATCAACATCCGGGATCTTTGAGGTTTTGTTTTTCGCGCGGCTACACAGCCGTCAGCTCGGTAAACACTTTAGTTGCATTCTTGTGTTTAGCGGAAGTTTATAAAGTCGTTATTTCCCTGCAGTTTTTCGCGGTTTGCTACTCAAGACAGGGCTACTAGTTAAGGGATACTCAGAAGCCGCTTTGGTGGAAAAATAAGAGCTTTCAGGGATAAAATCTTGCTCCGAGGAACTTCATATTATCAATGCAGGAGCAATGCGGGGAGATGCCTTGTTTTATTACGGATTTCAGAACCGAAGAAGCGGAGTTTTAACAAATTTCCAAGCAGTCCAGTGCTTTAAAGGTAAAATAAATCACATTTTTAGATGGGAATTTATGTTGATATCAATTTTTGATTGACTTTTCCTTTGAGTTCTCTTAAGTTTTGGAGACCTGTTTATGAAACGTGTTCAAATTAAGTCGTGTTGTTATCTTGAATTTCATCGAGGACAGCTCTGCCTTGATGCGCTAGAAATGGTATGTTTTTTTACTTTTAAACATAAATTAATGGAGATTGAATACAATTTTTCGAAAGAAGATTGTGTTGTCCGTTTGTATGTCTTTGTTCATTCATTACATAGATTAAAAAGCGATTTTATGTAAACAAAACAAGACTTAGATTTTCTGTCTTCCCTCGCGTCGCCTTATGCAAATAAGCTTATGTTTGCATATTTTTGTAATTTTGATTTCCAAATCAGTTTCTCGGCAATTTTTGACAAACAAAAACTGTGTTTTATTCGGAAAGTAGTCGTACTAGTTATTCTGGACAGAGAAAAGTTGTTTTTGTGAACTTTTGCACGGTTTAAATGTACTGTGCAGACGGTCGGGTAATACTGTTTTTGAGAATTGCTAAAATTGAAAATAGCCCGGTCGTCAATCTTAATTCTTGTGCTTCCAACCTTTCACCTTAGTTAAGTTTCACCTTAGTTAAGCTTGTTCAAAGTGCGACGCTGATGGGCTGGGCCTATCTATATATATTATTCATTTATAGTTTTAGGCTTGCCTTGGCAGTGGGGCAATTGTCCAGACCATGCGCCATTTGCTTCACAGCTTCTTACACTTGATCCATTTATCTGCTTATACCCGATATCACAGTACAAAATACATTTGTCACCAAACACGTTATACATGGCTCCACAACCTGACTGGATACTGTTAGCAGGTGGAAGTAGACGGGGACATTTGACCACTAAAAAAAATATAATGTCGTCAAACTATAAATTTCATGACAAAAATTACTTATTGTACGGAGCTATTTGGAAAACATGAGAATGGAAGGTTTAAATTAAACCTCCCTACAACAGACATCTGTCCATAACGAAAATAGCCAGCAGAATGCGTTTCCATCACCAATTAGGAAAGGGGGGGGGGGGGGGGGGGTCTTTATTATTTCCAATTGTTTGTCGAGTGACTCATCGCGACCAACGAATCCACATAACAACTAGTTAGGGCTTCGCTTGGGATGCTCAATTTAGCGTGGGGTCACACATGGCGTAACACTGGCAGCGATGACACAACGTTTTGCCTAGAGACGCTCCCTTCATCCTGCTCTCCATATTTAAAAAACCGACACAAGAAGAAGCTGAAGAACTGCGCGTTAATGGTAAACAAATCACGCGACAACTAAAAGTGTTCCATGAGTGAAATGTGATACTCGCAGTGTGCAGATGAAAGCAGTTGCAAGCAGTTGAAAAAGCAACCCGAAAAAAATTAGGCTTGAACGGGGAAGAAAAGCCTAAAGTTTTAGACCACTTCGAGGATTAAATTTCATCCGCAGTTCACATATATAATTTTGATATATTCACATTCATGAAAGTTATTCATTACCGCGGTCACCCTTCAAAGAAAGGTGTCTGTGACGATTCCACAAATAAAGTTGAAAGTAGAGTGCACCATACACTGTAAATTTACCAACCTTCACACTTTGTCTCGCTACCAGTCCATGAGCCGGTGGAGCTCCCGCGATTCTTTTTACAAACTCTTTTGGCTGAGCCTACCAGAGTGTAACCAATGTGACATGTGAAGGAACATTCTGAGCCATACATGTTGTCTTTGGTGCAAAGTTTGGTACCCCCAATTGGTGCATATAACCTGGGCATGCATCGCACAACTGTTAAAAGAAACCAAACGAAAACAAGCTGTCTCGACGTTATGGCCAAGCGTAATATAATTTATGTCGAGGTATGGTGCTTACGCGATATTCCGTTGGGGCGGTACCGTACTAGCTACGAATAGTACCAAAAAACTAGCCAATAAGGTTAGCGGGGCGGTGTTAACCCTATTCAGCCTGGGCTTTTTCTGAGTTCCTGAGCCTAGGTGGGGGAGGGGAGGGCACATTGTGCGTGGAGTTACGATGGGGGGGGGGGGGGGGGGCGTTCTCGTAACTTAGAGAACATGAAGGCTATGACAATGAAACCTTACAGGGTACATAGTACGTCCAAAACTGTCTCCTTTGCGGTCCACACAATGGAACGATGACGCCACATGACGTCGTTATTAGATAATTAGTTATACGGCCGCCATCTTAGATTTCTGGATTTTTTTTAAAACCTCTAAAAAACCGTCCAAATTGACTCAAAATTAATCAAAACCAATAAATAAACGCGAAATGACGTAAAAACATAGAAGTCATACCAATAAGCATTTTTTCTCCATTCAAAGGTACTGATATGCAAATTTCAAAAAAATACATGGCTGCCATGGAAACAGCAAGTCACGTGATCAATAAATTGTCATATGAAATTGTTGCCAGATAAATTTTACGAAAAATCATAAATTTTGATGGCGTTTGAATACATATCAAAGAAGTTATGAATGTTGAAAGTTAGCCCCCCCCCCCCCCCAAAAAAAAAAAAAAAAAAAAAAAAAAACAGGCCGAATAAGGTTAAGCTAGGTATATGTTTGTTGGCACAAGCTGTTCTTCCTTCTTTCCATCGCCATCAGATTGAACAGATACCGTGAATTGCCGTCTCGATTACCCTTTTTTTGGTCAGGCAAGTAGTAACTGTAGTTTTATTTTCTTTCTTTTTGTGCCTTTCAAAGGGTTTTTATTTGGTTTTTCGCTTTTGTATTTCTTTCTCGCATTTTTCTACACAATGACACCAACATGTGTTTTAAGAGCTCCTGCCCGTAAATATCAAGGATCCGGCGACAGAACCGAAATTTCATAATTCATTTTATTTCACCTAAAAGACCGCCTGGGTGAACTGTTTTCAAAAATTTCATTTAAAAGTTCCACCGTCTTTTTTTTTGTTTTTGCGAAAAATAAACAAGTTCAAGATACGGCTGGACGGTCGCTTGACACCCGGGAAAAGCGATGAAGAATTGTGCAACTTCAACAAACCCGTACGCAACAACGAAAAGCTTTCCCGATTTGCCATTTCCCGACTTAGTAAACAATCCTTTAATATTTCCTAAAATGTAAAATACATGTATTTTTTTTTTTTTTTTTAATTTTACGTCCACTTATTGACCCGTCGAAAATTATGACCTTCGGGTGTTCTTGCTTGAGGTAAAATTTGGGTCATCTTCGGAGGTCTATAAAAATCCTAGTACATAAATTTTTGTACAATATTGTTAGTCAAGTTGAAGCTAAATCCTTCTAGTTCACTGTCTTAAGTTGTCTTCTTTGGCTCGCTAAAAGCGACGCGGCGACAATAAAAAAATGTTTAGGGTATTTTCAACAAATTCCAACGTGGCCTGCTGAATGGCTGTCACGCAAGAAAATATCGTTTGAATATAACTCCTAGTACATGTCTTTCTGAATAAAACGACACGTCAAGTCTGAACTTTATTTTTGTAGTTCAACGTCTCCAAATGTCTTTTTTGGCCCGCAAAAAGTGACGTGTCCAGAGCAAAAAACATCGAGGCTATTTTCACCAATTCCGTATGTGTCTTCGCAAAACGGCTGTCACGCTAAAGACAGCAAACTCTCATAAAACAACGGTTCGACATCACGTTATTCATAAACTTGCCCAGAAATCGGACAATCTCCTTTTCCTTACAACGATTATTTCAAGAGCTTATGCTTAGTTGTTTCTGGTAACATTCATTCATCTTAAAATCACACAATATTGCACAAACAAGAACTGAGCTCCGACTACGATCAAAGCACCGTTCAAACGCCGATCAACAACTTTAAAACACCTCACCTGACACCATTTGCTCTCTTGTTCTTCTAAGGATCCTATACCTATAGTTTCCGAGCGGGGTATTTAATAAATAACTCTGTTTTTTTTAACTGGCTCGTCGCTTCGACGAGTCAGTTCTTAAAATACCCTCTTTTTTTTTTTTTTCGGCCTGTCGGGTCACCTGCCCCGGGAATCGCTTTTGCTGCGGCCAACACCGTACCTAGTTTACTTCCGGTTTTCAGAAATGGCGTAATCAGTGATGTCGGCAACTCTAATTCAAATATTTACCGTTCTAATTTCGACGGAATTGTTAAAAATTAAATCTCTGTGATTTTCGGATGCGATCTATTTCTGGTAAAAGGAAAGCGAGTTGAATTTTTCTAACCAAATCATCGTTGAATAAAACACGTCCCGGCAGGTTCTCAAGCATTACTCCGTGGAGTCACGTTCAAATTCCGAACATCTCGTATTTATGTCACGCTATTTGATCGATCATGTTGATATTGTTAATTTATTCGAAACCCCATCACCGATTCTCCAAAATGCCTGTGTTAAAACAATCCTGATTCCTTGTAGTAGGTGGTTTCAAGGATTTTAAAGCGAAAAAAACAATACAAAGTTCAAAGAAAAAGATATAGACCTGAAATTGCAGCCTCCTTGAAGCAGAGTGCGGAATGTAAAGCGGACTGTGGAATGTAAATGTGGACTGGACTGTGCATATTAATAGACTCTAGATTGTATATTGTGGACTCTAAAATGAAAACCGGGTGGAAAATGAGACCAAACGAGCCAGTTTCGAAGCCCAACGGGCTCCTTGTTTTTTTTAGCATTTCCCGCAAATACATGATGTTTTACGTGCTGTGACATCGCATCGATAAATAGCATAAATCAAGGAATGAAATTTGATGCACCTAAAAAGATAGCGTTACGCAGACATAGTGACCGCTTAAAATAGCATCGCCGTCATATTGAGCACTGATTTGCGGATACCTCAATTTCCTGGTCCGATTTTCGATAGTTCGTAAAAGCGACGTCAGTTAGTCTTCCAAGTAATGCTATATTTTTCCATGTTACAGTAAATGGCATCTTGCAGCTATTCGTTTCTACTGAAAGAGGATTCTACATAGTGCGGATCAAACTGGATCGGTTTGCTACTCAAGACAGGGATACCAATTAAGGTATACTCAGGAAAAAGACGAGCTTTCAGTGATAAAATCTTGCTTCGAGGAACTTGTATTACGTTTTTATCAATGCGGGAGATGTTTGTTTTCTACGGATTTCAGAACCTGAAGCGGAGATTTGAATTTCCAAGCAAGCGAGGGACTTAAAGGTAAAACAGATTACAGTTTTCGATGAGAATTTATGTTGATATCAATCTATGAGTGACTTTTCATTAGTGTTATTGTTACTTTTGGAGAATTGATTTAAAACGTGCGTAAATTCAGTTGTATCGATCTCTTGAAATTCATCGAAGAAAGCTTGAACTCGATGAGCTATAATTAAATGGTACGCGTTTTGCTTTTAAACGTAAACTAATGGAGATTTGAATAATTTTTTCGAAAGAAGATTGTGTTGTCCATTTTTATGTGTTTGTTCATTCATTAAATAGATTGAAAAGCGATTTTATGTAAACAAAACAAGACTTTGATTTTATAGTACAATTCTATCTTCACTCGCATCGCCTTATGCAAATATGTTTGTGTATTTTTGCAATTTTTGATTTTCAAATCAGTTTCTCGGGCAATTTTTGACAAACATAAACTGTATTTTATTCAGAAACTAGTGGTACTAGTTATTCTAGACAGAGAAAAGTTGTTTTTGTGAACTTTTGTACTGTCTATAAAAATGTACTGTGCAGACGGTCGCGTAGTACTGTTTTTGAGAATTGCTAAAATTGAAAATAGCCCCTTCGTCAATCTTAATTCTTGTGCTTCCAACCTTTCACCTTAGTTAAGTTTTACCTTAGTTAAGTTTCACCTTAAATAAGCTTGTTCAAAGTGCGACGCTGTTAGGCTTGGGCTATCTATATATATTATAACTGCCGAAGGTGCAAGGGCATTTGACACCCTATCTGAGCTCATTAATCAAATAGCTACTACTGGAGACTCGGGGGCAGTTTTACAAGACGCTCTCAAGGCCGGCAAGCTGTACCTTAAAGGCGACTGAAAGGTAATACAAATGTAGGTAATTATGGTGGAGGAAAAAATACCTCAATTGCGATTCCAACGTTATGAGTACAACAAATATAAAAGACCTTATGACCTTACGACCTTAAGACCTAAAGCAATATGACATGCAATGACTGTCATGTTCTTTATAATTCGTACCCGTATGTAACCCGGGTATGTAACCAGCGCGATTGTATCAAAATGATTGGTTTTTATCTTGCAACTGATGGTTGAAGAAATGAAATAAATAAATACTTCTTTCAACGAGACTAACAACGAGTTATAGTGCTCGTCATACGAATAACACACTCAGACTCTCGAAATTCCTTAAACGTTTACAAAACGACGATGATAAAATAGAAAGTTCATTAAAAGCTGACTAGTTTCTTCTAAAAAAAATCAACACTAAGATGCTGTTTTCAAGAATTGTTTTGTCTACTTGTTGTTGTTTAGTTAGGTTTGCATGTAAGTGAAAATGCTCATGTGAAGGAACTCTGCAGCGTGTACACCTTACGAAGCGACAGAAAAGAAACTGATTTCAGGCAGAGACGAAAGCCGACTCTTTGCTGTTGATTCCATGATCCCCTTTGGCAGTCGAAGACTTATGTCCTGCTATCTCAGTTGGCACAGAACATCGGACCTTTCAACTCCTCTAGCCAACCCCGGTGGTTATGTCTCTCGATGCCGTGAACACATGCACACTGTTACTGATGTATGAGAGTCTTTGGTGATATTTGGAACAACATTACCTGCCCTTGCGAGTAGCAAATGAAATTCGTTTTCAACTTTGACGTCCACCACTTTACAAGATTTCAGATGCGGGGGGTGGTACTTGGGTCAACTTTTGCTGGGTATGAGCCGCTGGCCTCTCAGAGCACCTACCCTATTATAGTCTATTCTGTGGACAATTATAGAACCTATCTTAGTCACTTTTGAGTAAATGTAAATTTCGCAATCTCAACTTAGTCACATCTTGCCATTTTTTGTAATCCTTGCTAAAATAAAACTTAAAACATGCTTAAAAGGATTTTCTTACCCCAAAAAACCCGCGACCCCATTCTAGTAACTCTATTAAAAATGCAAAACCATTATGGTCACACCAGTCGTGAAAGTGCGTCCCATCCAGCGGCACATCTTCATTAGTCCATTACTAGGAAGTATCCCCCCCCCCCCCCCCCCACCAACTGGAAATCCCCAAGGTTTTTCCAGTTTGATCCGCACGATGTAGAATCCTCTTTAATTCAGTAGAAACGAATAGCTGCAAGATGCCATTTACTGTAACATGGCGAAATAGCATTACTTGGAAGACTAACTGTAGGAGATATTCGCTGTGATTGGTTTAGATATAATTTGATGAAAACGATCGAAGTTCACCGAGAACGGTAAAGCCAGAAGTTTTCTCGAGGTTTCGTCACCCGTTGATCGGCCTTCGGCCGACACCGACCGGCCTTCAGCCGGCAAGTCACGAAACTCACCGCGAGAAAACCTCTTGTACCCAGGGTAACGTCCACCACTTTACAAGAGTACAGATGAGACGACACATCCTTGTTGCAATATCCAAGGGAAACACACTGGAAATCCTCAAGGTTTTTCCAGTTTGATCCGCACGATGTAGAATCCTCTTTCAGTAGAAACGAATAGCTGCAAGATCGGGGGGGGGGGGGGGGGGGGGGGGGGTGGGGGAGGGGGTACTCGGTTATATTTTGAGTGGGTATGTGCCACCCGGGTCTCCAAATTTGGACCCCGTTTTAGGAAGAATTTGCACTCAAAATGATGCCCCGTTCTAAAAAAAAGGTCAATTTTTAATACCCCGTTCTAGGAAAAATGGCTGCTGATAATCTGAAGCTTTCGTGCGTTCGAAATATTATATTCCGTTCTAGGAAACGTCTCTAAAATGGATACCCCGTTCTAGATCAGGAGTCCCAAAATAACGACCCCGTTGGGCGGCACATTATACCGTATATGTATTTTGTGGGAGTACCCCCACCCCCCGGGTGCAATATGCCATTTACTGTAATATGGAGAAATACATGTAACATTACTTGGAAGACTAACTGACGTCGCTTTAACGAAATCCTTAGAAGAACAAGACAGCAATGGTGTCAGGTGAGGCGTTTTAAAGTTGTTATTAGGTATTTAGGTTGTTGCTTGATCGGCGGTTTAACGGTGCTTTTTATCGGGCGTTGATTGTAGTCGGAGCTCAGTTCTTATTTGTGCAATATTGTGCGATTTTAAGTTGAATGAATGTTACCAGAAACAACTAAACATAAGCTCTGGAAATAATCGTTGTAAGGAAAAGGAGATTGTCCGATTTCCTTTAGCTTTTGGGAAAAAAGCATTAAAAAATGTCGAAAACTCAACGAAAGAGCGACTGTTTTGTTTGGACAGATGACGAGGTTGACAATCTCGTTCCCAGAGTCCTTGTTACCCTTGTCCAGTGGTGGAGCGGCTGACTGAAGCAAACGCATGCACAGTGGACTGAATTCGACCTCTTGACGTCATCGTTTTCGAAAAGTTACGTTTTCAGGTGTCCACACGAGAACGCGAAAACACCATTTTTAAAAGTTTCCACTTTGGAAATCGTTTTCAAAAGTTTCCGTTTTCGGTGACCGCTTTCATCGGGTACGTGTGGATGGGAAGCGAAAACGGAAAAAAAAAACCTTTTGCGTTTAAAAAAAAAAACCGGATACGTGTGGACGGGGCTTGAGTATCAAGCCTTTTCAAAGCGCACGTGACTTTAAATCTCATTATTATGTATTTTATGCGATGAAACTGGCTTGTTCTCCCCGTTTTTTTGCAATATTACTCAGTACCGTCATTGAACACCGCTAAACTTGATTCGATTCCAAAATAACGCAAAGTATTTTTTTTTATTTCAAGGCCTTTTCAAGGGTTTTTCTAGTTTTGTTGATTAAATTGTTTTTGCATACTGCCATTTGCCGTGATAAATTTGAATAAAAAGAAACATGCTGCATATTGATTTATTTTTCTCAAGGAAGAGCACAATGGTTAAACAAGAAGGCATTGTTATCTGGATTCGCGGGTGCGTTGGAATGTACCGGACAGGCGTGTTGTCCTGCCAGAAGGCAGGACTTCGGCTCTTTTGAATTTTCAGCTGTTTTGTCGAAACTTTTTCGACTTGGCAAAAGTAGGTCGCACTTGTGTTTGCGGTAATTTTCCGTTATAATGACGAACGAATTGCACGTGCAACCTGGACCAATCAGCGGGTGGCGGTGTTTTTAAAATTTTATTTGTTTGCCCAGTTCGTTTCTCTGAGGCCCCGTCCACACGTGTCCGGATATTTTTGAATCCGCAACTTTTTTGTTGCGGATTAGAAAATATTCGCGTCCACACGTAGCGTATTCGAATCGTATTTGCCCGTCCACACGTATCCGGATTCGCTCTAGTACCCAGGGCACCTCTTTTGTACCACATTTTGTGCGCTGCGTTGTGCGAGTTTGGCGGCAAATTCGATCGCTTTCATCAAGTTCGACTGTAAACACGTTATTAGGCTTGAATAGGGAGCTTAAGCAACCCCGACACCGACGGCAGCGAGAACGGCACAAAACAATACGTTTAATGAGCAAAAAAAAAACTACCCTTGCACGTGCGTTTTACGTTTTAGTACATTTCTTTGCCGTTCCCTGCAAAACAACGACGTCAAATGATCAAATTAGAGGTTTTGTGGAGAACGTGAACACACGGTGGTTAATATTCCTTTTTTCATTTGAATTAGTAAGCCGTCCCTTCAAATTCAGCTCCTGGACAATCCAGTCACATTAGCCGAACTAAACAAATTAAAGTAACTGCAAAGTAGTCTAAAATAGCGCGAACCCTTTTTTCAAGTGACGTTTTCCTGAGCGTTGCCGTCGTCGTTGCTTAAACTCTCTATTCAATAAGTCCAAGTAGAAGTGATGCAACGACATTTCGGTCGGCGTTGTTGAATAGTCGAGCGGTTGAAGACTGGATCCGATACTGTTACGTCAGCGTATTAAAAAAATATCCGGATTCGACCGTCCACACGATGCCTTACTCGTAGCGTATTCAAAAATTTCCACTCTGGAGAGCGGATTCAAAAAGTTGCGGATTCGTTAGCCGAATTCGCCGGATACGTGTGGACGGAAGGCCAATCCGCAACAAAAAAGTTGCGGATTCAAAAATATCCGGATACGTGTTGACGGGGCCTGAAAAGTGTAGGTCGCACTTGTCTTTGCCAAGTCAGACACTTAAATAAATTGAAATTCCATAAACATGTACAAAATTGTCCCAAGTGCGATTTGGGCCTAAGTCAAGAAATGGCAGACCGGGAAAGGTTTTCGTTGTTACGTACGCTGAAATTGCACGATTTTTCCTCGTTTTTTTCCGGAGAGGTCAAGCGACCGTCTAGGCGTATCTTGATGTTTTTTATTTTTTATTTTTCCCAAAAACAAAAAAAGCGGTGGAACTTTTAAATGAGATTTTTGAAAACAGTTCACCCAGGCGGTCTTTTAGGTGAAATAAAATGAATTATGAAATTTCGGCTCTGTCGCCGGATTCTTGATATTTACGAGCAGGAACTCTTAAGTATTGGCCACTTTTTTATCCGCCATTGGCATGATTTTCTTCTGAACAATTTTAATAGCGACATCGCAAAAAATCTGAACGTTAACAAGGGACTTATATGGCATGGGTGAAATTATCCTATCAATAGACGTTTTCACGAATACGGCCGCCGTATTTTTTTTAGGGTTTTATTTATTTATTCATGTCATCAGTACATATACACGCACACAATGTAGTAATTCCACAATAGCTAGTAATTACACAACAGGTGGTAGTTACACAATAGGTAGTGATTACACAATAGGCACAGTAAGTACATTTTACGAGTTACAAGCACGTACCGTGTACCGTAATGTTATTAAACTGGAATAAGAACTATGGGGTAATATTTTGAGAAAGAACGAAAATCAATATTAAAGTAAGTAACCTAAGTTATTATACTAGAAAAGCTTTCAAAAGTTGCCATTTTTGTTGGTGAAATGTCTGCCGACCGTTTTTCTTAGCAATTAAATATTCTTTATGTTCTATGTACTTTAGTCTAGCTATTACTTGGTTATTAATTGGCCGCCGTATTCGCCAATAGCGCCATTCAAACTTTGGGGGAGACTGAGCACCTGTGTTTGGCATTGAGATCTCTGGAATCGCTTGGGTAACCTATATGAGCTATAAGAATTTGGTTTTATCGACTGAGTCGATAAGGTAAATTAGCCACCGTAAAAAGATTCGAGAAAGCTGACATTTCGAGCGCTAGCCCTTCGTCTAGCGCTCGAAACGTCAGCTTTCTCGAATCTTTTTACGGTGGCTAATTTACCTTATCGACTCAGTCGATAAAACCAAATTCTTGTGCTTCACCCCCACCGACGCAGCACCACAGTTTCTCTAGAAACTAACCCCATTCACTATATGGGGTATGTCTGCTTACTGGTTGCTTTTGGAAACTATTAACCTATTGTAACTAACGCTGGTTACAGAAACGATCCTAGAAGGCCTGGCGCCGAAGGCTGGTGCATAGTTTTCATGAAGGTTCTGAAAGGGGAAATTGATTTTGCCCCCACCCCCTCACCCCCACGAAGCATCTCATTGTCACTTAACCACTTTAATATTTTTGCTTGCTTTTCTCTTTGTTGGTTTTGAAGAGGAGTCCGATTTCGATTCAATCCGTCGATCATCATCACAATTAAGGCGAGCGTAACTTTACATAAGACAACTACCTGACACGAAGACCTTAAACCTGCATTCGGCAAGGTTTCCTGCTTTATCAGAGGCTATGTACCGGATGTTGTGTTCACCAGCGAAGAATCTCTCCCCAGGTCGCTTTCCCGTGTGCAAAATATTGGGAATGACGCCGGAGTTATCTGTAGCCGTAGGAGGAGTCCACGTGACCGATGCCGATGTGTTACCTCGGTCAGCTGTTGTAACGATATTTTGCGGACAGTTGGAGAAGGTTGGCCCTAAGACGTCTTAAAATTAGAAATAACAAACAGACTAATCCATGAAAGGAATATAAATGTAATCCATACTACATTATAGAGATACAAAACTTTAATTAACCCTTTGACTCCCAAATTTCCACCCAAAAACGCTTTTTCAGGCTACAAATTTCATTTTATGGCTATTGTCTAGCCACATTGAGGCCGAACAGTCAATAACATTGTTTGCAGCTCGACAAATTAAACCCTCCTGCCATTTGTAGAAGCATTTGAGAATTTGAGTTCGGGCATGCGCACTGATCGAATTTCGAAATTTCGAAATTTCGAAAGTTTTTGAACGAGAAAAACACGACTTGCCTTGACTTTTTCTTTTTTTATTCTCAAGCCCGTTCTTTTAGTTTCCTTTTTGTCTCTTTTCTTTTGGTCAGTTCTGTTGACCTTTTAATAGTCTTTCTTGACAATGTAAAATTTTCACCCAAACGTCACGGAATGTGGAAATTTTGATCGTCAAGTAGCCGTCGGTGGGAAGGGCAAATTTCCCTTTGATTTCGTATCATAAAGTTCAGAGGTTGTTTGCGCGAAACTCCAGTTCAATTCATCCAATCGGTCTCATCTGGGTATGTTTAGCAAGATCTCCTCCTTCCCTTGCCGATAATTGTCAAAAATATCTTCGGACGCTAAAACTGATGACGTCACAAATGGTACAATATGTATGACCCTAAACAGCGCCTAAAAGTGCGCTTGGGAGTGAAAGGGTTAATAGAAGTACGGACATCATTTTAAACTTTATTATTGGATATCATTTGCATATTGGTTAAAATAAACAACATGAATGTGAAGGAAGAAGGGAGACGATAATTATAATCAAATATAAATAATGCTTGACCTTTCAATAACTGTCAATAACAAAAAAAATCGAGATCAATATTGACACACAAAACAACAAGAAGAAGAACAAAAATTCCATTTATGTTCAAATACTTTATATGCGTGGAGGAGTCTTCTAATTTAATAGCACCAACGTTAACCCTATCCAGACCAGGGAGGGGGACTTTTGGAGCCCGCTCGAACTTTGAAGCTTTGTCGTTTTAAAACGGTCAATGCAATGACCACCAAATTTGGTGACTTTTCCTAAAATTAATCTGGAAACATTTTTACTTTAGTGTCCTTTGCCTACCGACATTGACGTTTCCATAGCAACCGCTTTTTGACACCTATGTTTTACAAAATTAGCATTTTTCGCTTTAATCAAGATGATTTCAAAGTTTTCTAATTGAATTAATATTTTCCACTTAATTTAGCGATAATTGATCAAATTATGTATAATTGTTTATTAATTAATGTTAAATAACGGTAATTTTAGGAAAACGTGGAATATAAAATGTCAAAATCCAGGTTGGCGGATCGATGTTTTACTAACGGACGTTTCTCTCTATTATATTATTATTGGTTCATATTTTGGATTGTAAAACACTTTCCCGCAATAAACTAAGTTTTAGCAGTCCATTTGCTTTATTTTTCGGTGTTGTTACCGAAATAAACGCGTGTGGACTAATTCAAGATGGCGGATCCAAGCTTAAGATGGCGGACAATAAAACGGGAAATTTATTTCTAATTCCATTATCTCTAAACATTAATTGTCAAAATATCATAAAAAATAACACTTCACTCGAGAAGGCTTTTTTTATAATTCATTACGTACACGAAAAGCCATAATTTACAAAGTTAACTGTTCCAGTTTTTAAGAAAAAGTGCACATCACTTCTATGACGTCACATGCTGTTACCATAGCAACAAAGTGTACGAATTTTACTCCTGCATCAATATGTGAAAGTTTGGTATAAACACTACCGTTTGTTTCAGAGATATGCCTTATAGAACATTTCAGTTGATAATTCAGTTCATACTGACGTCACCGTTATTATTAACAACATTGACAGTGTAAACATATGACTTTCATCAAATAGGTAGCGGTTAAATTCTTCTTGTTATATGTTCAAAATTGAGAAAATATTGATGAGACTGTTTTAGCCAATAAAATAGAATGTATGACCTCATAATGACGTCATGTTACATCATTATGACACCAAAGTATCTGTAGTTACTAGAATTCTTGACAACATTATCCTGTGTAAATTTGGTGGCCATAGCATAAGCGGTTTCAAAGTTACATAGGGGGAGCTTCTGGAGCCCTTCCCCCCCCCCCCCGGTTCCAGACGGTCAAAAAAGCACGGTCTGGATAGGATTAACCCTCGGACGTACACGCAAACGTATACCCCTCCGGTTTTTGTGATGTTGCAATATTTCGGAAATATTTTACATCTAATAGATAGCCCGCGATGTGCTCTACAAGATAAGGTAAATGTTATGGGTTGTGGCGATGCTGGGGGACCGTGACGTCATCCAAAAATGGCCGCCGAGGTGGCCGCCATCTTGGATTTTACTAAAAATTCAAATTTATTAGAAAAATGCGGAAATTGCAAATATTGTCTGCTAGAGTTGAAAATAACATACAATCAAACATTTTGATGCTTTTGGTAGCATTTTATATGTTTTTCGCTGAGAAAAGGTGAAAAAAAAACGTTTTTTTTCTTCAAAAATGGTTTGACCACATGTTACTTATGACGTCATATCTCGTTACCATAGCTACCGATTATCGCCAAACTTTATCAAAATGTGTCTCAAGGATAAATGAACAGCTACTGTAAACGGCATGTGCTAATCTTAAATGGTCTTGAAAATATCGGAGAAAAAAAACCTTAAGGAGGGGGGGGGGGGTGGTTGTACGTCCGAGGGTTAAAGAGCACACTCTTTACTAAGCTTAAAATTTTGAATTTAAATACCATTTTGAAAACAATCCGTATTTTTGGTGTTGCTGATAAAAAATATGGTGAAATGAAAAAGATGCAACGTTCATCGTGTCACGAGCCACGTCACATCACGTCATCGTATCACGGGGTATTGCTATCGTATTACACGGCAAGCATAACATTCTTCGCTATAGGTTATCAATGGGGCGGTACTCAGCTCTTACAAGTTCTTCTCTGATTGGCTGACAAACAATAGAACAAACAACACAGCAATGGACCCTAGCCCTGAAAACAATAGAGCTGCGTGATACCCAGGTTCAATGAAATTAAAGGTTCTAAAGAGCTGCGAACAAAAACGAACCGTGGTAAAATAATATACCTACCTAATAGTATGAAGTGTCAGCCGCTTTCTCGCGGTAGCCACCCACAGGGGGAAGGGCAAGAAACCGGCTTAAAATTCAGACTAAACTAGGAGCTTGTTACCGGGTAATAACTACATGTAAACCTACCTCTGCATGATGGATTTCCAATTGGAACCCAGTTTTTATTCTGTGCACATGTCTTGAGCCCAGGTCCCTGGAGCTGGTAGCCTCTCTTGCAAGTAAAGCGACACTCTGTTGCGTAACCAAGAGATGCGCTTGGGTCTTCGCACGTGGGTGGGTTAATGATTAGTCCCTCTGATTTAGTAGTTATGGTAGAACATGCCATAGCTGTGAAAGAATCACAAAAATAGACAAGTCAGCATACAAATGAAACGCAGCAAAGTGGTGCTCTTACTCTGGAAATTAAGGATCAGTATCAAGGGAAGGAACATGTAAAAGGACGAAAATAGAAAGAGCAAATACCTCAAAATCAACCATTTCCTTCCTTTCTTTCATTACCTTTGCATTGAAGTTGGGTTCCACTCCACTGTTTATTTGCCTGACAAATTCTTCGCGTCGATCCACCATTTGCCTCGTATCCCAGCAGGCAATTAAAATAGCAAGAAGTACCGTAACTGGAAGTGTGCTCGCTGCATCCGTACCCAGTCTTAACCGCGTTATCTGGGGTTTCTAGAGACGGGCATTCCACAGCTGTGATGAATAAAACAAAACCAATTTTGTATATATAAAAGGTACCTTCCATTTTTAGATCACAGAAGACGTCAAAATGTGTTAACATCATCAGTGACACACTCGTCTGCGGCTCCTGTGACTATCGTCGCGTTTACGATGTAAACACAAAGGGAGAATATATACACATATATATATATATATATATATATATATATATATATATATATATATATATATATATATTTATATGTTTATGGAGGAAAGAAACAAATAATCATCCCGACAAGCCTGTTTCGTGGTTGTCCACTCATCAGGGGATTCAATAAGAATATTCTTTACCATCGCTTCTTATATACAAAATAATTTACATAATAACAATAACAAATCCATGCGGCGCGAAGTTTAACAGTTCAGCTGTTGCGTAGAAGGGCTTTGTTTCTATGGCGGCAAGAAGACACGAGTTCATCACGTTTGTTAAGTGTAGAAAGTTTCGGTCGGCAAATGATTAGAAATTTTTCCTTTAGGCAGAGGTTGCATCTTTTGCTTGAGCTGTTGTACGGTGAATGTGAAGACAGGATGCGCCATGAAATATAGTGTTCGATGTTGTTGTCTTTGAGAGTCCAGATGTACTTGCTTAGTTCAGTTGAGTTTCTGTGTTTAAAGTGGCGGAATGATGCGGTGTGGTTTCGGTATCTTGTTTTGAAGTCGTTTTCCGTGAGTCCGATGTATGTTTCTGTTGTGTTGTTGACGTTGCGCGTGACTGTAGCTTGGTAGATGACTGATGATTGTAGGCAGTTTCCGTCGAGTGGGCATGTGTTCTTTTGTCGGCAGTTGCATGTCTTCTTGTCTTGAGTGGTATTAGAGTTAGCTGTGGCGGCGTCGTTGGCTTGAATGGATGACTTTAGAATCTGCTTATTATGGTTATCAATTATCTGTTTGGCGCTATTCATGCAGCTGTAACTTATTTTTATGGTGTTGCGGTTGAAGATTTTTCGGAGCTTGTGATCTTTAGGGAAGTGCAACCTCTGCCTAAAGGAAAAATTTCTAATCATTTGCCGACCGTCACTTTCTACACTTAACAAACGTAATGAACTCGTGTCTTCTTGCCGCCATAGAAACAAAGCCCTTCTACACAACAGCTGAACTGTTAAACTTCGCGCCGCATGGATTTGTTATTGTTATTATGTAAATTATTTTGTATATAAGAAGCGATGGTAAAGAATATTGAATCCCCTGATGAGTGGGCAACCACGAAACAGGCTTGTCGGGATGAAAGCGTAGTTTATTTGTTTCTTTCCTCCATAAACATATAAATATATTTATAATTCAACACACTGATACGACTACCCAAATATGGTCAAAAAGTTATCGATATGCGTTATGTCTACATGACGTATAACCAGCGATGGCGGTAAATTTCGCATTTTGAAGGAAAGTGAAAATGACTGCTGCCTGCAATTTCGTGTTTTTCGGCGAAAAAGTGCGTGAACTAATAGTTAAAAAAAGGGAAAAGAAGAGAAGAAAAGAAAACAGAAAAATACTGTTCACATGATTGGATAAAAAAGGCGCGAAATTTTCGCGTTGTCGCGGTCGCAGTGTTTCTTGGCGTAGCTGAATGAAAACTGGTTCAAAGTTCAACCGCTCGACAAGAAGTGAATGAAGGAGCACAGTGTTCGTGAAATTCCTTTGGTAATCACCTCTGGAATATGATATAGACTTGATGCTTCCTCAGAAAAGTTTCTGATCTCGTCATTACGGCTGTGGGTGTAAAAAAACTAGCATTCCAAGTTTGTAAACAACATTGATGGACTCAGCTCGTATTTCGATGTTTGAAAATTTGGTGCTTATGGAAGGGACTAAAAACCCAAATCAACTACAGGTACGATGTTTTAACCGTATCTTGTATCCTTTAGCTGTGAATTTTTGTAAGCTTACTGTCCACGCTGCAGTTCTTTCCCACTTTTCGCCGCTATGTTTAGGTTCGTAGACTTCGTAGCCGTGTGTTTGTTCAATTTGTTTTGATTCTGAATTGAACCTTTTAAGATACGAAAGCTTGTAACTAAGACATTCTATGCCATTTTACTGTGTTTTAATTCTTGAAGTCACTACTCTGTCCCGTTCTTTGAGTAGACGAAAGCTCTTCGTAGAAACTGTCAACTGATTGTGTACGCTAAATTAATTTTAGCTTGGCAAAAGTTTCGGCATTCACTGCTTGTTGTTTAAGAAATGGTGCGAGGTAAAATATTGTAGTTAGCCTTTTTTACTTAATGAAAGGTTGTATATCTCAATGATTTTTTCCTCGAAACTGTGATTTGTTATCAATGTGTTGAATTATAAAACAGTTATAGTGTTCAAGCTTGCACAATATTGACAAAGGCGCCACTTTCATTCATGAACTGTGTGATGTTGCAAGTTTCGCGCGGTAAAACATTTGTAAGCTTTTTTTTTTAAATAAAAGGCTTGTCGGCGATATTTTTTCTTCAAACTGTGCTTTGTTATCAATGTGTTAAATTATAAAACTATTATAGCGCTCACGCGCGCTTTCGCGCTATAATAGTTAAATATTAGTTGATTTGCAGAACTGCTGTCAGAGTGCTCAATAGGAAAACTAGAACATAAATATTAGAAGACAGTCTGATCAACTGATTCGACTTGGTATTTTATTACTAATTAGTTTCGTACCGCACAACTTGTACGGCACTCATCAGATAAAATTGCCGACCACAAAGATTACAGCGTTGCATTTACTAGTTAGTAATAAAATGCCAAGTCGAATCAGTTGATCAGACTGTCTTCTAATATATATATATATATATATATATATATATATATATATATATATATATATATATATATATATATATAAGCTATTTCCCCCCAACACGTCGGCTATTCGAGAGACCCGAAGACTTTACCGGCTTTGAAAAAAATATGCTTTGACTAGAATGTTTATCAAAAAATATTCAATTTATTATCGCTTTTTCAAAGGTAAAAAAAAAAAAAACACTGAGTCGGCTTCCAGCCGCGAAATGTCTTAGCCAGGAGTTTATAGATAAACATGCTCACAAGATATCGTGCACACTTCCGAATTTTTGCTGCGCAGCGAACGAAGTGAGCGGAGCAGCAGTTCATAATCCAGAAAGGCAGAAAAAATCTGGAATCGCTGTTTTTTTACCACAATCCTTTGCGAGCCATGCTGAAGTTGCAGTTTCCAAGGAAACGCTGTCCCACAACTCTTTCCGTAAGTCATGCTGATGCGTGCCTTTATTTGTGTCAATCGCTTCCCGTTAAACACATGCAAACAGTATTTTATATTGTCGGACCTCGATCGCTTCTGAAGGTAAGTATTCTTTACACTTGGTATACTAGTAGGCAAGAGAGCTGAAAGCGATTAAATCGTCTTTTGAGGATCTTTTGTCGGACCTCGATCGCTTCTGAAGGTGAGTATTCTTTACACTTGGTATATTAGTAGGCAAGAGAGCTGAAAGCGATTAAATCGTCTTTTGAGGATCAGCCATGGGCGTAGCCAGGACTTTTTCACAGGCACGCACCATCACCAAATCAAGGTCCTATACTTTATTCATTTTTACTTATGTTTTCGACTTTTTCAGGTACGCACGTGCGTACGTGCATACAGGTAGCCACGCCCCTGTCAGGATACATTTATCCAGATTTATCACAAAGTGAGAGCATGTCTTGCTTCAGAATTCACAGTCTGCAGACTTTTCTAAGAATTTTCAAGAATTATTGAAAAGCTATGGTAAAGGAAATGACATTTTTGAATGTGCATTTACTTTGAAAGAAATATTTTATTGACTGTTTCTTTCTTGTTATCAGTAGTTTTTGAGAAATATTTAGAAAACTCAGGTTTGGTTACTTTTAGGGGTGCCGCGCTATATAGCGAAAAACAACTGTATTCAGTAGCGCGCGCTAAAATAGCGAATTAATGTCGCGATCACATGGCGAGTAAAATTGTCATTTTGAGAGAAAACGATGAATATTTTCTAGTTGCTAAACGTAGTAATTTCTCTCGAGTCAGCAATTGTATGGTCGAAAGAAGAAACCTGATGAATAGCAACTACATATGTCGGTAATGTGACATTTTGTGTTTGTGCAATTTTTGAGTGACATTTCGTTCTATTTTAACTTTTCAAGTTTGAATTTTTTCATTTTTGAACTTTAATTTGTACTTTGCTGACGCAATTTGACGACATTAATTCTCTATTTTAGCGCGCGCTAATACAGTTGTTTAGGGCTTCCATATTTGCGAAAATAGATAAGGCCAGAAGGACCGAAAATGTTTCGAGTACCGAGCAGAATTCGAGCAGAATTTCGGTGTACGAGCAGAATGAGCGATTTTTACGAGCCTTGCCGGCAGACAGGATAAGCCATTTTATGAGCAGAATTTATCCAGGCCTAATCACCTACGTGCGCAGCAATCACTATCTTCAAGATAACCTAGTTTTTAGGAGTAATTTAGGAAACACACGGAAGCTGTAAATCGATTTATAGAACTAAGACCCATATCATTGGTCATGTTAAAATGTCTCCTACCCTCGCAATAAGTGGCATTCCCTGTCCAGTGTACTTGGTTTGTTCCTGGCACCTTGTCGCATTTTCTAACCACGGATCCTTTCAGTTCATATCCATTGTTACAATGCCAGCGACAAACGCTTCCATATACAGTTCCACATGCGCCACTTTCCAGTCTTCCGTTTTCAGGTGGGGTATAAATAGGGCATCGAAGAACTGAATGAGCAAAAAGGTCAAAGTGATCGTAATGTCTTTGACAGGTTACAATAACAGCGGAGCTCTCGTGGGCCGAAGGCCCGCTGCGGAGCCCCATACTCATATAACATACGCCCGTCATTTCTCATGGTCATGGCTAGCGGAATGTTTCGCGGGCGCGTCGTGTGCCCGTCCGCCGCCGTACGCGTTGGACAGGTTCTTAACAATCTTAAACAAAACCGAGGCTTTATTTTTCGCGCGACCACCTAGCCGTGAGCTCGGTAAACACTTTAGTTGGATTGCTGTGTTTAGCGGAGAATTAAAGTCGTTATTTCCCTGCAGTTTTTCGCGCAGTTTGCTACTCAAGAAAGGGATACTCAGGAACCGCTTTAGTGGAAAAAGAAGAGCTTTCAGGAATAAAATCTTGGTTCGAGAAACTTCATATATCTACTAATTCTGCGCCTCAGAATATCTGTGATCTTTTTACCTGTTCATCTGACGTTCATACATATAACACTAGATTTTCTAATGCTGGGAATTTATATGTTAATAAATCAAGACTGAGTATTTATCTTAATTCGTTTTCCATTTTCGGAGCTAAGTTGTGGAATTACCTGAAGACTAATCTGCGTAAGCTTAGGAATAACCTTTCAAAAAAAAAAAAAAAAAATTCACCAATTTTTACTTACGGAACTTAGTAATGAGATGATTATGTTGAGGTCTCTACGTTAATGTTGAAAATTACCAATTATCATTAATCAGACTCCAGCTATTATTATTATTATTTCTTTATCTTCTATGTGTTATTATTATAGGTTCTTGCACTACTCATGTAAATGCTAGCTATCTGTGAATGTGTGTGTATACCTATTTATTTATTTATTTTATTTATTTTACTTATTTATTTATTTTATTTTATTTATTTATTTATTTATTTATTATTATTATTATTATTATTTTTAATTATTTATTTATTTATTATTACCTGATTTTACTAATAATTTGTGTTTGCTAAATTTGATTGTAAATTATACAACCTGCCTTGATTAGCTTTGCTATATGCAGGTTGTATATTTCTTTAATTTGTTAAATTTAAACTATTAAAATAAAATGAAATGATGATGAAATGATGAATCAATCAGGCTGGTGGACTTTTCGATAACGGGAGAAATTTGCCTCACTTTATTCGCGAAAAGGTCTTGGATCTGCATCACGATGGGGCATCTCAGCGCCAGATTGCTCAAGAACTTGGAACCAGCCGTCATTTTGTTCAAAATGTTTTACGCGACTACGATTTGACCAACTCGTGTTTTCAAGCTCCAAAAGGTCATAGAGGGCGCACCGTTCTCACGCCAAATGCAGTTGAATGCATTGAAATTGAAAAACTTTGTAAACCAAGCATTTATACAGCTGAGATCGCAAACTGACTTGTTATGGATGGTGCAGATTTGCCTCATCGAAGTACCATCACTAAATTCATTCGAAATGAACTAATGATGACGAAGAAGAAAATTTATGCTGTTCCATCCGAGTCCAAAACTGAAGACATCGAGGACCAAACGAACATTTTTCTTGATCAGATCAGTGACTTAGCCGTTAGTTCATTGCAGTTTTTCGACGAGGCAAGTGTTTCAAAAACGACAATGAACAGACGATATGGAAATGCAGAAATCGGGACACCGGCTTTTGAAATTCAGCGGTATGCTTCCAATGCAACCTACACTATCAATCTCTTGCATTCCTGTCTTGGAGTTGATTATGTGCATGTAATAGATGGAGCATCCAACGGAAATGAACTTTTACTCTTTTTTGACGAGGCCTTTGAAATAACAAGGCGGGATGGTTCAGTTTTGCTTGAGAGAGGTGATACCGTCATCATGGATAACTGTCCATTCCACCATGGAAGATTCACTGAGATGGTTTTGAGAGATATGCTTGCTGAATATGGAGTAAATCTGCTGTTCCAGCCTGCTTACTCTCCGCATTTGAATACTTGCGAACTTTGTTTTCATCAAATCAAAGCATTTCTCAACAGAAATCAAATTTTTTGCTGACAGTGAAACGGAAATTGCCATTTACGAAGCATGCAACAGAATTACACCATACAATTCTATTGCGTACTTCAGACATGATGTAGATTCCAAACCTCCAACATTTCTTTTTACAAAATTTCCCTGTTCCATTAGACGTGACTGTCACGCAGTGTAAAACAGTCTGTAGCATAGTTATCAGTTTGTGCTAACTCATGTAAGCAACATCCAGAAAAATAAATATTGTTTGAAGATGTTCATTGTTTTCTTGTGGGTTGTATTGGTGTATTAAAGGGGTATATTCAAACGCTGCCAGTGACAGCTGTGAATATCACATTTCGAGCAGCAAGAATGTTTGTGACTTCAATTCATTCTCGTCCCCAGAGCCCTCGTTTCGAGAAACATTTGGGATCGAAACAGACCAATAAAGAAATTAGACGGTTTACTGTGAGGTCCGCACGCTCAAATATGCCTCAAAAAGTCAAACCTTTCCCGGAATATTCTCCTTTCCTCGTTGTCTTTTTTGGCGGCTTGTTTTAGCGCGCAAATCTTACGAAATGACGAAGCCAAGCAGCGAGGTTTATAATTGGCTCTGTTCCATTTCTAATGGACTTGGACTCGAGCGATTTGCAGGGGAATTTGAAAGCAGAGGTTTCCGTACACTGAGTTCTTTGAAATACATAAAGCCTTCGGATCTGGATGTCTTGTTTCCATCTCCTCATAAACTCATGATGGCGGAGAAAGGAATAATTGAAAGTGAGATGGAAAATGTTAGGGGCCAAGAGAAGTCACCAAGAGAGCTTTTCCCTGTACATGTTCCCAGACAAGCACCGTTCAATCAATCGTTCATGACATTCACTAGCCCTAGTGGAATGGATGTGCGAAAGTCAAGTGTCGGGTTGTTCAACAATACCCTTGGCTTTCTCGGTTGTGAGTCGTCTGTAGAAGTAGCTGCTGAATCAAAAATCCCCACCCCGGGTACGTCATATCTAAACAGAAGGTAAGAAGATCTCAAACAAGACAACGAATTACTGGCTGCACAGATTCAAAGTGCCAACGACCTGTTGGAAATGAAAACACGAGCGTTCGAGAATTATGGCTTTTCCAGTACCGAGTGCCAAAAACTATGTTCAGTTTGTCATCTTTCTGGCCATCAGAAGAATAAATGTAAGAACACTGCATGTAAGGGAGTTGAATTTTTTTTCAGAATCGAGACAAGCATCCGGAACTCCTAGCCGAAATCCAAGACCTGAAAAAAGTAGTGAAAGAGCTGGAGAAAAAGCAGGAGAAGGCTAAAAGTGATTTCGATGTTTTTAAGGCGGCTAGGGAGAGGGCCGCCAGCAGCTTTTTTGGCGTGATTAGGCCGCGACTGAAGAGGCAGAACCACGTCAAATATGTGAACAGAAGTACCCTCGATAAGGACCTCATGATCCTCAAAAATGCTTTAAGCAACAAAATCCCCCTAAGCGAGGCATTACATTGTTGAAAGATATAAGCGGGCGAATGTTGACATTTTTTCGCCAATTTAGTGTACAGATATGTCCAGATAGCGGAGGTGAGATAGCGGGGACTGAAAATCAGAAACTCTCGCGGCATTGACTAAAGTGATCTAATCAAGTTGTGTTTATAAGCTTTTATATATCGGCGTTGAACTTTGTAACGAAAAATACCAGTCATTTTAGTGAATCATTGTTTAAAGTTGAAATTGTCGCTGTGGACTCTCTTTATAATGAATTGGACTACGCAAGACGTTGTAAATTTCAGTACTACCTAACATGTAAACAATTTCGGACAGTGTGGACTGCCGATTTGACTGTGTATAAAAATAAAACTATTTGAGTTGAAATGCTGTCTCTTTCACTAATGACAAAACACTAACAGCGAAATTTTGATGGAACAGAAGTCATTGGACTTCGTGGGAAACTGCACGTTACCTTTTTGTTTACTGGTTAGTTTTGCTTTGACAGGTGAGAGGACACACTTTAGAGCATGTCAAAACAATCACGACTTCATATACATTCACGATGTTTTGGCTTCGCTTTTTAGACAAACAAACAGTTTTTACTACTTCAAAAATAAAAAAAAAAGATCCTTTCGTCGACAACGAAGTGTTTAACGGAAAAATTGGAACCCTCAACATGAAGTTTACAGAAATTCATTCGGGAAATGAAATCGTCACGCAACATTGAGCGGCTTTCCTGCTATTTCCTCTTCAATTGCTATACAACTATTTCTACGGAAATGGAATTGGAAATAAAACGCTTTTTATTTCGAAGGAGAAGTTTACGAATTTCATACAGTATAAACGACATGTTGAAAAATTCCGTATAGCTAAAAACCCAGATCTGAACACTTGTCTTGTTGACATAAAAATATCCCAGCCGCTTATCAGGATGCCGATACGCAAGCGCTTTTTCTTTTTGTTTTGTAGAAGTACTTTTTGTAGAAGTACAGTGGAATTCCGATTTTTCGAAACTCCCGATTATTCGAACCAAAACAGTCGATACCACCTTCCGTTTCCCTTGGAGGTTTAAAAACTCGGGATTCCACTGTAAAATCAATAGACCTTGTCGCGGTTTTTCCAAATTTTTATATCGGCCTGATAGCCTACCGGTAGGCAAAAACTTTGGCCGCGCGATACAAACGTCTGTGAAATTTGCCAACTTTGCGGAGCTATATCTCCACTATTTTAAAATATATCGCTCTTAAACCCGTTAAACTCGGCCACTTTACTAATTTTGAGATGCTTTTTCCAGCAGTGTCGATCGATTTTTGCTATCAGGCCGATATAAAAATTTAGAAAAACCGTGACAAGGTCTATAGCTTTTGCAATTTAGTCGTAAAGAAAACGCGCAAAGTTTTCGAAGACGGCCAGAAATTTAGGATAGAAATTAACCAATCAAAAAATGATACAGTTTCCCGTGAGGTCCGCATGCCCAATTCTTTGTTTAAGGATCGGTCTCTGATTGGCTGAAAGTCCTCGCGTGGCCCCGGTTGAGGTAGTTGCACTGTAACATTTTGTAAATTCAAACCTCTATAATCCCGGCCTGTTAAATCGATGACAATCGATCATCGGAAATCCAATCGATTAATCGATATCAATCGATAAAATTAGTTAATTGATATCGATTCATATCGGCCAATCGATGATCAATCGATAATCACAAAAAAAAAATGTCCCGCAAATTATCGATTTTATCGATTTTTGCGTGTTTTCTCGAACTCGTGTAACAAAATTCCAAACACAATGTGTGGTCAAGACACGCCGCATCGCGAGCGGTAAGTTTCCCTTGTGATATCCGATGTCGTTGTGAAAGGGTACCAGGAGTGTTCATTTACTGTTGCAATTCGTGACAACTTCTCCGCAAGCAAGAAAAGGGAAGATCGTGGCAATGCTTTTAAGGTGATTTACAACTGTTGTGTTATCGAAATAAAGTCATTGCATTGCTGATTTGCGCGTCATAACATGAACAAAATACAACACCGATGACAATCGATGGCAATCGATAAAATCGATATCAAGTTATCGACTTTATTGGAAATCGATGGTCAATCGATTATCACAAAAACATGCGTCATCGATTGATCATCGATTTCCAATATCAATCGATTAATTGGCATCGATTGATATCGATTGATATCGATTTCATCATTCATCGATTTTATTGATTTAACAGACCGGGCTATAATTCACTAACGCAACGTTAAAAACAAGAAATATTTAACTATTCAACTTGTCAACGTGCATCGTTGATTAAGCGAAAAAACAATATTGGGTTTAGGTGCACTTTAAGAACCACAACTCAAATGACACTTAAGTCGAAATTTAAAATAAAACAGCAACTGCCAAAGATACAAGCTACCTGTATCTTTTTACTATGTTGGTGTTCTTTGAAACAGTTGAAGTTTAATTAACGATGTAAATTTAAAGAAAAATTTAGCCTGGGGGAATTCTCTACAGCGTGCTTCCTAATTTCCTTTGGTTTCTTTCCGTGGGTTACATAATCCAGGTCAAGTAAACTATTTTGCCAATGACTGAACCGTAAAGATCCATTGTTCGCTACTTCTTATTGCTTAATTGACAGTCTTGTAATCCTCTAGCCTGATTGAAGCTTACATTTTACAGTGTTTCGATTTAGTAAACTGCTATATAAACGAAATATTTTGGCCTTGTTCCACCAAGAACTGTGGAGCCACTTGTTGATATTCTGTGCGATAATGGAACACTTACAGTGAAACTACCTCAACCGGGGCCACCCGAGGACTTTCAGCCAATCAGAGACCGATCCTTAAACAAAGAAATGGGTATGCGGACCTCACGGGAAACTATATCATTTTTTGATTAGTTAATTTCGATCCTAAATTTCTGGCCGTCTTCGAAATTTTTGCGTGTTTTCTTTACGGCTAAATTGCAAAACTAAAGCTATTGATTTTTCAGTGGAATCCCGATTTTTCAAACCTCCAAGGGAACGGAAATTGGTTCGAAAAATCGAAGGTGGTATCGACTGAAATCAAATTCAAGGGAAACAAGTTTTGGTTCGAATAATCGGGAGTTTCGAGAAATCGAGTATTCGACGGAAAAATCGGGATTCCACTATACTTCTACAACAAGAAATTGTTTTCGATCTGGATCTAAAAAAATCAGTTGCAAAACAAAAAGAGAAACAAGTATTCCGTTATCGGAAGCGCTTGCGTATCGGAAAAAAATCATCCTGGTAAGCGGCTGGGATGTTCGTTTTATGTCAACAAGACAAGTGTTCAGATTTGGGTTTTTGGCTCTACGGAAGTTTTCAACATGTCGTTACTGTAAGAAATTCGCAAACTTCTCGTTCGAAATAAAAAGCGTTTTATTTCCATTTCCGTAGAAATAGTTTTATAGCAATCGAAGAGAAAAAATAGCAGGGTCAATCGCAGGAAAGCCGCTCAATGTTGCGTGACGATTTCATTTCCCGAATGAATTTCTCTAAACTACATGTTGAGGGTTCAAATTTTTCCGTAAAGCACTTCGTTGTCGACGAAAGGATCTTTTTTTTATTTTTGGTTTACATAAGTTTTTCAATTTGAATGCATTCAAATGCATTTGGCGTGAGAACGGTGTGCCCTCTGTAACCTTTTGGAGCATGACTGAAACACGAGTTGGTCAAATCGTAGTCACTTAAGACATTAGGGACTTTAAGCAAATCACTACGGAAGACTCTACTACGGCTACCGTGACAAAGGGGACTGGAGAGAGTACGTCCGTGAGCGCTCGAGGAACAGTGAAATGAGATGTTATTTGCGACATGGTATCGACGGCTAAGAAGTTGAAAGCCTCTCTAAGGTTCTTTTATTTAGGTTTCTGAGAACGGAATGGCATTTTTCAAAAGAACATGGACTTTATTTTTCTTTGTTGGGACCAAGGGATGATTTCTGAACGAACCTTACAACTTTTGAAATGCCGTACATTTTCTGTATTTTGAACCACAACAATAACAATCTATTAAATGTTCAAAGTACGAATTAAAACGCCTAACTAAATATAATTTTAACTGAAAGTTAATTCAAGCATAAGTAGAATCCTTTCCCCGCATATAATTATAAGGCATAAAAGCATATTCATTCAACTTCTAAAGCTGTCCAGACTTTCAGCCATAAAATCTTAGCGAGTTTGCGAATTTCGCTTCGCTATGCCGGCCGCTTTAATTTCAATCGCCAACACTGTTCGTAAATTCGTGATAGAATCACACGTTTTGGGCATCAATTTTAAGAAAAATTACATTGTCATTGACTAAAAAGGATATAAGTTCCGTTGAGACACTTTAAACACTGAGAAATTCGTAAGAAAAGGATAAAGAATCGAAATAAACTCGACGTAGTAGCGACTACGGCCAAACCATCCCGCTCACGTAGTCAAATTTCATACTACGGTTGAACATCAGCGGCAGACGTGAAAATTTACTTCCGGTAGCCGTAGTAGAGCCCTCCGTCGTCATTGCTTAAAGTCCCTATTTTGAACAAAATGACGGCTGGTTCCAAGTTCTTGAGCAATCTGGCGCTGAGATGCCCCATTATGATGTAGATCCAAGACCCTTTCGCGAATAAAGTGAGGCAAATTTCTCCCGTTGTCGAAAAGTCCACCAGCCTGATTGAAAAAAATAAATAAATTCTGAGCTGAACAGACATAATTTTGACTTCTGTTTTCGGGAACGGAACATTAACAGGTCAAAATTGAACAAACAGTTATGAATTTGGTTATTTGAAAGCAAATTTCTTTCGAAAAATGATACAGTTTCCCGTGAGGTTCGCATGCCCAATTCTTTGTTTAAGGATTGTTCTCTGATTGGCTGTAAGTCCTCGGGTGGCCCCGGTTGAGGTAGTTGCACTGTAACTAAGTTTACCAAAATATCAACGAGCATGTGCATTTATCCCTCGTTCCTTTTCTATGTTACTAGCTACAAAACTTACAGTGCACTCTATTCAGCCACAACAAAGATTTGTATCGGAAATACTTCGATTAGGTACTTTAAATGATCACTGTTTCACTTTTCCCGACTGAAATCAATTTAATTAAGTTTACAGTCATAGCCTGTAGCACAGATACTTTGCATCGTTTCTATTTAAGCAGTTTACAGTGGCGAATCGCCAGTTCAAAGTGGCGAATCGCCAGTTCAAAGTGGCGATCGCTAGTTCAAAGTGGCGATCGCCAGTTCAAAGTAGCGAATCACCAGTTCAAAGTGGCGAATCGCCAGTTCAAAGTGGCGATCGCCAGTTCAAAGTGGCGAATCGCCAGTTCAAAGTGGCGAATCGCCAGTTCGAAGTGGTGAATCGCCAGTTCGAAGTGGTGAATCGCCAGTTCACAAATATAGTTTTTTATAGCATGGCCCCTATGGGCACCGTACAATTATACGCTGTAGTTGTTTATCTTGCTTCTCGAGTCAACACACGGAGAGATTTTACGGTATGTATTTCATGGCTAAAAGCCATATAGTCGTCGACATAGACTTAAATATGCGTGCATAAATTTGCATGCGCTAATGTAACACGAAGAAAAATAAGAAAAGTCAAAGCCGGATTTACAACTCGTGTGCTTCGCCACGAGTAATAATGCCCAATCTTGCAGGATGTGTTGTATAACTCAGAGTTCATTCTACCATATGTTTAGAAGCAGCTGGTAGAAATAATTATGTGTGGATTTCAAATGGATTTGTAGATCTGTATTGCTGTCATTGCTTGCTTACTCGGCTCATCCAGCTGTTTCGTCTACCACAATGGATATTTCTGTCATCCTAAGATGTGTTAATTACCACAGTGACGCTGCTAAATTACAAAACATCAAGAACAACTAAAATTATCCTTACGCTGTTTCGTATTACCACTGATTTCACTGTTACGCGACCCTTCGAATCAAAACTACTTTGAGCAATTTCAATTTACTCTGCCGTCAATCATACCTAGTAGGAGAAGTTTGTATACTCCTGATTTGCATCGGGCATATTAAATTAGTGAGCTCCTCTGGCGTTGGACGTTTTATCGGCTTCAAAAGTTTGCATCGAAAAAATACCGGTATTTTCCATCGTTACTACATTCATACTGTTACTACATTCATACTGTCAGTTGACATTTGCATATTATTACCGTTGATGCATGACCGGTCGACCGTAACTGTAAACAACAGGAAAAGCTCAAACTTCTCGGCTCGCCAGCGGAGTCGATTTTGCTAACATCTAAATGAAATATTCCATGGAAGTTGAAGGAGGTTTTCCCCATCTGTAGTCGTCGAATTTTTTTCGATGCAAACTTTTGAAGCCGATAAAACGTCCAACGCCAGAGGAGCTCACTAATTTAATATGCCCGATGCAAATCAGGAGTATACAAACTCCTCCTACTAGGTATGATTGACGGCAGAGTAATTTGAAATAGTTTTGATTCGAAGGGTCGCGTAACAGTGAAATCAGTGGTAATGAGATGCATGGCTCTTAGAGCCCTTTCATTGGACTGTGCATTAGGGGATTTCCTCTGTCCTCTCATGTAATATCAATAGTACTAAAGCTGTGACAATGAAACTTGGATGGTATAATTAAACAAGAAGCTGTACACAGCTTGAACTTGTGGTGTCTTTAACCCATTGCAGCATTTGATTCCCAAATGTTTTGAGTGCATGCTTTTCTAGAGAAACATAAAATTGCGTCTAAAAAGTAAGACTACATTCAGTAGCTGAGACTTGAAACCACCATCGCTAACTAAAAGGCAAAGTTATATAGAGTTTTTCACAACGTCATAAAAATTAAAAAAAATCTATGTCCTTCAAAGCTGTTTCTAATATGGTATGTGGATACCAGTGTTATAATCTTTAGCAAAAAGTTTCAGGTTTTAACGATGTTTCGTTTTCAATTTATAAAGGTTGTAAATGTGTCACGCAATTCGTCATGCTATTTCAGATAAGCGTGAAAACAAACAAAATTGAACTAGCTGAAAGCTATTTAAGCAATAGAACACATTTTCTATGAGGTTACCGGCGTTATAAACCCACGCGGGATGTTGGGAGAACACGAGAAAAGCTTGTAAATCACGAGCCGCAGGCGAGTGATTTACAAGCTTTTCGAGTGTTCTCCCAACATCCCAAGTGGGTTTATAACGCCGGTAAACTCATAGAAAATGTGTTCTATTGCTTTTATGAAATAACTATGAAAAGCGTTTGGAAAGAGAGAAATTTGTTGTAGTTTTGTGCCGATCAAGTAGCTTGTTCTCATAACATTCATCATATGACCGGGAAAACCAATCAGAGCGGCTGAAAGAATGAACTTTTCACGATGCCACTGACAAAGCTGCACTGACAAATTCACGCGGGTACGGGTTCAACGAAAGTGATGAAAAGTTTTAGCGCTTTGAAATTCGTCAGTTGGAATTTATCAGCTGAAAGAAGAAAATATATTCAATGATTCAAAAGTTCTTTGAATGGGAAATCCAGAAAATTGTGTCCGGAATCTGCCGTCGCAAACATGAATGTACGAGGAAAGTTTGAAAGCCTAAAATTTTTATGGCGCTTATGTTGGATTCAAAGATTGCCTTCTTGTCAAGAATTTTTCAATTGGAATAAAGGTTAGTTCCAGAAACTCAGCTTCTGAAAATGTTTTCGACTTTATCCACTTACTTTGAAGTGTACAATGAAGCCCGTACTTCTCTACATTTTAAGTTCTGAATGAAAACTAAGCTCATTGTTTTTTAAGCCTACAGTTGAATTGTTTGATCATTCCATGCAAATAATTTGTTTAACCATAAACCTATAATTTTTGTTAGCTTCATTTTCTTCTTGCTAATTGATCATCCTTGCTTAGACACATAATCAGAATTTAAACTGCATCCGCTACGAAAGTATTCCATGAAAAAATCTCAAAAACAAAACACGATAAAGCGTATAAATGGAATCGGCGTAAAATAATTATCCTAAACAACAAAGCTATAAGCTTAAGCCTTGCTTTTTAATTCCACTGTGAAAATCCATCTTATTTAGGTTCAAATTTTCTTTTCTTTTGTTTAAAACTCATTATCATACATTATCATACATTATCATACATTACCATAGCCAAAAACAAAGGAAAATATAATTTGAACCAAGGAACCAGTACATTTTGTCAAATCAATTACCTTTTATGTGTGTCAGAAAGTATTTTCAATGTATTATTATTATTATTATTATTATTATTATTATTATTATTATTACTATTATTGAAATTTAAATAAATATGTATTTTTTCAAATACTGCTGTATTATAAATCAATGTATATGGTGTTATTATGCAACATGCATGTAGCATTTGATATTACAAATATGCACCAAAAAAAGTGCAAATACAATGTATGATACATTATTATTCGACACAGCATTGTAGAGTGCAAATATGCATCAAAACAAGTGCAAATATGACACGTCATTACACTCTTCTGACCGTGCACTAGGAAAAACAGCTTCAAAAACTTAGCCTTTAGGAGAATATTTCTGTCGTATAATAAACATTTATTATATCTCTTAGTTAGTACGCGCGCTGTGATTGGTCAATTTAGCGGGCCGTATTTTTCAGTACGGCCCCCTAAATTTGAGAGTCCCAGCATCAGGCCTAACACACGCTTACAAAAGTTGTTTTCTACATTAAAAATTATCCAGAGGAAACGTTTGGAGCTAAGTGGGTTAACATGCCAGGTTACAAAAACTCTCCGATGAAATTAAAATACAACTTTAGCAAAAAACTGATTAGCTGCGAATCAAAAAGCATTGACAATTTTCTCGAGTAAGCTTGTTTGTTTTGGTATTTAGTTTTTAGGCTGTAAGTTATAAAAACTCGAGTAACACGGCAAATTCGTTTGACTCTTACAATTTAATTAAGCATTAACAAAACAGTCTTTCTTCGTAAGAAAACGTCTCTTTGAAAAACATAAAGCTGCAAAACAACTTGAAACGACTTCCATCGGCAAACTGTATCATACAAGCTTAAGCTTAAATTAACTTAGTTTGATCAAGTTTTTGTCTGGTTATAAACTTAAGTTCAGAGTTATCGTTTGTGGCAGTGGCTCTAATAAGAACAGACTTGAAGCTACAAATTTACGCTTAAAGTGTACCTTGATTCCTCAGCGAAATTTTTGTCCTTGTAGTGGATTCCATGAAAACAATTTTGCGTATTCGCAAACACGCTCTTGCTGCAGCTCACGCTGAAAATTTGTCAGGTGCGATTGAAATTCAAACTCATCCATGCACAAAGTTCGTCATGAAGCCACTAAAGCACATAAAAAGCCAAAAACAACTTGCAGTATTTGATGACGAGATATTTTCCGTGTCCTTTTAGACGTTTGAAAGTTTCTTCCTTCACCGCTGTAGACCGAAGTGCTGCCACATTTTCCCGTTTGACAAACACGTTTGTTTTGGCGATTTTATCGCGGCGATTTCATTCTTCTTTTCCTCACTTGTCTTCGCCAGTAACTAAGAATCCTTTTCAAAGAAAACTACCTTATGTCAGGTTTCCATCGTCCCACCGAACACATGGAAGATTAAATTTATTCGTTTATAGAGTTTTCATTCAAGAGCCAGGCAAGTTCACGTCGAATCGAGGACCGATCACACTATTTTTGAAAGCCAATAAAATTTGCTCTTTGCTTTCTTGTGACGTGCGTCAGTCAAATGTAGCCGTCCATCTGTTGACTTGAAAGGTTTTCCTTTATCCCCGATTTAGAGATATAATAAATATCTTACTAACCTCGTTTTCTCGGTCCGTACTGTAAATTACGGCCCTTGTTTTTCCCCTTCGATTTATGGCCCAAGCGCTTCGCAAAGGGCCGTCATTTACAGTACGGCCCTCGAACTCGGTTAGTAAGAGGTATTTATTCAGTAAAAAGTTGTGTAATACAGCTGGACATTTTTACTAGTCAGTAAATACTCAGCAGTATTACACAACTTCACGCTGAATAACCTCTATTTACTATTAAGGGTAAGCGCATTTGCTGCCCCCTCAAACTCTATATATTTATTATGAACCCTCCCAACACCACAATTAGCACCTTTGAAAAGCGGGCCATGTGGTGTACACATATGTTTATTTGCAGGATTTACTAGAATGGCGCAGATTTTTCTTCAACGTTGTTGAAGTTCTTTTCTGGACTATAGTCTATGGAATATGTTAAATTAATTATAATATATTATTTCCGGTTTCACTTGTAATAATAATAATAATAATAATAATAATAATAAAAATAATAATAATAATAATAATAACAATAATAATAATTTATTGACTTATACGGCGCAGATTCTATATAGACATATTCAAATGCGAAATAACAATAACTTGCAATAAAATTAAAAACACTAAAAATATGATATAAATGGGAAAAATATTAAAGAAACAACTTTCATTGCATATTAACCTAGTTGTAGCTGTCATGTTCTGTACATGCTTAACATAATACATGTTACCTTGAACATTAACTTTGAAGTGGCAGAACTTGGTATTTTGTGAGGGATCTGTAGCAGTGTAGATCACAGCATGGCTTCCTTCAGAGAACTCGTGTGGTGACGTCACATCCGGTGAAACGGTGACAATGGCGCGTTCATTATCTGTAGCTTGCACTGGATCCCAGGTCACCGTGGCTGTGGTTTTACCTTTGTCAGCAATGACAGTTTTTGCTGATGGACATGTTCTTCCAAACGAAGGTGGCTGGGTGTCTTAACATGAGAAGAGAAACCAAAAAGTAGTTGTAAGCTATTACATTTTTTAAACAACTTATCCATAGTCATTATTTTTAGTCAATAAATTAGTTCATGGTTATATGATGTCGACGCCCTGCAAGGCCAGTAGCAAAGTATTCCTTCTGCATGTACCGTAGAACAAAAGGAACAAAGAACGACAACAATACAAATGCAAAACAAGACCAAAAATACAATACCTCACAAACAATAGAAGACAACGAGTGGTTCATGGGTACCGGTACATGCAGAAAGACCCGTATTATGGTCGTGATAATCTTCATTGCATCATTCGTTTACTGAAGGTTTCATCCTTCTAGAGACTTAAGCACAAAGTATGCTTATATATTCAACCCATAATTCCTCTTTGAGACTGAGCCTGAGGTAGTAGTCTCAATACTTTGCTAAACTATTTCTTAGTAGTTTAAATCCACCTCAACTAAACATGTTTACAGACTCTGTGAACTCTAGCTACAAGCCATGTTACAAATCAACTTTACCTTTACAAAGAGAAAATAAACCTGGTATCCAGTACCCATCTTCGCACTTGGCCGAGCTAGGACCGATGTGTGTGTAGCCTGGGTTGCATATGAAAGAGCAATTTTGACCATGCAGAGGTTTTGTCCTGCAAATATCAGGAGTGATGTCACCTTTATCGGGTGGAGTCAATCGTGTGCATTCGCGCACTGAAAAAACAAAGAGTGTGTAGACGTTAATAGACCTAAGTAGGCAATTTTAAATACGTCAGCATGTCTTGGCTAATCAATTTAAGGTAAAAATAAATTTCATGTTGACTTGTGTTTTGCATGCAGTAGCAAAATGTTTAGATGGGTCAAATCTCTCATGAATGTAATTCCCTCTAACTAATCTCGGAGGCCAAACCAGCGACCATTTTTTTCCTCTCACAATTTCAAAATAAATTCATACTGATCCTTCTGAACAACATAAATGAAGATACACAAATTGTTGTTTTGTGTGAGTCACCACAAGACACCAATTTGTGTATCTTCAATTATGAAAACTTATTTTTCGAACCACGATAATTGGTCGGTTCTTTAGGAGACACGCTCAGATCACAAACAAATGCCATTACATTTTAAAATCACGATTCAATAATGTCGGTCTTTGTTGTTGGACAATATGATTAACGTTTAGCCTGGGCCATACCTCGGCAATTCGGTGATTTCTTCGGGTGCCAGGTGCCATTAATACTACAGTAAGAATACGAGGGTCCGTCAATTTCATAGCCACGATCACACGTCATTATGCATGCTGTCCCAGAATTGACTTGCGATTGACTGCCACAAGACATCATTCCGTTGCTAGGAGACGGCCAGTTGCTTGTGGCGCAAGTAAGGGCTATAAAACATTGATCAAATCAAATCAGTGTTGTCCCGATATGTATTTGGATATCAATGCACACATATGAGAAAACACAAAAAAATCGTCGATAATAGCCCATTTCGAAAAATACCATAGTAATATTTTATGTGCAGGCTCGGCCTCGTCGCGGTGTAATTGTTCCAGTCTCCTTTGTTAAAATGGCACAATGGAATTCAGAGTACATGTAGAAACGCTAGGACGTAGCATTGTGTGTTCGTATACAAATGTGCACCGTATGCAAATTGCCAAGAAGTTGAAGCATAGCACGTGCAGTTCGTGTTGAAAACAAAAGAAATTGGAAAAATCAGGCTTACATCAAGAACCGTCCAAACCTTCGTTTTAAAGAGTATTATGGCATTTTTCGAAGTGGCCTATTACATTGTTTGCACATTCAACCGCACTTTTCCCCAGGACTGAAATCAGATTCTTCTCCGGGCTTTTCGAAATGACCATGGATTATCAAGTATAATAGTTTATGCACACATGCAATTTGATATCTCTGATAGGCTCATGTGATAATAAATCGAGTTTCTGATTACATGAGAAACGAGCGATAAGAACATTAATCTTTAGCTTCTTTTCTTCTTCTTCTCCTCCTCCTTCTCCTCCTCCTTCTCCTTCTCCTCCTCCTCCTCCTCCTCCTCCTCCTCCTCCTCCTGCTTCTTCTTCTTCTTCTTGTTCTTCTTCTGATCATTATGTTTTATTTAGTTTTTCTTCCAATCAGACACGTAGCGGGGATACTCCCGGTACAAATGCATATATATATTTTTTTTTTATTAGATAGATAACTTTATTTCATCTCTGGAAGATGAGGCTAATAGGCCATTTCCGAGTTGCCTTAAGCCTCTCTATCAAAGCGAGGCTAGGTGCAAAAACTTTCATATGAAGATGAGTTTTCATTCACATGCAAATAAAACTTATTTGCATGTGAAATACTTAATACTTACGGACACATTTTTTCGAGTTTCCAGACTTAAGCCTGTATCCAGCGAGGCATTCACATCGGTAACCACCATAGGTGTTTATACAGAGATGGTTGCATCCGCCGTTACCATAGTTACATTCATTGCAATCTCCACGTCTCGTGCTTGGACCACTGCAGTGACTTCCACCGTGGGCAGGGGGAGGGTTAGTACACTGTCGATAATTGGTTTTATAACCGCCAGAACACGGAAGTGCATTCCAGTCACGCCACGCACTCCACCCACCATTTATTGGTCCTAAAAAGAAATAAAATTCATAATTTCTCTATATATTTCGATGAAGATTCCCAATAAAAGTAACTGACTTACTCGTTTTAAAAGACATTTTAACAGGAACATTTGCTTCTATAGGCTTGGGTTTATTCTTTTCTTACTCCTAGGAGGTATCAGGGTCAAACAGGAAACGGAAAAGCAAAGGTTAATATTAAGACCTTATCAGGATGTGATCTCACGAACTTGCAAGGCCGAATATTCAAAACACTTAGGTAAAATCTGGATATTTCACCATTTGTTTAGTACTTTGCTTCCTCGGATTCTCACATAACGGTACTGACATATATTTATTACATAGTTTCACAGTTACATGTACGAGTGAACTTGATCGGCTTGATACTGTTAAACCATTTAAACGATAAAGCGGTGCTTTGTAACATGAACCATCTTTTTATTTGTGAACTTAAGACGATGCAGTACAACTTTGCTTACTGTGGCTTGTCTGCAATCAAGACTTTAAAAAGAGGAGTGCAATAAATGTCTTATCGGGATTCAAATCACCGAGAAACGTACGAAAACGGGAGATGTAAGGCAAAGTGCTTTCATTGTCTCCAAATTCATCTTTGTTGACAAGAATGGGGCTTTCATGCTTTTGAAAACATGGATAATAAATAACAGTTTTTGAGAAGCATACTTTGCTTATCGTTGTATTAGTCGCCGCACTTTGTGCGGAAATGCATACCAATGAGTTTGAGTTATCACCGATAACCTTGAGAGTTTCTAACCATGTGAAGTATATGCGTATAGAAGCAGTTGTTTGAAGCATGCTGTTGAATAGTAAATATACTTACCTCTGCTTCCGCCTCCACCTCCTCTGCGGCTTGGACATCCTCCGCATCCTTCCACACCATTGCGACTTGAACTGATTGAAGCCGAAAGTAGAGCTAACGCGAGGAATGAAGGGTGCATATTCCTTTAAAATCTTAACGAAAACAAACGACAAACATTCAACCTCTTCTTCGGCCTTGCATTACGATTCTTTTATTAGCGGATGTTTTTTCTTTGTAATAATATACATGATAAAAATTACTCAGTTCTGATTGGCTAAGAGCAGTGCAGTCAGGTGTAACACCAGTGCAAAAAGTGTAGCACCAGTGCAAATGATAAATCTTGAAATTCTTTACAAAAGTTCTCAAAATCTTATTGAAAACTTTCGTTCAGGTTTTCATGTGCAAACGAACCTTTGAGTTCCTTGTATTATATAGACTGATCTCCATCAGGCAATCAGTAAATAAGATCAATAAGATAATCACTTCCTCTATGCCGTAATTATTTAAAGCGGCCTGTGCAATTGAACTTTTTTTGAAAAGTGCACCGCTAATTATATGTACATATAGCAAATACAGATAATCCGAAGTGTATGTTATAGACATCGGAATAATTAACAGTCAAACTGATTTTCTGTGAAAAGGGCTTAATTCCGACCATGGCATTCGATACCTGATAAATTCATCATCGCGGCCTGGTTGGCGGCCACATTTTTTTTTTCTGACCCGCGACCCCTTATTTTTAACTTGGCGTGCGATCAGTTACTTTGCTACGCTACTGAATGAAACGCGAGATCTGGGTCAGTTAACTGTCATTGGATCCTACATTGAGCCAACTTATCTTTCAGTAATCCACTCGTGGTTCAGCTGGTTAACAAGTAACCGATGACCTTCGAAGGACTTTAAAGCGTCGCGTCCCATCTCTTTTGTGCAAAAGAGCACGCTCAGAGAAACTGTTGCGTTTTCAAACAAAGAACAACTTTCTGCTGTAACATTTAGAGTGGTGAATTGTTTTTTGTTGGAAGATGTATGGTCGGGCGTCCTGAAAGTCAATTGCTTGTTAAAAAAAACAAGAAACAATTCTGATATTCTTTCACAACAAATGAAAGCACCGCGTCACGCGACAAGTTCCTCGAGGTTCAGAGCTAAAGGTAGGCTGTTTGATGGGAAGTTGCTCCTCCGATAACATAATTGAAACAGTTCTACATAGCTACAAGGCGGTAATCGCACGTTCACAAGGAAATGATAATATTTGTCAGCGAAAGTATGTTTATACTTGCAGCGAACAAGTAAAAAAATGTAGGCATTTTTCGTTTATCAGGTTTGGATCATTCGCGTCTCCCGTTGCAAGTGTTTGTGAGTAAAAAACAAAAGAAAACAAAGAAGAACGCCGAAAAAAGGGCCCTCACCAGGAATCAAACCTGGGCATTTGTGAACCACATGATACACGCGAAACACAATGCTCCCCCACGGAGCCATGAGGACTTTCCCTTCATAACATGCAAATTTTAACAATATATGACGATTGGCATTTCAAATATCTTTTTCTTCGTTTGCTGGCGCTTCCGGTGTTGCTGGGGGAGGGGGGTGGGCAGAGGGTATTTTGCACTTGATCTTGTATGCCTGTGCTCTCTTGCAAATATACACGGTATTAATTTCTCTGTTGCGGTCATGAAACAAAATTAAGATCGATTTTTGAGGTACATAACATTCTAGGAGTTATGTAATATTCCAACCAGTTTCGACTTTTCCAATGATCATAATAATATTTAAAGAGTTCACCGATCAAACGATGAAACATTGCCTGTTTCCAATCTTTTTTTGTTTTGTTTTTGTTTTGTTTTGTTACAGGTACATTTGTTGGCTCACTGCTAAAGGACGGAACATTCTGACAGCCTGTTGTTAAAAGACGGCACATCTTGACAACAGGAAGAGCCTTCAAATGTACCATTCCTAAATGTTCCTATATCTACGGTGTGGTGAAATCTATGCACTAGTTTTTAACTGCAGCTGTTGGCTCAGTGACAACAAATGAGACATCCAGACAGCTTGTTGCCAAAAGATGAGACCAGATTCCTAAATGTTCCTATATTTTTAGTGTGGGGTGGAATCTATGCACTTGTTTTGCTGCAACTGTTGGCCCACTGACAAATGACAAGAATTGCAGACAGCTTTGCACTGAAAGGTGAGCCATTTGGACAAAAGATCCTTAAAATGAAACATTTAAATTTAGGCTGACAATTATGCTTCACTTTGTGTTGCATCATGTGAAATCTACTATTTCCTGTGGCAAGAAACATCATTAATATTTATCTGGAATTGTTGGACAGAACCCTTCATTGAAGGTTACTACTAGATAAAATTATCGATAATCAAATACATGAAAAGCAAGACACGAGCATGCAGCATTGGCTCAGTAACACCTGTTATGCAGGCTACCATTTCAAGGGTGTGACAAAAAGGTCATGGCATTCCTCTCCCACCCCCTTTGCAATATTGATGAGAAAGAAAACACGCCAGGTAGACCCCAAAGAGAGCCTACTAATAAATTATTAAATTTATTACCACTAAATACATCTTACTGTTTTGTACATGGCAACTTCATGCACGATTTTTGACAAGCCAATTTTTGTTTGAACTTGAATTTAGCAAGTGCAATATTACAAGCCACTTATAATGACTTTGTATTATAAAAATACAGCTTCCAAATCTGACATCCAAATACAAATTAATTATCCAGAACTGGGGAAGCCTTCTGACAGTAATTAAAAAAGTGACATTATGTATGACATTTAACTGTCAGGTTGAAGTCTTTTCTTTTACATTTGCAAAGGGACTTCATTTTGAGTTGACAGAGTTGTCATTATTCCAGTTAGGGTCATGCGTTCACTTGGAGATTTCTTCAGGCATTTTTGAGCTATTTTTGCAATAGTTGAAATTTGTTTTCTTGTACCAATTTTGTGAAGAACAGTTCCCAAAGAGTAGACGTCGCTCTGTTTACTGCCTAGTGACCCATGCAGCACTTCCGGTTCTAAATGGGGGTAATTTTTGTCATACTTTTTAGCTGTTGGTGATGATATAAGACATGCTTTTCCAAAGTCTATCAAATAACCTTTCCTATTAGATACAACAATGTTGTTGGTTTTCAAATCACAATGGAGAAAGCCTTTCTTGTGCAGGTGGGATAATGCATCAGCAACATTAAAAGAAATGTTTATCCAATCTGTTTTAGCCAGTACATTATCTCTTTGGAGCAGATCATGGACAGTGAAGGAACTTTGCTGTTCCCCAATGAACTCCATTACTATTGAAAATGGTTTTTGCTCCAATGCACCCCCAAGATGGTTGGAATGTTTGTATGGGCAAGCAATTGCATGACTTTAGCTTCCTTGGTGACTTCACTTAAACTACTTGTTGGCATTTGGTTTTTCAACTACAGGAATGTGGAGTCTTGAAGGTAACATTTACCAAAGGAACCTTCACCTAGCAAAGCTGTTTCTACAGGAAGTAGATATTTGGAAGAAATGTTATTAAAAGCTGCCTTGTTTTGTATATCTCCCTATAGAAAGAAAAAATATCATGATAGATTTAGCTTCTGTACCCAACTTCAGATCAACCTTGGAAAGTAAATTAGTAACAAAATGATATAAGCTTTCAGTAACTGCTGAATGGACTTGTATGCTTGTAATTTTGTGCCTGTTTGCCACAAATTCCTAGAGTGATTATTAAAGGCAATAAAAAGAATAATAAACTTGTCAATTTGTTTGTTTCATGCATCTCAATCTTTGTATAAATTGGATGAACATCTATTGAAAACTTCCAATTTTATCCTTCTTAGCCTTTTATAGGCTCAGAAATAATGGTAACAGCAAAATACAGAAAGAGCAGACAAAAAAAACAAGTGGAGGAGCAAGTGGAGGAGGATATTTTTCCATTCCTTCTAACTGAGAGCCTGGAACAGGTATACCTATGCTGACCTGTAGCATTGAAGTATTCCTTGATTGGCACATGCAAACACAACGGGGGTTATTCCCTAAGTGACATTGATAGCGTTCTAGGGTGGAAATATAGTTTTTTCAAATAAAGTGTCACCTATCACAAGTTCCCCTCATGGTGGGGGGTAAGAGGAGGGAGGTAGTAGGGTATGTGGACTTAAGGAATATAATAACTGTTCCAAAGTTGGGGAGCCAACGACAGTTTTAGCCTCTGGGCTGGGAATGTGTCGAAACATTCAAGGCAAGTGCTCCACATGTACTTGGCTTCCACCAATTCCCAAACCGACACCCCCCTCCCCTCCCCCAGGTTTGCCACTGCATTAGCCACAACAGTGACAAATTTTGGGTCTTGTGTAGGGGCCTTTCAAAACTCCCCCGGCAGTAACATCGAGGCAAGATGATTGCTTACCTCTGCGCGATGCTTGGTTTTCTGTATTGATTCTTTCAGTCTCTTGTTTTCGGCACATTTTTCTTTCCACTTTCTGCAGTAAATGCTTGCCGCTTCCCGCAGTTTTGCCACTTTTTGCAAGCGATCCTCCAGTGTCTTTTGCAATTCTGCTCGCTATAAAGCGTTCCTCTCTGCATATCTTTGTTTACGCTTTCGTTTTTGTCTCGTATTGCGAAGTTTTCGCTTCTCTGCGATCGTGTGTTCCCTAAATTTTCCCATATCACCCGCAATTCTCTTATTTCGCGCCCAATTCCGCATCGATTCGCGCCAAATTTAGAGCGTAATCCGCTTGCTCAACTGCTCGCTTACCTTACTCTCGGGGAATTGTGGGCTTGGCGTTAACGCCACCATCTTTGTTCTAGGTGAGAAAAAGACCCTGTGGAGTCCGCTGGGGCACAAATTGTCTCCCTCTCAGCCTACCCGTAAGGGTCGTAAGCTCCTCTCAAGTTCCCGTTTAGGCCTGGGAGCCAAGAAAATCACCATTCGATTGGCTGATTCCTTCACAATGCAAAGGAAGAAACAACATGGCGGACGAATGGAGAAATATGGCTGTCGATGGCTGTCTTTTTTAAAAAAATCGAAAAAAATTAATAATCTTAGTTCTGACCATCTGTAGTTCATTTTTACTTAAATTAATGTCGTTTCTTGCTAATGTAAGGGTATGCAGTTGTCCTAACTAATTATTTTGCTTCTTTTTAAGCGCTTAAAGAAAGCCGTTTAATCATTTCGACTTTAATTTGTCAACAAGGTAAGTTTAGAGAATTTTTGCCATCCCTTTGCGCGATGCTTTATGTTACTGTGGGTAATCGGATAGTACATACTTTAAGAACAATACTTCATAAATTAATCTATTATGCTTGGCGCCCATTTTCAAACTGAAATTGGCGGTAAAGTTGTCGGGTTCATTGTCGGTTGTGATAATGGAAGGATATATGTGCGATTTTTGGCTACCTGGTGGAAATGCTGTAAAGCGGCAGCGGGTTTACAATCCCAGTTTTAAATCGACAGAGACTGGAAACCCAGCTGTGCAACAGCCGTGTTCTCCTCTGTATATCCAAGCAATTCTGGTGGAAAATGGCCTTCTCAAAGAGAAGATCAAAAACCTGGAGAAGAAGCTGGGAGACAATGTAAAGGGGAAGACATTCACAAGGGGAAAACCCTTTTAAAGCCTAAGTCCAAGCAGAAAAAGACACAGGAAGCAAGAAATAAGAGAGTTTGTGCTTTCTGTATATGAAAAGGTTCCCCCAGACTGGAATTTAGATGAGGTACTGTAAATTGTATCATCTTTGAAAAACAGTGAACAGGTTGCACGACCTTGCATGATTAGGCTGCACGAAACAATGCCTAGAATAACAGCACTTTTATTTCTTTAACTTGTTTCAGGCAAAATTCAGAGTGGATGGTCATGCAGAACCAATTACACTGAAAGTTAGTGGCAATGGCCAAGGTGTGAACTTGCCTGAGACTGCAGAGACAGAGAGAACAAAACAAAAGCCCTCTTGACAAAAGATAAAGCATTATTAAACGGTAAAAGCGAATTTGAATTGGGCATCCACAAAACCTTTTTAATTGCAAATTAAAGAATCAACTCAGGCCCAAAGGTAGCCTGTATACAATCACCCTCTTCCTTAAATCAGGAAGAGGCGTCTGTGTGTTACTGTTGATAATATTGCGTTCACTGGGGCCATGAGATTTTTCCCAGAATGTGTGGACAATGTCCTGATGGGGTTGATCATCAGGTGGCAGTTTTGTAGGCTTTCAATAAAACAATAGTCATCAAAACTGAAATATGTAATTTTGCATCATAATGAACATTTGTCTTACACTTGCAGATGCAGGCTACCATGAACTTAAAATGGTCCCAGGGAGTGGCCTTCCTTCCCTGACCAGTTTAAAGGAAGAGCAAAAGAGAATTGAACCCATCTGCACGGTAATTTCTCACATCATTCTAACATTCTTGTTGAAGTATTTAGTTTTAGTTCTTGATAACTGAACTGAACTGCTGTTTAAAGTTGATATTTGCATTGTCCCTTTCTCTTTGATGGTCGCTTCCTTCTGGTCAGAGAGCATCAATACTAATTGCATGTATAATCACAGCTATATTATTGTAACCCAGTTATTATGAACACTGTTGCGACCAGAGAAAGTTCCCCCTTAGTAACGGGGTTTTTCATATGAGGAGTGTTAATTTTAGGTGAAATAAATGGACCAGGGCAAAGAAAACTGTTCATAATAACAACGTGTCCACAATTTTAAGCAGGCGTCCATAATACAGGGTTCAACTGTACTTATATTCAGCCTGTGCATGTTAGTTCTTGTGAGACATATTTGTTTTTTTTTTTATCTAAATGAATTTCTGATGAAATTGTGTCAGAAAACTTTAAATTAATCCATGTAATCCTCTATTGCTGCAGAAGAGAGAACTGCATGAATTGAAATTAGCATGTATATTTTTCAGGCCATTAAAGGTGATGGTTGTCGGCGCAAGATCAAGCATATCTTGGAATATCTTTTAGAAATGAAAAACTTCCAAGATATGTTTGAAGGTGATGATGAATCCACTTTTCGATTGCGCGTTGCTGGGGATGGGCGGCAGACATCCAAAAAGATTGGAACAGTAATGGCTGTCTTTTCTGTGTTGCAAGAGGGAAAACATCAGCCAGACTACCAGTACACTGAATGCCTGTATAATGGTAAGTTTTCACATTTTCTTTCAGGTTTAACTGAATAACCAGTTAGTCTGTATCTATAGGCATTAAACTACGCTAAAATGTGAATATATTTTCCACAAACTAATTTTAAAAATATTGTTTATAAAATAGGGTAGCAGTCAAAATTATGGTTTTACAAATGTACAGTGTTTCATTTTTCACAAATTGCGAGATGTACATTTACATTTAAATGTACATTAAAACATTGGATTTATAGTCCAGTCACAGAAAAGAATAAAGTCAAAACAAGAATATTAATTATCTCACTATGGTTATCATTTACTGTGCTGATTATGAATAAAACTATATTGGTTCATAATGACTCATTCAGCATTTTTGCCTTTCTTTAGGAAAGGAAGGACATGAACAGCTTACGTCAAGTATGAAAAGTGTTTTCCAGGAGATGAAAGATCTTGAACTGGGTGGTTTTGATTTCAATGGCCGTCATTTTAAAATCGAGTGGTTAGTATCTGAGCAGTGTCAAGACTATGACTGACATGAAGTTAACATAATTTACTTACATAATAATATTACAATCAAACCGCCACTAATGGCTTCCTCCCCACAACTTCCCCCTTGCTACAACAGCCATGTTTTCGTGTCCTGACCTCTGATCCATTTACCCAAATCCTTTCATTGAAATCCTCCCCATAATGGCCAACTCTCTAAAAATGGCCAAAAGATTATGTCCGAGGGTTGTTCTCAAGAGGTTCAACTGTATATTGAATAGTAATTGTTATTTTGAATGTTAACCTCAATGTTAAATTTATTCACAACAGTTAAACTAATTTCTTCTTTTCCCTGTGCATTTTTATCAGGTTGGTTTGCAGTGACTGGAAATTTCTAGTAATTTTGCTAGGGCTTTCTGGTGCAAGAGCCAAATACTTCTGTATTTGGTGTAAATGTTCCAAGGAACAAATTCTTGATTTTTTGAGTGAGTTTTATGTGTCAGTTGATTATTAAGAAAAATATGTTTAGATGTCATGTATTGTACCAAATTGCATGTTGATCCCTTTTATAGCAAAACCAAACTGCTCTTACATGTACAGAGAAACTAATAAATAAACTTACCTACTGTTAAATTATTTCAACATGAAGCAAACGTATTTATTAGGGAAGTATAGTATTGGTTAAGCAGGTTTGAATGACATGTTGAACTGTAATGGAAACATTCCTGTACGCTTTTGCTAAGGAACACTCTTTAAACTGGTCTTTTCAATTTATTTTAATTTGCCGTTAACTGTTGGGATATCTCTCGGAATCATCAGGACATTCCTGCACTGTTACAGAAAAAGGGAGATGAGTGCCTTGGCCACAACAATGAGCATTGAATTCATATCCTTTTTGAGAGAGTTGTTGTCGACACACTGCACCTCTTCCTGCGAATAATGGGAAAGCTCTTCAACCAGGTATTGTTTTAAAACCATTGAAATTTAGTCAATTCACTTGGGGAAGACTGACTTCTGTCAGAGTTTTTGTAATCCTAGATGCCTCGTGTGTACTGTCCTTTGCAACAGCATAATTGTACCTCCTCTATGAGTATTCAAATAAATGCCTCCTCTCTTTTAAATGCCTCTCTCAAATTAAAGCCCCCCACAAATGTACCCCAGGAGAGGACTGGGCATTTATTTGGAACATTGAGAAAATAACTGAGAAACAAGGGGTGTGTTGTACTTAGTCTAAAGTAGGCATTCAAGTGTTGTATTCTCAAGGGATCAGTGTGTTTATAATCTGTTGTTTCTGCTGTTAATGTAATGCATCAATTCAATTCAGGTTGTGAGTTGGACAATCGAACAGAAACGGGAGGAGCATCTTGAGAAGGCTATGAAGGAAATTGGCATCAACTTTCATTTTTTTGAAGTGAGAGGTGATGATGGCAAGTCATCAATCAAATGGTCATCTCTTGATGATAGGTTTTGTAAACAAATTTTATGTGCATTGTAGTAAATACCGGTAACTGAATATAACTTACTAGAATTTAATAACTGTGTAGTTAACAATAATCCCGAAGTGGAGGTGACTAGTGGTGGATA
>JAJGOT010000347.1:780000-787500 GCA_022457155.1 Cladopsammia gracilis
GTATTCGGCATTCTTTAGCTGGTCCGACGACTTTATTCCAATATTGCCACAGTGTTCCATAATAATACTGTTGGATGTATGTCTTTTCTGGATATCCTGGTAATCATTTCCTGTGTCATGGTCCCAGAATACCAGCTGCAATGTCCTTTTGTCCTTGTTTCTGTAAGTGTATCCACTAAACCAGAGCCTTCTCTCATGTTCTCAGGTCATGGAAAGGGAAAACCGGATTGTGTTTGCGAGAAGGTATGGCCTGGAGCGGAAGAAAAGGGTATACATGAAGCGAGCCCTTCTTGGAAGTGTTGTCCCTGGCGACGAGAGTAATGGAGAAGAAGAGGAAGAAGAAGTAGAAGATTCTATGGTTGTCCAAGAAGTGGAGGAGGCGCAGGGACAGGCTGCTCAGATGGCCTACAGAGTGTTTGATGAGGAAGATGAAGACGAAGGTTAAAACCGGTTCAAGATCTCGTACAAAAACGGCTCCTTAGGAGCCACCCAATCAAATAAAGTGAATGACCTACAGTTGAGATTGCTATTGTGTTACCATGACTATTCTAATATGAAAAAAAATTGGCAACCGCACTACCAATTCACATCCTATTCTTGCTTTTGCTTTTCCCTTTCCCACCACTGATCTATCTACTGCCACATCCCACCGTATTCCACGGCCACGCCTATGCACAAAGTGTACTGTCGTGCTTGAATTAGTTCACCAGCAATAATAAATTAGGCATGAAAAATTAAAAGGAAACTACAAAAAAGACAGAAAAAATAAATAACAACCCAATTGTAGTTACCTGTAATCTGTTGATCCTTATTTTACATAAACTGAGCTCCAACCACGGGGGCCAGGGATCATGAGTTTCCGTGGCAAGCATATGGAGGGTCAGTCGATGTTGTCGCCTCGCCACGTGCAGCGTGGGCACGCACTATGGTCGAAGTCGTACCTGGTTTTATAAAACCATTTTACCGCCAACAGGATGGGTAGGATCGACTTCGCAAACCGTAGAGGTGTTGAAACTGCGTGATCCCCAGCCTTCCCCAAGCACAGGGTCAAGCTCCCCCCGAGTAGCCTGGAACCATACATTATGACGCCCCGTGCCATCGGCATCTCTAATAGAGAAGTTAAACTTCCCTTCTCCAAAGCAACTAAGAAAAGCCGCTTTGGCGAAGGGAAGTTTAACGTATGCCCTCCTTGCCCTTCCGATGTCAGCATTTGCTGTTGCTCGCTGAGCGCCAAGCTCATCAAATACGGCTTGGCGTATGCTGAGCCTGTGCTCGTCATTAGGGTCATAGGCTGGCACTAGGCGCCTCACCAGGCTCGAGCTGTCGGGGTTTGCTTCGTTCCGTTATAGGAATTTTTTTAGCCCCGGGTTTGACCGAAGATCTATCCACGAGTCGAAGACGGAGCTAAAATTTTTCCATCGAACGAGAACCTCCTGTGCTTCTCCCTCTCCTCGGCAATCCAAAACATCCTCCACCTCCTAGAGCTTATTAGGATCTTCTTCTTCTGTTACTTCTTCTTCGTCTGTTGAGAAATCATCAACGAAGTCTCCTTTTCGCCGCCATGTTGAACCAGTAGCGTGATGTGGTTTGCACGTGCAAGCGCGCCCTATTGCGCCACAGTCATTATTATCACTGTATTGATGACAGATCGAAGGCATCGCTTTCCTCTCGAATGTCGCTTTTAAAGAAAGATTAGATTCTTGGTATTTAACCTGATCCCCTTAACTAGTCTCGAAGCCGATGTCATGTAGAATTTATTTTGACGACATTGTTGACAGGATACGTAACCGGTCAGACCTTGAGAATCTTTATAAGGAATGTGGCTGGTCGACACGGCGGCCTAAAGAATAAGCTCGATAGGTGAACAAACATCGTTCGTTTGTCGGTTTATGGGCTTCCGGCACTTTGTAATATAAAAATTCACTAAACTTATATATTTTATATCGAAAAAATACACAAATTTAGCTTTCTACGGATATATAGTTTGTTTCCCTGAAAGACACCCACAAAGGTTAGGAGTATCCTAAGTATATTTTCGGAATGCGAATGCATTGTGCTTACTGCATTGTGCTTACTTCCTATATATATTTAACAAATAGATTCCATCTGGCCGTGTGTCTGTTCAGTTATACATCACAGATGACGTCAAAATGTGGTAAGAACAAAAGAGTAGCACACGAGCCGCAGGCGAGTGTGTCACTGATGTTCTTGCCACATTTTGACGTCATTTGTGATCTATAACTGAACAGACAGGTCCCCGGGTTCAGGTCCCATTTCTAATAACGTAAACATCAATCGAAGAAGAAAAAATAGATAACTTATCAGTGCCAAGTAAACGTCAACTGTTGCTTCCCATCTCGTTGGACCTTAAATAGGTAACAGCAATTGCCTGCTTGAGCAAGATTATAAGGTAATTCCTTAGTGTTGCATTGCGCATCACTAGTGGCTACATTATCTTGCCTCATTTGCGCGAGCACGGGAGCGCACACGTTCCGAGCCAAGAGGGTTTGCTCTTTGAGACTAATTCGCCAAACCAATAAACGATCACCTCTCTTTCGCGAAGAAGATGGACTTTGCATGTTCTTTTTATGGCATCTGCATAAAAATTAAGGTAAGGAGCAATCAACGAAGGGCTCACGAAATCGTTCGAAACGAAATCGAAATCGTTCGTTCTAAGGAATCACCTTAACAAGATCTTGACCGTTTTCGAACAGGGATTGTGTGTATGTGTTTTTTTTTTTTTGGTGGGGGGGTGGGGGGGGGGGGGTGGGGTGGGGAAGGTTGGATACGGTGCCGCGCTGACTCAAATTGTGTATAATTATAATAAAAGCATTTAGTTAATCATAATCCAATCAAACTTTCTTACTTTTCCTAATTTTTATGGACAGATTTTTGGCAATAAGACATGATTAATCGTTAATGGAAAGGTTGTTTAAAAGCGTGTTTTTAACAAGTTAAAGGAAAAAGTTGTTTATTTCCAGTGACTTTCATGCTATTTTATTTTTGGCTTCCGTTTTAACAAACCGCGAAAATTTTGGGAAACCGTTTTTGAAAGTCATACGAAAATCGCGCTATCAAACGTGTTTATGGATCAACATACTTCCACAATGTCATGTTAGCTTTTGGTTTTGACAAGAATTATCGGGAGAATCACATCAGTGTATACGTAGTCATGTACGACACCTACAGTGTCACTTGCGAAGGCTGGTAGAACGGTAACGGCAAATAGGCATATAATTTATTGCAAATTCATCATTTCTGTTCCTAGAGTGATATGGTTATCACTGGCCATAAGGTTGACTTTAAAAAATAAAAGACCGATTGCATTATATCAAACCAAGACCTGTTTCCGTGACAATGTCACTTACATATAACTAACCCATCCCTCCCCCCAAATTTTGTTATGTCACGTTTATTTTTATAATGCTAAACACCCTAACGCACATTTAAACCAGTAGATCTCCACTTCAGTCACAATATTTGGTTATTTCCTAGCGAAAATGAGCAATTTAAACAGAAACACATTCCGACAATCTTGGTCAGAAATTTTGGGACACTTTACCTTTTTCCCCACAAATTGACTTTGTCGTTACCTCCCCCTCCCCACAACAATACAATGTTGAGTTTTATGCATATAACCAAGCCACAATGTCTCAACTTTGTATTGGGGGGAGGGGGGACTAGGAAATGGAACGATAGTTGCTCTCTTCGAAAAAAAATGTCATTGTGTAGTATTTTCTTAAGTGTCCCAAGCTATTTTGTCCACGGTTGTAGCAAAACAAATGAAAATGAATTCGGGTCGTCGTTTCGGGGAGTGAATACGTTTTTCCAACAGAAAAAAAAAATATTTATCTAGCAGATGAACGAGTTAAACTAAATGCAATTTATCGATAACGGCAAGAGTGCAGAGAGTTTAATGCTTTGAACCATACAAGGCTGCAGATTTAGAAACATACCATATAAATTCACAAAATACCCTTACAAAATATCCATATCCGCTTCACTCAACCACCTCCCCCTTTTATTCGCGTAAGTGCCACAAACGAATATTCACGAACATATATCGCAATACATGTAGCTTAAGGGAAATGGTCTTGACGATGTTCTTTATTATTTGCCGTAATTGTAGAACGTTCGCGCATTGAGAGTTTCATAAAGTTGTTTACTCATATGGTGTTTGTTTTATGTCGTTTATTTATTTAACTTGCAACATGTCTTACAATACTATGTTCAACAGGAACTTACTTTTTTTCTTGCACGATATATTGTTTTTAATCAGTTGTTTTAAAGGGACACTGTCTCGGCTGATTATGACCAGGAGCTTGCTTTAGCTTGCTTTATTATCTTAAAATACGCCAAAAGTGATGATCGCAAAGAAATATGAAATAAAAGGACTAAATGACGACTAAAATCTCAAGATTCCACCAGAATGTGAACTTTGATTTCATGACCGCCTTTCGCGAAATCAAAATTGATAAACTCTAATCCACTTCCATATTCGTAATTCTGTATTTTTTTTTCTCCAAACTACTGCTTCTGTTTTACTCAATTAAATTGTATATTTGGTAGACTTTGGCGATATAACTGGAAATTAAGTAAGTCCCTTTAATTTAACGTTTAGGTAATAGGCTTCAGAGTTCTGGTAAGTAGTAGTAATATATCTTGGCACAGTTCCAGGAATTATCACAGTTTTTAACTCAAATGATCATTTTTTGTAGAAACACCAGACATTTAATGCAAATTAATCAAGCAAATGGAGCAATGCAGGGATATGTAGAGCAGGAATATATTTTTCACAAAATGTGATGTTACAAAACAGTATATATATATATATATATATATATATATATATATATATATATATATATATATGGTTTTTTATATATATATAACGTTTTAACGTTTTTTAACGTTTGAGTGTATATTTCTGGCGATCTGGAAAGCCCATTAAAACTGTTCTGCTGTCTATCTAAAAAAAATATTTCTATAAACATTTATTTTACCTGGTCAGGTTTCATTATTGGTATATTTTCTGGAAGGACATTTTCTGACAAAATAAAATAAAACGTAAATGCAGATTGTTTTTAAAATTGTAAATGCTTCTGTGATGTGCTAGATATCAAACGTATTTTTTAAGAATTTAAAAAAAAAGTTTTCAAAATTGTTGATGCTTCTATAAAAGGGGTCTATTGGCAAATCTGGCAGAAGAACATTCCACATCCAACTTGCTTCCCTCTCCTATGTAAAAAAAAAAATGTATAAAAGTCAAATCAACCAATCAACCAATTGATCAATCAATACATTAGTTAATTAATAAATAAATGCATTAATTAATTAATCATTTAATTTCGAATAATGGCATGATACATTTCTCGTTTGCACTTATTAAACTCTTGTGTGCCTTACAGCATGTTTAGTCTCTTTCACAGACAACTCAAAAGAAGGAATAAAATCGAAAGCCCTGAAAGGAGAGTGAAAGCTAAGTTGGCTTTCAAAACAAACTAGAACTTATAGGAAACAGAAAATCTATTTCCTGTTTTCACATCCTTTGAGGGTTTTTTTTTTACAAGTTGTTTCAGAACGGAAATTGTCGTATTGAACCTCCTCTGCAATAATCTGCAATAATCACAGGCCAAGCAAAGCAAATGCAACAATTTTAACAGTAGATAAGTGACAGTAAAATGTCAGAACAACTTACAGCACCATCCGCAAGACTTGGCACACTTTTCCCTCGTCACCGCTTCATAGTACCTACACCAATTTTTTTCACTTGCCAACTTTATGCATTCCATGGTGTATGATGGGTCATCTACACACTCTATCATTTTTAAAAAGATTAAATCAATAACAACTTTTTTTCATACATATTTATTTTATTGGTTTCCGAGTACATACGTTTACAATGTTTTATAACTGAATGACAACAACAACAACAACAACAACAATAACAAAAAAAAGATACATATCTTTATAAAGAAAATAATAATCCTAAGCTAAAGCAAAAACTGATACATACAATATACATATAAAAACATGATTTTTACTCTATATCGCTTTACAGGTTATATAAAACAGTAAAAAAGAGAGGGGGCAAAAATTAATACACACGGATGAAAGAAGGTGGAGGTATTTCCATGGTTTTCTGTTTAGAAAGTAAGTCAAAACTTGGTGTTACGATGTTTTAAAGTGAGAGGAAAAGAGAGAATTTTTTCTATTTTTGGTAAATTATTGCGCATTTTGCATACCCAGATAAAGAATCTGGGAACCAAGAGATGGAAGTTTTGATGCTTCCGATGCAAATTGTTTGGCTTTAATCCCAACACTAAAGATGGCGATAAATTGAGTGGATTTGGAGCTTCTGTGCGTAAATCAATAACTAATGTTTCAACAGGATTCAGAAAATTAACGGGATTCAAAAATTCATGGTGGCCCCGAACCCCTTCGAATTTGTTCTTTTTTTAACTTTTGAAAAAGTTGTAATCTTACCACGGGAAAATGACGAAACATCATTTACTCATTTTTTGGTGGAGGCTTTTTTGGGGAGCTACTTTGGAACAAGAAACTAAAGACAGTTCGAGAACAATTTGAACAGTGAAAACATTTTTAAGCTACTGCTTTTTGTCACAACAATATAGTACTTTAAAATTTGAATTTCCTGCCAGTTTGTTTCCATTTTTAAGAAATTTCACATTTAAAGAGTCATAGCTTCTTAATGAAAAGCAGCAGCTGCAAACTTTTTTCAGCTTTTATATTACCCTGGCTTGGTGTTTCATTTCTCATTTAAACATACATCGTAACGCACTAATTCGTTTTTTAAAATTAATTTTGTGACGTCATTTTCGTACCCAAAAAAAGTTAAAAACGAAAATTCTGAATCGGTCAAGTTGTTTGAAATGTTAACCCTATCCAGACCGCGTTTTTTTTTTTTTTTATACCGTCTCCAGAAGCCCCCCCCCCCCCCCCCCCTCCCCCATGTACCTATAACTTTGAAACCGCTTATGCTATGGCCACTAAATTTACACAGGATAATGTTGTCATGAACTCTAGTAACTACAGATACTTTGGTGTCATAATGACGTAACGTGACGTCATTATGACATCATATAGTCGATTTTATTGGCTAAAACAGTCTCATCAATATTTTCACAATTTTGAACATAACAACAATACTTTAACAATTTGATAAAAGTCTCATTTTTACTAACACTGTTTTTGTTGTTAACAATAACAGTGACGTCATTATGACGTCATATACAATGAAATAACCAACTGAAACGTTCTTTAAGGCATATCCCTGAAACAAATGGTAGTGTTCATACCAAACTTTCACATATTGATGCAGGAGTAACTTTGCAAATTATGGCTTTTCTTGTACCTAATGAATTCAAAAAAGCTTTCTCAAGTGAAAAGGACATTTTTACGATATTTTGACATTAAATGTTTAGAGATAATGGAATTACACAGACAGGTAAATAAATTTCCCACTTTCCCATCTTGGAT
>JAJGOT010000347.1:792500-825000 GCA_022457155.1 Cladopsammia gracilis
ACGATGTTTTGCTTCCGATTTATAAAGGTTTTAAATGTGTCACGCAATCCGTCACGCTATTTCAAATAAGCCGTGAAAATCAACAAAATTGAACCAGTTGAAAGTTATTTTTGAATTATAGATGCTTATGAGCCGATTTAATGACACTTATAGTGAATACAATATTTTGTGATGAGATTTTTGGTGTAATTAAGGCTTTGAATTTTTGGCCTCCATGTTGGTGTACCAAAGTGGTACACCAAGATGGCCGCTCCATACATTTCTTACTAAAAATGTCTAACACTCATTCGCCTATAGCTCTTGAACTAAATGCTTTTGCGCTTCACAATTTGGCCCAGATGTGTAGTTTTACACTCTCTACAATTCCATAAACATTTTGGAATCGAAAACGGCTTTTGAATTTTGATATGACGTCAGTGAAAACGCTCTATAGTATCCACCGCAAGCGAGTCATGTTTATTTTGTATACCCAGAACACGACGCGAGTTCTATTTCTTGGATTTAGCTCAATAGTCGTTTGATTGAAATAAAGATAGCTTTATTTCAGAGCACTTATTAAATAATCATTGTGAGATGTCAGAAAATGTATAAATTCAACTTCTTAATAACGCAGACCGAATTCTAAATGAAAATGAATCCGCTACATTCACATTATTTTGTTTACGCGGGGAACTATTCCAAACGTGTTGGGTGAAATTATGCTGTCGATAATTTATATATAAACAAGAAGCTGTACACAGCTTGAACTCGTGGCGCCTTTAACTCATTGCAGCATTGATTCCCGAGTGATTTGAGTGCTTTTACAGAGAAACATAACCTTAAAATTATATCTAATCAAAGGCTCCTAAGAGCCAACCCGAGAAGCAGAAATGCTAACGCGTAACGCGTAACGCAATATTGCCGTAAGCTTCCGTTTTTACACTGACACAGTTCTATATACACCTAATTCAAAAAAGGTTGCTTTGGTCATTGGTAATTGGGTATTTGGAAGCTATTTTTTGACGGTCACTCAAGCAAAGCATTGTATTGTGTTCCGTATGCCCAAATACCAATTGCCAGAGCAACCTTTATTGAATTAGGTATAAATATTTTTTTTTTTTTAAATTAAACGTAAGGATTTTTGACGAACGAAAAAAAAAGTACATCACTTTCATAATGTCCAGTTCGAAAAAAAGAAAAAAAAAAAGACTTCATAGAGATTCGAACTCGGGCCGTCTGGGACTAAGCCTCAAACTCAATCACTGCGCTGTCTAAGAGCACATACTACCTACGAACTAAATTTTATTATTTTAAAGTGATTTTACTTCATCTGTGAAATAGTTAGTAGAATAGTACGCACTATTAGACTATAATTCCATTGTTTCCTTTTGTTTAATTTGGACTATCACACACTAATTGTTAGATAGTGTTTCACAGATGAAGTAAAATCACTCTAAGCTAGATACGCATTAGAACGAGTGTTTAGGTTGCAAAATCCTTTTAGATCGATTTTAATGTTTCACTAAAAACTATAAATGCTAAACATCTGTAAGCTTATTGTTGTCTATATTCGTTTACATCAAATTAATTATTGTTATCGTTGGATTCACGTTGAATTCCTGTTACGAAACGTGTTCGTAACAAAGCATTTGCTCACTAAGTTTACAGCTGATGGAAGGAGCTAGTGAGTGAGTGAGTGAGTGAGTGAGTGAGAGAGTGAATTTTATTTAAAAACCCTTGCCGATAACCTGTTCATCATGCTTTTACGTATACACGGGTTTAAAAGTAAGACTACACTGCATTCACTAGATTCAGTAGCTGACACTTAAGCTCGACCCGGAGCTCGATCGCTAAGCAAATGACAAGTTTAATATATAAAAGACAGAACTTGCCAGAGCAAAAATCCCACAGGAATAAGCGGCGAACACAATATGAAACGGTCCTATCCATCCATGAACGCCTTGAATTGTCTTGAAAGTGTGCAGTTGTACGCAGTAGTTCTTTATCTTGCTTCTCGAGTACACACACGGAGAGATTTTACGGTATGTATTTCATGGCCGAAAGCCATATAGTCGTCGATATAGCCTTAAATATGCGTGCGCTAATGTGACACGAAAAAAAAAAAAAAAAGAAAAGTCAACGCCGGATTTACAACTCGTGTGCTTCGCCACGAGTAAAAAGCATGACCGGCAGGTTTTGACTAATAGCTATAATTCGCCTGTCAATTTTTAAATTACTCTCAGTTCCGTGGAAAAGCGAATTTAGAAGTAATTTGAGCTATTTTAATCCTTACCACCATACTTGTCCAATACTCTGACAAATTTATGCAGAGCATTGCACTGTAATACATTGTGCTGTATTGTTCCGTTCTAGAATGTATTGTTCAATTATCGTTATGGTCATATAATACAATACAATGCTATGCATAAATTTGTCAGAGTATTGGACAACCCTCCTTACCACATGTGCTCCCACTTTGTACTTGTCCTTTTCCACAAACTAAACGAGCGAGGTGAATCTCCATAGACTTTGCTGGGTCCATCTGTAGGACAACTCCACTGACATTCAGAGTCATGTCGGTTTCTTTGAAGGTCGCTAGAACCTCGTTTGTTATTTGTAGAGACATCCGATTGATATCAGTGGAGGCGTTGCTGTAACTGAGCAGTGGAAGTCGTAGCGCAAAACTGACAGTCAAAGAAACTACTGCAGTTTGTTTACCATCAGCTGTGTCTCTCTTTCGACGAGTATTCTTCCCACAATTGACTCTAACGTTTTCTATCTTACATTCTGGGTTGCCATAACAAGCTCCTGCCCAACCAAAAGGTGTTGTCATTAAAAGCTCAATAAAGTTCACAGCGATCTGTGCATTCATTTGTTCTCCGCCACACCTGCTAGTGAGGTAGTGATATTGTCCAATCAGCCAGGCTCCTTTCGGTGTGCCTGTTTCTATAATGACAATAAAATTGTGTTTTGACGACATTTAGAGTCAAAAATCAAAGCCACAGCTGCATTTTTATACCAAACGCAGAATATTTGATGAGGCAATCACAGTTTAACGTTAACATTTAAAACTAAACTCTTAGTGATATGTGTGGAAATGAAAATGCCCAACCAATAATAAGCCTGTAGAAAAATGGGCAAGAGGTGCCAAGCGCGTGAAAGTGCAAATAAAAAAATATATGTTTAAATGTATATTTTTGATCATATGAATGAAAGCAGACGCATTACCGGTCTTTCAACTGCTTAGTTATATTAAATGAGTTAAGAGTTGATAAGAGTGCTATAAGTAGTCTTAGCAGGCACGCTGATCGCTTGTCTTAAAAGTTACAATATTTCAAATTTCAAATTTCATCCGTACTTCGGTGAATAATGTTTTGGTATATACCAAACCACAGTGGATAGCCAGACCAATAGAGTTACTTTATGTCTAAAAAATGGGAAACACATTCACGCCCCAAGTACAGAATAATGCCCACAGGCGAATAGCAAATACTACCTACTTGTATGCTATATACTAACAAAGCATGTACGGCACTGACTTCACGTACAGTAACTGAGACCAATGATAGTTTCATCTTACGTTACAGCCCGTCACAGTGAATGTTTCATTTGTTGGGCTAAATAAATAATTAATTAGGGTTAGAAGGAGGTTAATATGTCTAAAAATAATATGTCTTACTTGAACAATCAGGAAGAGTAGGATTTTTCCCTTTGTTAGCTTTGGCATGAAACCATTCTCCTGTGGTAGGACTACAGTAATACACAGGGTCTGGAAAGTTAGCAAATCCATATCCCTTATTACAATGCACAGTGCAGAACAGTCCAGCTAGCCATGTCTCACACGCTTTGGCTCCATTCATCGGTGCTGATAAATCTTCACACGGGGACTCTTGGACCAAGATAAACAGAACAGTTCATTACAAATATTAATGTTTAGAACGCGTCAAGAAGCCCAGTACAATTTAACTCAATTTGAACGGTATTTTTAGGTAAATAACTGTAACTTCTTCTATAACTTTAGATATTCAAATTGGAACGAGTTTCTGCAACTGAAGATCTCATAACAAATTAGCCTATTTTTGTTTTCAAGTTCCCATATTTTCGTATCCAAAATGGGCTAGACCAGGCCATGATTTGTTCCTTGCACAAGATATTGATTAATTTCGCCATCTTCGTGTTTTAGCGTTATTTTGTTTAAAAAAAAAATAAGACAACAAAAACAAACAAACAAAGCCCAGGCTAAAAAAAGTTAATATTACTTTAATTATACTGCAAGCAGTCGGCCGGTGAAACGACAAAAAAAGAAGTCATATATGACTCGTAAGTGGATGTTTTTTTTTCGCTGAACAAAACCTTATTTATTGATTTGTACTTAAGAAAGGTAACAATCAACAAAATATGCGCCCATAACTAAACTGCCCAAATTTCAAATGAAATCCGGGTTCTTTCTCGAAAAAAGACTGCCAATATTTTTCTCAAACTCATTAACGACTCATGAAGTTTGAACAAAGAAAATCAAGAGCGTGATGTCAATTAGCATAGACTTTGGCCATTTAATGTCATTAATTCCTTCGTTTTCTCTGTGTTCTATAATCTGTTTGAAAAACTATATCAAACACTCGAAAAAGTCTTTTATCAGGTTTCCAAACAATTCCTCGGTATTGGAAATTCTGGTGAAACACTCATCCTTGTGTTTGAATTGATATCGTACGTAATAGTCTGTAAGTTTCCTATAGGAACATTTAACCCTATTCGGCCTGGGGGAGGGGGGGGGCACAAAGTGCCTGCGCTAACTTTGAACATTCATAACTTCCGTAATATGTATTCAAACGCCATCAAACTTTGTGACTTTTCCTAAAATTTATCTAGCAACAATTTGATATGACAACTTTTTGATCACGTGACTTGATGTTTCCATGGCAACAAGATTTTGACAGCCATGTTTTTTGAAATTTGCATATTTATACCTTTGAATGAAGAAAAATAATGTTTATTGGAATAACTTTTGTATGTTTACGTCATTTAACGTTTATTTATTGGTTTTCATTAATTTGGGGGGAATTTGGAGGTTTTTAAGAGGTTTTAAAAAATTTCAGAAATCCAAGATGGCGGATCCAAGATGGCGGCCGCAAAATAAATAACCTAATAACTACGTCATATGACGTCATCGTTCCATTGTGCGGACCGCAAAGGAGACGGTTTTGGACGTACTATGTACCCTCTAGGTTTCATTGTCATAGCCTTAATGTTCTTGAAGTTACGAAGGGGGGAACATTGTGCCCCCCCCCCCCCCCCCCCCTCAGGCTCAGAAACTCAAAAAAAGCCCAGGCTGAATAGGGTTAAACGAATACCCTGCTTTAAAAGCCTATTCGTAAAGGGAAAGTCGAGATACGAGTGCTGTTAGTCTTCTCTACCAACGTTCTTTACATACCAGCTAATGTAATGAGGAATCTGCAGTACGCCTTATTTCCCGCCTTATCTGATGCAGTGTAAGTAATGTTATATTCTCCCCACGTGACATTACTTCCATTCTGAACGTTTGTTGTAAACAGGTTCACACCCACATTATCCGTGACGTTGACTGTAGGTAGTACCAGCTTGTACCATTTGACTGGAGAAATGATCTTGATATCATCTGGACAGGAATCAATCTTTGGTGGCTCAAGATCTGTTGAAATACATTTTCTATGAAAAAGATCGTTAAAGAGAAGATAAAGTTTATCTCACATGCATGAATGAAAACAATTACTTTATAATTCTCGCGCCTTGTGAAAACCATATTAGCTGCCTGGCTTTATTCTGAAATTTACTTAACCCTCGGACGTACACCCAAATCCAAATGTATACCCCAACCAAAGGGGGGTGGGGTGGGGGGGGGGGGGGTTGTTGTACCCCCTCTTGGTTTTTTTGCGATGTTGCAATACTTTCAAAATATTTTACATCTAATAGATAGCCCAGGATGTGCTCTACAAGATAAGGTAAATATTATGGTTTGGGGCGCTGCTGGGGGTCCATGACGTCATCCAAAATAGCCGCCAAGATGGCTGCCATCTTAGATTTTACTAACAATTCAAATTTATCGGAAAAATGCGGAAATTGCAAATACTGTTTGCTAGTGTTGCAACATAACAGACAATTTAAAGCTTTTGGTAGCATTTTGCATGTTTTTTCGCTGATTTTCGCTGAAAAAAGGTGAAAAACAGGCATTTTCCTTCAAAAATGGGTTGACCACATGTTACTTATGACGTCATATCTCGTTACCTAGCAACCGGTTGTCGCCAAACTTTACCAAAATGTGTCTCAAGGATAAATAAACAGCTACTGAAAATGGCGTGTGCTAATCTTTAATGGTCTTAAAAATATCGGAGGAAAACCTTAAGGGGGGTGCCATCCCCCCCCCTCCCCTTGAACGTCCGAGTGTTACGAGTTTACGATTTTGATGGAAACCGCAATGCCATTTTGCATTATGATTTAGACAGTTGTACCTTTTACGTCAATGGAAAAAACACAGCTCTTGTTAAGTCCGACTGAGTCTGTCACTTGATATCTGATGTAAGTTCGTCCAACATTGAGCAGTTGTGGTGGATGCAGACCATTGATTTTCAAGGGCTGATTAGAGTTGTCAGTGGGGATTGGAACCTGCCACGTAACGTTTGTATATGGTTTACCGGCTGCCGTAGGGACCGTGACGTTAGGTGGGCATTGGATGCTGGGAGGGTGGATGTCTGTTAAAGAAATGGAGACTGAAATAAATCATGACACACGGGGATCGAATGCTGTGTTTGATAATGTTTTGAGTCCACGTGGTTGCGCGGTGGGAATAAAAAAATGTTCTCAGTAAAGCCAAGCTTGAACAAGGTGTTAAGTTCTACATTTACTTACACGCATAAATGCCCTAATTTTGCGAGGAACTCTTTGATCGAGCTAAAGATAATTTGAAATCATACCTTTACAGGTTATCTTGCTTATATCTGCGCTCCAAAAACCATCTTCAAGGCATGATACACTTGGTGGACCTTCCAGTTTATAACCGTTTGTAACATTGCACATAAAGAAGCAATTTGTTTCGTAATTTACGCCAGACTTTTCTTTGCACTGGGCTGGAGAAATGCTTCCTTGAGATGGCGCACTAATGACTGGGCATTTGACACCTGAATGGTAGCAAAATTACACGAGATTAAGACTTCATCAGCAAGCATTCTTAATTTAAGGCGAGTGTGTTTTTAAGAACCCAAAAAATCGAGGGTGCGTCCTTAATCTGACAATTCAAAATAAGGACACCATTCCTTCGTTTTCTCTTACTTTTGCATGAAGTTGTGTTGCCTGACCACCTCCCATCTGCTTCACATGATCGGACACGTGACCCAACCAGTCGATATCCCTTGTTACAAGAGAGAGAGGCCTGCGAGCCGAATGACAATCCACATGAAAGCGAGGTTATGGCGCCATTCGTTGGATGCTGGAGAACTTGGCATGATATTCCTGGACAATAAAAAATGTTTGTCTTAGAATACTGAGAATTTATAGTTCGCAAAAGGCTGTAGCAAATTCAGCCACGCAAACAGAGAACAACACTTTTTAATTTAAACTGTAACGACTTAAAATTGAAAATCTGTTCTAATTTTAGCTTGTTTTTCTGCTAATTTTTAAACATAATTTTAAAGTAATTGTAATTTGTCCTTATTTTTAGATTTCGATTAACCCTATCCAGACCGGGCTATTTTTTACCGTCTGGGACCGGGGGTGGGACTCCAGAAGCCCCCCCCCCCCCCATGTAACTTTGAAACCGCTTATGCTATGGCCACCAAATCTTCACAGGATAATGTTGTCATGAATTCTAGTAACTACAGATACTTTGGTGTCATAATGACGTAACGTGACGTCATTATGGCGTCATATAGTGGATTTTACTGGCTAAAACAGTATTTCATCAATATTTTCTCAATTTTGAACATATAACAACAAGACTTTAACAGCTACCTATTTGATAAAAGTCTTATGTTTACTAACATTGTTGGTGTTGTAACAATAACAGTGACGTCATTATGACATCATATACAATGAAATAACCAACTGAAACGTTCTATAAGGCATATCTCTGAAACAAACGGAAGTGTTCATACCAAACGTTTACATATTGATGCAGGAGTAAAAGTTAATGAATCCTTACACTTTGTTGCTATGGTAACAACATGTGACGTCATAGAATTGATGTGTACATTTTCTTAAAAACTGGAAGAGTTAACTTTGCAAATTATGGCTTTTCATGTACGTAATGAATTTAAAAAAAAAGCTCTCTAAAGTGAAAAGGACATTATTTATGATATTTTGACAATAAATCTTTGGAGATAATGGAATTACACAGACACGTAATATACTAGAAATAAATTTCCCATTTTATTGTCCGCCATCTTGAATTAGTCCAAACGTGTTTATTTCGGTAAAAAACACCGAAAAATAAAGCAAATGAACCGCTAAAGCAAATGTTTTACAATCCAAAATATGAACCAATAATAATATTATAGAGAGAAACGACCTTTAGTAAAACTTCGATCCGCCATCCTGGATTTTGACATTTCATATTCCACATTTTCCTAAAATTAACGTTAATTAACCTTAATTAATAAACAATTATACATAATTTGATTACTTATCGCTAAATTAAGTGGAAAGTATTAATTCAATAAGAAAACTTTGAAATAACCTTGATTAAAGCGAAAAATGCTAATTTTATAAAAACGTAGGTGTCAAAAAGCGGTTGCTATGGAAACCTCAATGTCGGTGGGCAAAAGACACTAATGTAAAGATGTTTCCGGATAAATTTTAGGAAAAGTCACCAAATTTGGTGGTCATTGCATCAACCGTTTTGAAACGACACAACTTCAAAGTTCGAGCGGGCTCCAAAAAGTCCCCCCCCCCCCCTCCCCTCCGGTCTGGATAGGGTTAATATCTTATTTCAGTGTATCCAATCGCATTTGTAAAACGAACAACTATCAATTTATCTATCTAACTATTTTTATTCATTCTTGGAGAGATAACATAACCTTTTAAGAAAAAAATATATATAATATAATATATCCCAAAATCAGAATCGCTTTTGTTAAAAGTTAAAATAACGTCCAGATTTTAGATATAGACCTTTTTGATAATGGCGACCAATATATTCATTCCGTTATATGTATGTTAATTAGCCCTATTGGCCTCATTTTAGAGAACAATTCTTTTGAATTTTACACACGCTAACGAGGCCCCTAGGGCTTATTCACATAGACATAAAAGAATAAATAACTCGCCCACCATCATGAAAAAGGTCTATCAGTTCTACTCTGATGCGTTTTTTTGCTGGGTTCATCCGCCAAGGGAGTAACAGGTATATTAGTGACGGGGAGTTGCGAAAGAGGCCAAATTTTTAGACCCGAAAAAAGTGCGATATGTTCTCAGTTCAGTGAAAGAGTTTGACATTTAAACATAACCGACAAACGTTAACTGCAAGGCTGATCTGGCTCCGTCAAAAATAGACTTTTCGAGACACCAATACGACAGAAACCGATAAAGCAGGGTAGAAACCGCGGACAAACCAACAGAGCGAACCTAAAGAACCGTTCCAATAGGGCGAAACAGCCGTCCGCGGTTGCTACACTTCTTTATTGGTTTCTGTCGTATTGGTGTCTCGCAAAGTCTATTTTTTTACGTAGTCAGGTCAGCCTTGAAGTTTGTCGATTATTTTTTGTTCATTTCTTGGCTGATTAGGTCTTTCGTAGATCCTACGTATCGTTTACAGCATTATCGTTTTCGGTCCTTTGCAGACTTGTAGTTCTATTTTGACATTTAATATGGACGTGAGAAAAAAACAATTGAATCATAACATACTAGTGACTTGTACAATAAATCTGCATTTAGCTGTGTTCCCCTCGCCGTCTGCTGCCGAATAATGAAAATTGTACAGACCAATACTTAGGCTGGCTGGAGGTCGTACTGTTGGGTAGCTGATCATCACGTAACCGGAGTTATCAGTTGCTATTGGCTCATTCCATGATACAACAACACTTGCTGAACATCTAGGAACATGGAAGACCATGTTTTTGGGACAAGTTTTGCTGAAAGAAGGTGGCTTCTTATCTAGAAGCATTTATTTAATTGTTAGAAAAAACGTAGGTAAAATAACACCAGCAGTGCTTGACAGAACTCTGCAGTAGACCCAACATATTAAAGAATATTGTCATTGGACTTTGTTTTGCGTTGGGAAAAGTAGAAAGGTGTTTTCAGATATAAATACGGCCATTGACTCCTTTATTTTGATCAGTTTGTTTCTTTAACGCTTTTCCTACGATCTATTTCTAAGCAATCGTATAGCTTAAAAGGAAAATCAGCAAACCTAAGAGATAACAGGACAGTCGAAAATGGTGTAGAAAAATGAAAAGACCGAACTGTCGTGCTAAGGTGGGATTGTCAGTTAATGTTTCAATATAGGTACAATGTATAAAATGTTACATTCGGAAATTACGGATTCTGGAGTTTCAAAATGTTTTATACAGTCTTAAATATATCAGTCGATGCATTATGCATAGCCATGAGAAAGAAAAGATCACTTATACAGGAAGTATTTTAACTTTTGCCAATCTAAAACTTTGCATATATCTCAACAGTTTATTGCTTTGTACGTTTATATTTTGGCTTGCGAGATTAATGAAGACAACATTTTGAAATAATTTTATTTTGAAGTTATCACCTTACCACGATTCAAAGTGATTGTTCCCTACCTCTACATAGTGTGTCATTGTACCCAGTCCATTCTCCGTCATAACCACACATCCTTGCAGAAGTTCCTTCGAGAACGTAACCAGCTGTTAAGCATGAAAAGCTGCATGTCTGACCATAGGTGTTCTTTGAAAGACACGAGGATGGAGAAACAGCACCTTTTGCAGGAAGAGATAGTGCACTACAGTTGATCACTGCAAATAAATAAATAAATAAATAAATAAATAAATAAATAAAAATGGAAACATTCCGCTCTTGTTTCTCTTTTCTTAAGAAATTTTGATATTTTCTTTACAACTTTTTATAGGACATTTTTTCCGCAGAGCAATTTTGGAAATTTTGATCAATTACTCCTTTTCTTAAGTGCAAGTGTCTATATGTTAAACGTTTTGCTGTTTATTTTATCTTATTTTATTTTTGGTTAATATCACGGAAAACGTGAACAATTCTTGTCATCAAACCGTTGTAGTTAGCACTACGTACTGTGAAACGAATATGGTGTGAAATATGTTTCAGCTGCTAACCTTGACAAGAGGAAGCCAATCCACTCCAGGTCTCGTTTTCCAGACACTGCCTGCGGGACGAGCCAGTCAGTCTGTAGCCATCATTGCAAGAAAAACTGCATAACGTACCATAGCGTTCAAACAACGGATCAGAACAACCAGTTTTAATTCCATTAGATGGAATAGGAAGCGATGGGCACTTAATGGCTGAAAGCAGCATATGTAAGGAAAGAAACGCGTGTAATGAATTAGGCAGTTGATATGTTAATGTTGTTTTAATCAGGGGCGTAGCTACCTGTACGCACGTACGCACGTGCGTACCTCAAAAAGTGGAAACAAAAAGAAAGATTAGGGACTTGAGGGTGGAGGGAGAAGGTGGGGGGAGTATTTGAAAATAGTGATTGTGCGTACCTCTGAAAAATTCCTGGCTACGCCCCTGTTAATATCATTATTGCTAAGTGCGTTTACCTTCTTTCACACCTTGATTATCTCTCCTTTCTCAAGCCGAACCGGACCTTAATTGAGCGGTCTTTCTTTATCTTTCTCGCTTTACGTTTCTCTCGCGCTTTTCAAACTTCGTGCATGTATCTATAACTTCGATACACTCAGATTAGCGCAAACGCCCCAAGGAAAACTTTGCAACACTGTTGGCCAAATGTATGTCCCACAATAATGGATTGTTTCGCACTTATTTTCTTGAGGTGTTGTACCAACATATTCTGTTGGTCGGAGTTTGGATTTGTTGGCATTTTGTTTAACGTATGTTTTACAGAGTTTTCAAAAAATAAAGGAACGTTTAGCAAGCGGGGTAAACGTTTCTGGCAGCAGGAACTTAATAGTTTGTTATCGATGATTACTAGTACGTTAATTTTTATATCTCTATACCAATTTTTTTTTACAACACGGACGCAAATACATCGCTTGGATTTTTTTCTTCTTTCGAAACTTGTATGCCTACCAGCTATTGTAATAAGAAATCTGCAGTGTGCCTTATTTCCCGTCTTATCTGCTGCCGTGTAAGTAATGTTATATTCTCCCCACGTGACTTGACTTCCATTCTGAATGTTTGTTGTAAACCGGTCCACGCCAACATTATCCGTGACGATTACTGCAGGTAGCACCAGCTTGTGCCGTTTGACTGGAGAAATGATCTTGATATCACCAGGACAGGATTCAATCTTAGGTGCCTCCAAATCTGCTGACACAAAATTCCATTATGTTACTACGGGGCTTCGGTTTCAAACCACAATATTTTCCCAGCTAGCGGAAATGAGTAATGAATTGAAGGGCATGCAAATCGAGGCAACCTCTTTCGCAGAGCCTTATGCGCTTTCAAAATGGCGGGCCGGTCGTAGAAGGCCCTTGGAAAGGCTCCCCAAATGCTCCAAAGATAATAAAGGATTTTGTCACGTGATGCACGATGAAATTTCGAAATCCCTGTATATCTTACCTTGACATGTTTGCGTGTTGCACCCGTGATCTTCTCTTATCTGTCCTGGACACATTTTCCCGCCATTCTGAGGTAACGGCTGAGAGCAGCTTCGCGAGCGTGTTTGTGTGCCGGATTCGCAGGATTTGGAACAAGTTGTCCAAGCTCCCCAATTAGACCAGCCTCCATTGACTTTAAAGTCAAAGGACAGTAATTTATATAAGTAAAAAAGTATAAAAAAAACGTGTTCAAGGAACGAGATGACAAGTTATTTACTACTTTTGTTTAAATAGAGCAACTCCTTCAGTTTGGCACGAATGAATTGTTTCATCCAAAGGACAGCTTCGTCACTATACTGTCAAAATTAAAAATTGAGCCTTATAGGGGACAATAATCACATTAATCATATCATGGCAAATACGATGTATTTTAGTAGTAAGGAGGAGCGGTATGGGACACATTCTGATGACGACATACATTCCATTCTGATGACGTCACATCCACTCCCCATAGTTATCCCCGTATCCCTGCCATGATGGCGTCAGTGATATACCCCCGCAGGAGTAGCAGCAATCACCCCCCCCCCCCCCCCCCGCAGCATCAGCTATCTCCCCGCAGCAGCAGCTATCCCCCGTCAGTCATTCCCCAATGGTGGGGCGAGTTGATCTCTTCATGAAGTGAAGGTTGTCCATTGGATAGCTTGCCAGCTACTTTTCAATGTCTATGATCTGACCATCTCAACGAAAATAAGTCACTTTTCACATTAGGTTCTTCAACAACATGTCAGCGCAACGAATTATCTGTTTGCCGCGTCGTATAGAAAAACGTACCAACATTGTACAGAAAATAGTATCAACATAGTTTTAGGAGTACCTAAAAGTTAATATTTTTTTGAACATTTAGACCTTTAAACGTTGTTTTTGCTATAAAAGCTTGTATGTATTTTCTCATAATCATTGTTAAAGAAAAAAATGACTTTGTTGGAAATGTTCTGTAATGCGCCGCGGAGTTGGGTAGGGTGAAAGTAAATGCGAATGATTTGCGCATCCTTGTATTGCCGTTTTCAGACAAAGTTGGATCCCATTCCAGAAGAAGAAGCTTCCCATCTTGAAGTCTTAAAAGAGATCCAAGTTGCTTCCAATATTGCTTAATGAGTTATCCCTTTTTTAACAACCCAGACCTAGTCATTGGTTAAGATAGATCGAAAAGGAGTTTCCCAAACAAGTTCCATCTCCCATTCTTCTCTTCTGGATGCGACTTTTAGTACAATGATCTTTATTTTTATTTTTATTTTTTTGAAAAAATCAAAGGGCCCTTAAAGCCATCCGTTAATGCGAGAGAACGTAACGTTAATAAAAAACAACAACAAGAATTGGAAACGTTGGGCGCCGTTGATAGGTAAATGTAGTAAAGACGTAATAGGTAATGTGTGTAAAGCTGCTTAATGGTCTATTGAAGTTGAAAGATTGAAAATACCTGTAGGTCTAATCTTAGAGTTAGACATTGAAGTCATAGAGGACTTAAGGGCTCTTTTAGGAGCCACTAAATCAATAAAAGTCGTGAGCAACAAAAGAATCACGAGTGTGAATGTAAGTAATTTTCATGTTAATCTAGCGTATTTGTTCAAAATAGTCTTCATTTTACTGAGGGGAAACTTCAACTTGATTATATTAAGCGAATGAGGGGGCGAATTTGGTTGCTACGGGGGAAATTGTGAGGAGGGATAGGGGATGGCAAAACTACTTATATTCAATCTGTCTTGACTAGAGAGCCCTTTTACTTAGTTAATTTTTCTATTTTTTGTATTCACAGTATTTTGGTAGCAATGCCTTGTATAACATTACAATAGCGATTTTCTTATCAATCGAAATCTGGGAAAAATGTACGAAGGTTAAAATATTTACTATTTTTATTTATTGATATTTACTTACTTACTTAGGCCCATCCCTGCTCAGGAGGAGCATAGGCCATCGACGACAATCCTCCACCGCACACGGTTCCGGGCTGTCTTCTCTGCTTCCTTCCAGGTGGTGCCCATCTTCCTCAGCTCTGCTTCAGTGTCTCGTCTCCAGCTGTTTCTTGGCCGGCCTCTCTTCCTTTTCCCCTGCGGATTCCAAAGGAGCGCCTGGCGCGTGGTGCTGGCGGTTGGTTTCCGAAGGGTGTGTCCAATCCAACCCCACTTCCTCCTAAGGATGTGTTGGTCGACTGGCTCCTGTCCCGCCCTTTCCCAGAGGTCTTCGTTGCGGGTCTTTTCAGGACACCTGATGTTGTAGATGCGCCTGAGACACTGGATGGATTGGACACTGGATGGATGTCTGGATTTTCTGCGTGGCTGCCTTGGTTTTTCTCCACGTCTCAGATCCATAAAACAGGACGGACTTAACATTGGAGTAGAAGAGGCGAATCTTGGTGGTCTGGCTGATGTTCTTTGAGGCCCAAATATTCTTGAGCATGATGAGGGCTGCTCGGGCTTTGCCAATCCTGGATGCGACATCACGGTCCGTACCCCCCTGGCTATCCACCACACTCCCTGAATAGACGAAGGACTCAACCTCTCTGATGGGTTCTCCACCAACTGTGACTGGTGCATGGACATTGGTGTTGATCCTCATGAGCTCTGTCTTGCCCTTGTTGATCTTCAGCCCTGTACCCGCTGATGTTGTTGCAAGGCGAGTTGTCTTGTCCTGCATCTGACTGTGGTTGTGTGACAGGAGAGCCAGGTCGTCTGCAAAGTCGAGGTCGTCGAGCTGCGTCTAGAGTGTCCACTGAATCCCGTTGTTTCTGCCTGTTGTAGTGGTCCGCATGATCCAATCGATGGCCAAGAGGAACAAGTACGGTGACAGCAAACACTCCTGACGAACTCCGGTTCTGACCTCGAAGCTCTCCGACAGCTGGCCGGCGTGAGCTACATTGCACGTCATTCCTTCGTAGGTGCAACGGATCAGGGAGACGAATGTCTCTGGTACTCCGTAGTGCCTCATCAGTTTCCACAGCGTCTCTCTATCCACGCTGTCGAATGCCTGCCTTATTGATATTTAAACAGAACTAAAATATATTGCAACGGTTTTCATTTGGGATTAAAATTGATTTACTGGCAATGTTTTTAAACAGCCGATTTATATGTGCAGTGTATATGTGGATGTAAAGTATGAGAAACAACAAGAGATTTGTGCATGTCAATAAGTTCAGTAAAAAGGTAGACTATTGCAAAAATGCAAATGAAAATATTTTGTCGCTTTTTCCGTTGACTCAAAAATTGTGTACCTTCGGGCAGAATGGTGTCTCTTGTAGAAATAGAGCTAGTGATTAGGTTTCGTTTCCTTTTATAGCCATTTGAAAATGCGAAGCTTTTTCAAAACATCTCGGCTTACGTTTAGTAGCCATGGAAATTTCCATATTTTTCTTTGCATTCTGTAGCGCGAAGGAACATCATGATTGAAATTTCCATGTTCCTTTGCATCCTGTAGCGCGAAGGAACATGGAAATGTTCCTTTACATTTCAGAGTCACTGAAAAGGAAAAGACATCAGCATGTTCTAAGGAAAAAAAATATGGAAATTTCCATGTTCCTTGTGAGAACAGTAAAAATAAAGGAAAATGGAAATTATTTTAATAAAAAAAAGACTGCAAGGTGACCATGTTAATAAATATGTTATTTTTAGTGATTGTCTTTGAACTGAGTAATTTGCTAGTAAATGATGACACATAACACCACATTGTACCTCAACTGCTGATAAATGCTGATAAAAGAAGCTTTCTACATATCAAATTTGTATAGCATCATCTGGTGCCTTAAAAAAACATAGTAACTCTAACTTTTGTGTTTAATTTTCTCGATGATATGTTCGAATAGCACTTATATATATATATATATATATATATATATATATATATATATATATATATATATATATATATACAAGCGCTCACCCCCGCACATCAATGAACTCACCGAATTTGAAGATTGCATGCTTGACATGATCCAACGAGTTGAATTTAGAGCCAACTATGCACCTAACGACCTACAAAAGAAACTACAGAACGACCTGAAAGGGATCCGACAAGACAACAACATCTTCGTTAAAGCCGACAAAACCACTAATCATTACAAGACAGAACCAGTAGATTACTTAAGCCTCGTAGACAAAAACGTAACAAAAGCATATAAAAAGACGAACCAAAATGTAACTAACAGCATCACCTCTGCCGACAAGAAAATCGCCCAAGACCTTTCTTTAGATGATCGCATTGAAACTTCAGCCAAACGGGACGCATTTATAACTTTAAAGGACCATAAACCAGACTTCATGAACAACCCATCCTGTAGACTAATTAACCCTTCTAAATCTGAAATCGGAATCATTAGCAAGAAAATCTTAGACAATATTAACAAGAAAGTCATAGCAGCCACTAAAGTTAATCTATGGAAAAGCACGTCACAAGCAATCGAATGGTTCCAAAGCCTGCCAAATGATACCCAACTCGCCTTCATTACATTTGATGTTTGCGAGTTTTACCCGTCTATCTCGGAACATCTTCTCACAAAAGCACTAGATTATGCAGCCCAATTCACCACTATCACACCGCAAGACCGCCATACCATCATACACGCAAAGAAATCACTCCTCTACCACAGCAATTCACCATGGGAGAAGAAAAAATCAAAAGACCAATTCGATGTCACCATGGGCTCATACGACGGAGCTGAGACCTGCGAACTTATAGGAGCATACATGCTATCACTAATCGCGCCAAAGCTTAAAGAAGGAGTGGGTCTGTACCGTGACGATGGTCTGGCCGTTTGCAGTGCGACACCCAAACAAATCGAGAAAACTAAACAAGAAATCTGCAAGGTTTTTAAAGCTAACAGCTTAAGCATCACGATAGAAGCGAACAAGAACATTGTAAACTTCTTAGACGTAACCTTTGATCTAACAAACCGAAGCTTTAAGCCCTTTATGAAACCAAACAACAAACTACTCTACGTCCATCGCCAAAGCAACCACCCCCCAGCCTTACTGAAAAACATTCCTGAAAATATCAACAAGAGATTATCAAGCATTTCATCCACCCAACAGGTTTTCAACGAAGCTATTCCCCCTTACCAAAAAGCACTAGACGACAGCGGATACAACTTCAAACTCACCTATGACCCACTGAACAACCGCACAAACACACGAAACCGCAAGAGAGCTCGCCACCTCACATGGTATAACCCTCCTTGGAATTCAAGTGTCAAGACCAACTTGGGAAGAAAATTCCTCACAATCGTGGACAAATGTTTTCCAAAAAACCATCCTCTTCACAAGATCTTCAACAGACACACGCTTAAACTCAGCTACTCCTGCATGCCAAACATGAAATCCATCATCGCGTCACATAACAAAACAGTCCTCTCCAATTACACGTCAACCCCGGTAACGGAACCCGTGAAAGAATGCAACTGCAGAAAGAAAGAACAATGCCCCCTCGACGGACAATGCCTCACAAACAACGTTGTGTACCAAGCGACTGTCACAACTGGCACTGCAACTGAAACTTACGTAGGACTGGCAACTAACTTCAAAGAACGATACAGAAATCACACAGCATCCTTCCGAAACCACAAGAAAAGAAACGAGACTGAACTATCAAAACACATTTGGACCCTCAAATTGGCAAAGAAACCCTTCAATGTGAAATGGAGGATACTAAGAAAATGTAAACCATATAATAATATTAGCAAAAAATGTAACCTCTGCCTTAGTGAAAAATTTTTTATAATCTGTCAAAAAGAATTATGTAGCCTTAACAAACGCAACGAACTAGCAAGTTCATGCCCCCACAGGAACAGATTTATACTCAAGAACTTCATGATAACGTAGCTGTCACACAGTAACGCAACCCCTCATTCCGCTTTTGTATGTTATTGCATCTATTTATATACCTCGTAGTTCATTTTTGTTTATATATTGCATAGCAACGGTGTTAAATGCTTATAACCGCCAGTTTTAAAATGTACGGGTTATTCGTTAAAATTGCCTGATGAGTGTGGCCATCTTTTGACCATACGAAACAGAACTGTAGCATTAAACGAATGAATATCTTCTGAAGTCTGATCTGCATTCAATGAAATTTATATATATATATATATATATATATATATATATATATATATATATATATATATATATATACATATATATATATATACATATATATATATATATATATATATATATATATATATATATATATATATATATATATATATATATATATATATATAACAAGGTGCGTTTTTTGAAACATTAAAAGAATCATTAACAACATTAACAACACTAAGATGTTGTCAGCCTCCCTGGCAAAACAGATATTGCAGTTACTATATTTCTGTACTTCTACTGCTGTCCGTCGAATTGACCTATGCTTATCATCGTCGCTTTCGGCAATTAAGCAGTGAAATTCTCTTGTTCCCGCCCAAGCAGTTGCAGAACAACTTGGAAAAGCAAATAAATAAATAAATAAATAAATAAATAAAAATAACATGTAATTCTCATAATTGTTAATTATACAGAAATTAGAGATATTGTATCATCTTTATATCGCATTCATTCTAAAGCAAGTTAAAATAGAAAGTAAAATATTTAGTCACATGTTAACAAGTTAAGCCTAAATATTGTTTACAACGGAATACTGTAGGACCCTGTAGCCGAAGGCTTAGGGACCTTAGGGGAATAAAAGAATAGCCGGAAATCAATTATCCATCCGTGAACCTCGACGTCATTACTTTTATTTTATTCCACTAAACCTGAAAACCAGGTAGGTATTTTAATATATCGAAATAGGTCTATTGAGAACATTTTGAGATCGAAGTGTAAAACATAACCTTTTTGGCGGGCTTTTTCGTTACAAATAGTAAACATTTATTACAATATGTCTGATGTCACTTGATAAGATTACTAATGAATTTAAATTTCGGCCCTCATATTATTCCTCCTTCCACACGAATGATGAATCTTATCAATAACTGTTATATCTTTAATTCAGTTTTCCACACATTGCAGGTTCAGCCGGCTTTGAACAAACAGACGTTATTCTGGCCGAAGAAGTGTTAGATTATGCGTCTTGTTTCCCCCTCACGGCACCAAAGCAAAAGATCACAAGTGACCGCAAAAGAATTCCGCATGTAACCAAATATCGAAATTATATCTGTCTGTTTTCATACAATGAGTTAGGTGTACACAATTCACTCGGACAAAATTGGAAAGGTTTAGCCCATACCGATGCATTTATTTTTAGATGATCATGCGGTTCTCCTGATTGTTGCGAAAAGATCGATAAGAGATAATCGCGTGACAAGTTCGACCAACGTTCTTATTTTACCTTACAATTATCTCTTTTGTACTGGCATGTCAGAAGAAAAGATAAGACGCTTCCGACACTTCTTAATTCGGTCTGCATACGTGTGTTTGTTCATGGAACTATTTCCTTTTTCCAAAGGTTCCGAAAAGGAAAAATTGAAATGAACGTTGAACTTCCCTTTTGAGATAAACTGAATGTGGGTTGATTTCCATTCCTATACACGGTTGCCTTACAGATGCCATACAAATAAATCTGAGCTCACTATATTAGGAGTCTTTTGTCAGTTCCATACCCATAGCCTTTCCAGAATTTTTCGAAGGTAGCAACCTTACCAATATATAATCAATATATAGAAAGAAAGACTTTGTAAGGCACTATTTTCGCACATTGCGTGCACTTTTAAAATAAATACAGCGGATCAGATTACCTTCTCAAAATTTATCCGTATTCCTGTACTTCGGATGATTGCAGCCGTGGCCCTGATCTTTTAAAGGTTCTAACCTTTTCACCTTCCGTAACAAAATGCCACTTGATATCGGCACGAGGACCGGTCGTCCGACACATGATTTTCTTCTTGTAGCCTCGACGATTCTGTAATCTGTTTAATGAACGTTCTGTCTTCTATCTACTGAAATAGATACGCACGTTTTTGCGTGCTTGTATAAGTGCATCATTCTGAAACATCAAAAAAGTTGATTGACATATGTTTCATGTGTGCCGCGATCACGAATTGTTTTCGGTAGTCACGCGATGTTGTGGACTGTTGTATCTGTGCTCTTGGCTGCGGATACTAGGCGCTGCAACGACCTCAGAGCTAGAGGTTGACTTGTATATATATTTATGGCAACAAAGGGGATTTCAAGCGATACAATTTTAGATGAAATTGTTGAAAAATCGAAACGGGTTCTTACAATGTCTTATGTAGTAAACAGTCCTGTCACAAATGACCCTTACGCACCAGATGAGACCGCGAATCCTGTCAGTTCTGAAATAGCCAGCAGTGACCTGTTTGAACCAAGTAGCAAGGGCGATGGCGATAATCCTGATAAAACCATCACCGCAAGCTCAATTTCTAGCGAACTTTATAAGCCCCTGGAATCGAGCGAAGATGAATGTAGCCTAGCTTTTTCAGCTGCAAGAAGAAGGTAAGTCTTCTAAAAACCTATTGGGAAAAATTTAATACAGTGCACCAAGAATATAGATAAGTACAGTTTTAAGGGGTTGCAACGGTTAAATTCCTCTTCAAAAATATTTCAATACTATTTATCTTTTGAATTAGGACTAAACTAAATAGGTATTGAGTCCATCCATTTGAAATAATGATTTCAACTGATTTTTAAAGGCCTTAATTATTATATTGTCTACGAACTTTTCATTGCGTTAAAACCACACGGCTAGGCCTTGCACGCTCAGCTTATTACAAGTGCACGACTTATCGTCGTACATTTTTATCCAGTTGAATTCCGGTTATGCAAAAATTGATTAAACTCGAACCCTTCGTAGAACTCGAAGTTTACGCTAACTGTAACAAAAATCGATTACATTGAAATGGCATTATTTGGCAAGAGAATAGACCAAAATCTTGTAAAATTTTAAACCTCCCCGGAAATTTCTTTCACAGTGTGGCACGTATAAGCAACTGATCTTGAAAATCCACCGGCATAAAACCATCCGAGCCAAATGAACAAGCATTCGAGAATGCAATGAAATTCATCGGAACTTGAATATAAAAATTGAACTCATTTGAATCAGAACAGCGAATTGATAATAATTATGTTTCGTTTCTTGATAGATCATGGCAGGTAGGTTCATACTTGCGTGAGAGCTCTAGAATAATTTAGGAAATAACGCTTTTCCACTTATGCTGATAAGCGTTCATGTTTAAAATTCTAAGCCGCCACCCGCGTACTGTGATCAGTTTAATTTTTATCTGCAACGACAGTGACCTTTACTGCCGCTGTAATCAATTTGTGGTTGTCGAAGAATTGCAAATAGAACAAGAAATTTTAGCTGTCTCCGCGACCCGCAAAAATTTCCTCCCGCAAAACAAATTCAGTCGGACAATCCGCAAAATTTCCTTGTACTCGGTAGCTAAATCAAGCTAAATCAACAAAACTATAACTTCTTTCCCATACTATTGCATAATCAAACCGTAATAGCAATGTTTCAAAAATAGAACAAACGCAAATTTCATGCTATTTTGCTCTGCCATATCGCTCATATTAAAACACAAACTTTCCCGTCCCATTTAACTTTCTTAAAACGTCGCCATTCGTAAAAATACACCGTGAAATTATCAAACTGCGTTTGCCAAAAAAACGCATTTGACCTATTTTTACCCTTCTAAAGCAGCTTTAACGGCTTTACGACAAATGATTGAAACTGATAGGTAACGTGAGATATCGAAACTTAAGAAGAACTTAATGCCTTTGCGGTAACGTAATGTGAGATATGACAAGTTCATGACAAGTTCTGACATCCCAATACCCTAGGGAAATTAACGATAGGTCCGGGGGTGTTCCCCAAAAATTTTACGTGCAGTATGTGACGCCCTTCTTGAAATCCTTACAGGTTTAACCAACCATATCTTCAATGCCCTAATGTAGCTTCTATAAAGAAGAAGGAAGAACCCCCTCCCCCCCCCCCCCCCCCCCCCCACACCGGACAAAATTTTGTTAACAACTTTTGTCCCTTTTTTCGTGACTGATTCCGAAATCTCGTTTAATGCGCATGCGCATTAACGAGGTAAAAAGGGATACAAAAGGAAGTGAAAAAACATTCCTATGGCACTTAAACTAAACAGTGAACATGTCATCGGAAAACATCCCTGAAAGTGAAGTCAGTGAAGTACAAGTCGACGAAGTGGAGACAGTAAAGAAAGCAATCCGTCAGAGACATGCAAAAAAAAAGCACAAATGGAATCAAATCAACTAAACCTAAGGGGAAAAAAAACTAAAAATAAAGAAAAATGACTCTCGACGGCGACATTTTACAATGTATGACGAGGTGAAACCACTCAAGAAACCCAGGAAGGATAAGAAGGATCCGTCTGGATTGAAACACCAGGCTTTGATGGATGATCAGATGTTATCCTCGAAATTGGTACCCATGGTGATATCAATATCATTTTCATCGAGCGGGGACATATGAGACTTGGGGGATCAGTTGGATTTTGTTTTTTTTCGTACAAAAAAAAAATAAAAAATGTATATTTTTAAATATACATTTTCAATATTTTGAGGAAAAAACTCGTAATAAACCACTTTAATTAAAAAAAATATAATAGTTTACAATTGTATTAATATTTCAAGTCTGCGTTTTACTTCCTTTTCTAACAATTCATCACTTGAAGTAGTAATGTCCAGATGAGTCACTGATTGAGTTACTGAGTTACTGTTACTACGAGCATGGGTATGTTCTAAAAGACATGGACACAGTCAAATTCTATTGGAATAGCGATCCTTTACAATATGGTTTATCACAAAAAAGATGTATAGTATCACGACAACGGAGAGGCGGGTCTCTTTAAAGAATGGGATCCAACTTTGACTGAAAACGGCGATACAGAGATGCACAAATCATTCACGTTAACTTCAACCGTACACAACTCCGAAACGCATTACACAACATTTCCAGCAAAATCATGTTTTAATAATGATTATGAAAAAAAAAACATACATGTTTTTATAGCAAAAAACAAAGTTTAAAAGTCTAAATGTTCAAAAATAATCATAACTTTTAGGGTCTCCTAAAACTACGTTGGTACTTTTTTTCTGTACAACGCAGCAAACAGATCTTTCGTTCTGCTGATATGTTGATGAATAACCTAATGCGAAAAGTGATTTATTTTCATTGAAATGGTCAGATCATCATTGAAGAGTATCTGGCAAGCTATCCAATGGACAACTCTCACTACATCCAGAGATCAACACCCTCCCACCCATTGGCGGACTAAAAAAGCAAGCGAAGCAGTTGGATGCACAACAACACCACTTCGGACAGATTGAATGAATCGATTGAGTATGAAGACAGTGCCTTGCTCTCTTTCCTCGCAAATCTTTATAACAACAACAACAACAACAACAATTTATTTACAAATAATAAAACAAATTATATTAGCAACCCGCAAATAACTAAAATTAATCGTGGCGGGTTGCTGCACACTAAACAATTACAGGAGCTCACTATAAAATAATTGACAGATAACAATAAATACGAAAATAAGGAATGGATAATTTATGATTAGTTACTGTAACAACAACAAATAAATCAATTAATAATAGAAATAAAAATAAATATGAAAAAAATATATATATACAAATTAAGGAGAAGGGGTAATAAAATGCAATTTAAAGTCAATTAAGTGTTTTAAAATTACGAAGACTGGTACAAAGAAGACTGGTACGAAGAAATTCGACATCAACATAGATATCCTCCCTCTACAAAACCTCCATTAGTAATCTGTTTAATTTGGACTTAAAGCATGTTTTGCTTTGGTTACGTAAATTGATAAGTATATTATTCCAAATTCTAGTTCCATTTCTAGAAAAGGAGTGTAAGTGTTGGTTTATTCTAGAATTTTTGACGTAAAAGTTGCCAGCGGCTGAGAATCTGGTGTCGTGAGTGTGAATCTGGTCTGAGCGAATAAATTTCCTGACATGCATATTGCATATATAATATCGCACTTTTTAAATATCAATGACCTCAAAATTATCAATTTAGCTTTTTGTCATGCTACAATTTTATTAGAAGATAGATCACGTGACTCCCAGTCGCTATTTTAGCATAAAGCATGTTTCCTCCATATATACGAGTTACATCATAATAAAGCATTTAACAATTATATCCCTCGTGACTACAAATTTCCCGCAAATTGTATTTATTGGTAACCTTTCACCTTCCAATATGATTAAAAAAATATAGGTATAACGATAACTGCTCGACGTGTTACTTACTTGGACAAAGCTGCTTGTTGCAAATTAGTTTTTCCACTGCTTTTCCCTGACAGGTTTTCCCGCCATACTTTGGAGGTGGTTGCGTACAGCTTCTGGAACGTTCTTGAGATCCAGTTCCACAGGATTGACTACAAGAGGTCCATCCACTCCAACTTGACCAACTACCGTCAACTGGGAAGGAGTTAATTAGCTGATTAATTGTGCCGAATTAAAAACGAAATGATAAAAAATTATGGCTACTTAATGAGGTGCTAAACTCATAGATGTCATTCACATGTTAGCTATTTCTTAGCTGTCAGTCATCATTTACCTGGGCATTTTGTCAGCTATCACTCTGAAAAATACTGAACAAACTCTACCCATTGCCGCTGTTTTTTTTATCCATTGATAGTAGCCAGCTACATGCATGTACAATACTGTTAGCTTGACAGTTAGTGTTACTTTTTTCCTTTCGCATGTTCAAAAGTCCCGCGCGCGTACTCCCAAACAACAATCACGGTCCAAGTGCATGTATAAACTTCCTACAGTTCCTGGGGTGATTAGTTTGGCAAACTAGTTTCAGTGTCAAGTGAGCGACAACGATTCACAGCCAATCAATTCGCATGGAAACACTATGGTGTAAACGAACTGATGCAAACATAAAAAAAATTATTAACTATGATGTTGAAATCGTTTGCCCGAACCTAAAATTCACTAAAGATTTCGTCTATGTGCCAGTCGATATATAGAGTTTTTACATACTTGGGCAAGGGTGTTTCGCACACCATTGTTTATTTTGTGCGGAACCTTGGCATGATCTTCCTCCATGTTGTGGCTCGGGATTTGAACAATTGCGTGTGAACACTTCGATACCACTGCCACAAGTAACGCTGCATGCTGTCAAGACTGACCAGCTTGACCAACCTCCGTGAACTGCGAGAAAATATATAAAAATGTTCTTTAATTCTCTATTTTGTAATTACTGAAAAACAGTTTATAATACATTGGCTATAGCTCTGTTTTTCTGGGTACTAAAGACTCCACATGAATAGTTATCTTAACATATCAACAAACAGTATAAAATAAATGTAATAATTAGGTGCTTAACTTTTCCTTTCTTCAATAAATGCGTCTCTTCTGGAGAAATGAATTTGAGGTTGTTCAATCTTTCGTGTGCACTTCGAGAAAAAGAGGACTTTTGACAATGCTTCACTGAGTACTTAAGCATGAGTAAATCGGGTATCCCGTAAGAGATTGGAATGTTGTTGTGAAATACCTCAAATTTTGATCTGAAAAATAAACGAGTCTTTGTCACTTCTTCGAACTGAAAAAGAAGGATTTTATACATAATTACTCAAGCACTACTCTCACCGGGACAGGGCTGTTTGTTGCAGATTTGTTTTTCCTGGGCTGTTCCCTGACACGATCTCCCGCCGTATCTCGGAGTTGGTCGTGTACAGCTTCTGGAACGTTCATGGGACCCAGTTCCACATAATTTACTGCAGGAAGTCCAAGCACTCCAATTTGACCACCCACCGTTCACTGTAGAGTAGGAAAGAAAACTATATAGGGACGTAACAGAAGAAATAAAAAATGGGCTTAATGCAAAAATCAGCTCCCTGACGCCTGAAATAGTGATCTTACCCCCTCCCCCTACACCCGTCGCGTTCCGCCATCTTTCTTTTCCACGTATTGCACTTCCTTTTCCTTACATTCTTCAATTTTAATATGTTTCGTCACTGTTGCAACCACCTCCAGGTTCATGACCTACATTGTATCTTGTTAATAAAATTAATGACATGCTGGAAGTAATGTTTAGACTTTCAGATGACTTTAGAAGGAATTGGCCTCCAAAAGAATGATTAGAATGATGTTAATGAAACCTTTATTCTTTTCTTTTGCAAAAATGCAAGAAAACACTCGAAGAGACAAAAGACACTTAAAAAGACAATATACACTTGAACAGGTCACTCATCTCATAATCACAACTCTTACCTGGACAATAGTGTGTGTTGCATGCTCGAGTTTGTCGGGATGCTCCGACACAAGGTGTTCCACCGCTGGAAGGCGACGGATTTGTGCAGCTTCGTGTACGTGCTTGCTCGCCTGTTCCACAGCCTTTGCTGCAAGCACTCCATGAACTCCAGCTCGACCAACCACCATTGACTAGAAGGAGGAAAAGAGATGAGAAAAAGAAAAAAAGTGAAGGAGTGAGTCAAGAAACGGTTGGACAAAATAACAACAAACGGCAGGCAAACGACTAAATAGACGAGGAAATGAAGGGACGACAAACGAAAGAACTACGAGTGTAAAAACAAGCGAAAATATGGATAAACGAAATAGGAACGAATTAAAATAGTATGAACGAATGAAATCAAAGCAATATGTAGAACTAATGTGACTAGAAGCCCTCTGAATATGTAATCATCCCACAGTGGTCATCCCTACTATTGATATGGCAAAATCTTTAACAGTTTACAGTAGCTGTAGGTTAACTTTGCAATCGTGGATCTCCTTTAAATAAGCGATTCGTACCGCCACGCGTGAATTAATTAGTTTACAGGGCTTGTTTTAGACAAATAAGTTTTTGGCTAGGAATGAAAAAGAGAAGCATTAAATAAGGTGTATTAAAAAAAACTACGTGTAGGTCCCAAGTAATCCTTTCTTTCCTAAGCTCTGGAGTGAGAAGCGAGCGCACGAGAGCGCGCAATCCCTTTTCCACCGCCCTTAACGTGGACCACTTCGAGAGAAGTTATTGTCAGACAATTCTGAAATAGATTTTGATATCTCGTCAACAGCGAATTTGAACTGGGGTAAGCTTTTAGTTTCCGTGTTGAAGTGATACCGCGGGTACTTGTATGATCGCCAAAATGCTTACCTCCCATGCAACACTGACCACTGTAACCAGTTTTGCAGTTACACCATGATTGTTTCGGAGTCCCCCCATTGAAGCAAAACCGATTACATCCCTGGGACTGGCTTAGTGCATATGGACATGACCCACCGCAACTTGCCCCTTGAGTTACACTGCGTGATCGCCATTGAGTTCCACTCAATCCACAAGCTGCAGTACAACTACTCCATGAGGACCAATAACTCACTGAGCAGTTTCTAACTGGACATCGTCTTCTGCGTCGTCGCCTCCAGCATCGTGATCGGCCCAAAATCAAAAACAAGAGAATCAGAAGGAGCCATAGGAATCTTGGCGACATTGTGTCTATCCTCTAATGACAAAGCTGATAAAAAAATAATAAAATAAAGAATTAACTGGAGGTAAATGAAGAAAACTGCTATTTGGAGTTGGTCGAAGTCGGTATTCAGTATCATTGATTTACAATGTCAAGCGACAAACCAGAAGGAAACAGTGCAATGATGCGTTTACATTTGGGCTTTCTTTCGATCTTATTACCAGATCCTCAGTCGATGATAAAGTAAATAATTATCTGAGACCGAGATGTAAATAAAAGGGATACAATATAATGTTGCAGTGAGAAAAGTCATTGTCATCGAATCGATATCACAAGTGCGAGAGGCAGAAAGTACCCAAACAAATCTCAGAGTCGCTTTGTTTATTCTTCACGGTTGAGTTGGACAGTCTATCCATTACGTAACTAAACCAAAGATTAATTTAGAACCCCGCTTACCACTAGGAGTGTTTTCTGTCTTCGGTTTATAAGCAAAGAGAGGTATAGCGAATAGCATTTTAAAAAAATATGGGTCTCGCAAAATTTCACTGATCTCGCAGTCTCGATTTTCCGATAAACCGGTTCAGAGTTTCGATGGTTGTCTCGCATTCTTTTTTTTAACGTCCAAAAGTCTCGGTCTCGCATAAAAATGCTAGTCTCTATGCTACTCATCCGCAAAGCCCATATTGTACCATTGATGCGACCCGCAAAGGGTTCTAGAACTAGAATGATCCCCTACTACAACATTTTGCTTGTAAAATCAAAGCAGAAAGCATCAATCAAGCTCGGATAACCGATCACCTTCTGTGATGATTCATCGTGGAAGGCGAATAAGGAGTCCTTTTTATGTGTAAGGTCAGGGTGATACTCCAACTGGACTTACCTTTTCTTCTCGCACTCACACCAACTGTTGACTTTAGTTATATTGGACATCAATTCTTCGGACTGTTTCCTTTATTGCGCTTTTCAGCTCTTGGATTGTTTTCAGCGCTAAATTCCGGACTTAGCTGAGGTCTGTCTTGCTTAATATCATAATTCAAATTTTATTTCGTTTTCGCTGATGAACTGATGATGAATATACTGATGAACTGATTTGGTCCAAGAATTTCCACGTGGAACTTGCTGTCATGTTCGTTGACATTTTACTGCTTTTCTGTCTGTTGGTTATTGTTTGACATACCTGTGGTTTGCAAAGTCGTATTTTGGGGACGAACGAGCAACGCGGAATCAGTTGAGACGAAATATGTGACCACTTCTCCCAGCCCCAACTTTTTTGTAAAAGCACTAAACGCTTTTTAGCTTTCGGATTGTTTTCAGCGCTACATTGTAGACGTAGCTGAGGCCTGTCTTGTTTCAGATCTCAATTGAAATTTTTATTTCATTTTCACGCATCGCTTTTGCCTTATAGTGTATAACAGGCACGAATGTATAATCAAATCTATATGATTAGCACACAGGAAGCAGCCTAGTTTATTATCAGACCGTTCGCGTGCCGAAGTCATGCAGCTGTCGCTCGAATGTTTGACTAATATCATTGTTTAAATCTTAGGTTATGTCAGGGCTGAGTGGATTAGGAATACCCACCAATTTAAGGCCCCTTTGGAAAAAATATGATTGCGGAAGTTATATTTTTGTGACTAAAGTGTTCACAAATATATTCGTGTGCGGCTGCCAATTCGGAAATCAAGGCTTTTTTTTTCCTTTTTTTTTTTGGGGGGGGGGGGGGGGGGGGGGGAGGGGTGTTCAGGAATTCGCATGCGGCTGCCAATTTGCTATCACCCTGCTTTTCAAAATAGGCAGCGACATATTTTACTTTACAAAATACGAAGGTAAAAAATGTTTACTTTGTGTAACTGATCACCACCCAAAAATACCCACTTTCTCACACTGACCACGAAATAATTTCTTTCAATAAAAGCAATGTACTTATGAACTGATCTGGTCCACGAACTTCCACGTGCAACTTGCTGTCATGTTCGTTTAAATGTTGCTGTTTTTTTGGTGTCAGTTGGTTGTTATTTTAAAAACAACAACAACAACAAAACTTTATTAATAAACAAATAAAATTACAAAAGTATTGCCCGCAGCTAGCAAGGCAATTCGAGGCGGGACAATGCATACAAAATATAAGAAATAAAGACTAAGGCTGTTAACTAAGGAAAGTGAAAGTTTACAAATAAATGAAATAAAAATCGTAGATATGGATGATGACTAGATAACAGATTAAATGGAAAAAAAAAAGAATTAAACAAATAAATTGTGAAAGTAGAAACTAATAAGCAATATATTAGTTTTCGACATTTTTGGCCAATTTTACCTTTTTAATTAAGGTGGGCGTATCAATATAGTCATCTTCTGAATTCAGAATATCAAAAAGTAATTTGCTGACTGTTTTTTTTTTTTTTTAACTTATTCTTGGGGAGGCGTCGGATGTTACAGGGTATCTCATTCCACAGCTTAGCCCCCAAAGCGAGAGAAAGACAATTTATATAATTCTAGATCGGAACTGTTAACATAAACGTTTCCTGAACCCGATGCTCTTGTATTTTAGTTGTGGCAGCTGCTTGTTTTTTGAAATAGATTTAAAATGCCAGGAGGTACCATATTGTTATGGACATCATGCATGAGATTTGATATAGTCTGATAATATAAGAAGTTTAAAAGTAAAACGTTGGCGTCAATGAAGAGAGGTATTGCATGATCGCGTCTATCCGAGAAGTTTATTATCCGAAGAACTCTTTTTTGTAGCAATAAAATCTTATTGAGATGTGTCTTAGCTGCTTGGCCCCAAGCAGCAAGTCCATATGTAATATACGGATAAATGAGTGATTGATAAATTTTAAGAAGAATTTGCCGGGTACAAAATGACGCAATTTCGAAAGTAAGCCAACCAGTAGACCTCAAAGGCTTATTTTGGGGGCAAACCAGCGCATAGTTAAACCGCGGACTGAGTAGAGACAAAAGACGTCACAACTCCTCCCAGCAGCCAACGTTTTGCAAATTCAAAATGACGACCAAACACTAAACAAATTTGAAAATTCAGCACTCGCCCCACAGGGAGCCCAACCGTGGTGTGTGAGTCACATCAAAAATTACAGATTCGCAGCCGGTACACAGTAATGAAATAATATGATTTGTCACGGAATTGAGAAGCTATAGAAAAATCGAAAATATTACACAATAAAGACTTCTTGCTTTTACTTTATTGTCCCTTGATGTGTCCTGACCGGTTTAAATGAATTTTTACACTTTTGTCACTCGCCCCACTATCCACTATAAAAGAAGGGAAGGCTGGCGACTGGAAAAGCGGACCTCAACGCGAAAAGGTCAATACAACAATTCCAATAAATGAATTTATCCGCTCCAAATTGCGAGCAGCAGGACCGTACACAAGGTAGTTACCTATCCATTGCTCTCTGGTTTCCAATTTTTTTCGCAACCGCCAGAGAATAGCTCGTTTCCCAGCTCAAACTTGACCATTTCGCTTCGCCATTATGCGTGTAACCGACGGATCGCCCACCAGATTCAAAAGAGTGGCCTGGCGTCCGCACCTAATTATAATGGGGTTCTGTTCATGTGTACGTCACTACTATGACGATATAGAATACGACAAAACAGATTGCTGACAGCAGCTCTATTCTCTCAGTTCTCTGCCTCATAAATGGAGTTCTGTTCTCGTGTACGTGTGTACGTCAGTACTATAACGATACACAATACTACAAAACAGATTGCTGACTGCAGCTCTATTCTCTCAGTTCTCTGCCTGATAAATGGAGTTCTGTTCTCGTGTACTTCAGTACTATAACGATATAGAATACTAATATATATATATATATATATATACATATATACATATATACATATATACATATATACATATATACACATATATACATATATACATATATACATATATACATATATATATATATATATATATATATATATATATATATATATATATATATATATATATATATATATTTATGTTTGTGGAGGAAAGAGACAAATAAACTTCGCTTTCCTCCCGACAAGCCTATTTCGTGGTTGCCCACTCATCAGGGGAATTAATACGAATATTCTTTACCATCGCTTCTTATATACAAAATAATTTACATAATAACAATAACAAACATATATCTAATCTATGCTTTCTTGGTGTTCTCTGTGTCTCTGGGTGAAGCGTTAGTAATGGCTAGTCGGTCGTCTCGGTAAAGTCTTCACAGAGAACACCAAGAAAGAAATATGCCGCATCTTTAATAATAACGGACTACGCATCACCATAGAAGCTAACAAACAAATCATCAACTTCCTAGACGTCACATTTAACCTCAACCAAAGCACCTATCAGCCCTTCACTAAACCGAAC
>JAJGOT010000347.1:830000-922484 GCA_022457155.1 Cladopsammia gracilis
AAACCCGCATTTTTTATGTTTCTTTGAATTCCTTTTTGTGTGTGCTAATCTAAAAGAGCGTAAACAAACATCATTTCTGATATCTGTAAATTGCTCTGTTGCCAAATCAATACCTTCAATATCAGTGGTAAAGGTAGTTTTTTCAAACAAAGTTAGACTTACTGCGCCTTTCAATAACATGCGGAATTTGAAATTCAAATTTCCACCAACAGTTGCGTTTTACACTGCCGTCAATCATCTTAGCTTACCTCTCAGGAAACAGATCCTCACTTCAATGAGGTCAAAAGGTCACGTCCGTGCATTATGATTGGTAGATTTCGATCCATTTTGTTTGTTTCTTTTTTACATGGTCCGTTGGCTTTTGTATTAATTATGATTGACGGCAGGGAATAACGCAAGTGTTGGTGGAGATTTGAATTTCAAATTCCGCATGTTATTGAAAGGCGCAATAAGAGAAACTCGTCTTGTTTTAGGGCATTAAGGAACGTTTCATTAGAAGTTTCAAACGAATTGTTTTGGAAGAGTAAACGTACCTACTTGAGGGGGAGGATTTGTTTGGGGAGAAACTAACGGTGAGATCGTTGCCCAACAAATAAGTTGAGAATGGTCTGAAAAAATCGTTGGCTCTTTAACTATAAAATTTTCAAACACGTGCATTAATTCATGGCTAACAATGAAATAATCTACAGTACTGATTCCTTTTGGGGAATGAAAAGTTATTTTCCCAGAAGACTCACCTGTTGTTCTTGGGAACACCAAGTTCCTATTTATATAGATGAAAAGGAACAACTGGTTCCTATTTGTAATACTTGGGAACACCAAGTTCCTATTTATTTAGGTGAAAAGGAGGTGTTAGTATATTAAAATAGCGAGCTCCACGCAGCTATAAAGCGTAGCGAATGGAAGCTAAAATTACAGCCTTGACTGAGACACACTTCAACTCTCCACAAGTTGAATAGCTTATTAAGCTACAACTCTCTCTCTGCTATAAAGCTTGGATCCTGAAAATTAAAATCCTGCAAAGACAAAACTAAAATAGCTGGGCCCAGCGTGACATAAATAGCAGGAAAGACATTCACGGCCAACAGATCATTTCGGATCCTGTCATGTCCGTATTTCAGAGAGAAAAGTTAGAGAAATTCAAACCTTTCCTACATAAAGATCTACATGCCAATATTAATGGCAAAAAACAACACAACAACCGCCAGGCAAAAAAGGACGCTAAAATGAGGTCAAAATCTACAAGCGCAACACCACGGGAAACTATAACTGACAGACTTGACCCGAGTCTAGTCCGTTACACGCGGCTTTTGAAAGGTTTTAAAACTCAGTCTACGCTCTACAGTCACTAAAATCCTCCTTAAGAAACGGCTAAATGTAGAATACCCGTTCAAAACATACAGAAGGAGCAAATGGCATTAACAACATAAGGTAAGAGTCGTAGAGGCCTGCCAACCCCATTATACACTTAACCCATGTATCATAGTTTCATATCATAAAAGTACCATTTCTCAAATTACCATTTCGCAAATTACAATTTCGCAAATTGCCATTTCGCAAATTTCCATTTCGTTTCGTTTCGCAAATTACCGTAAGCCAATTTCATTGGTGTAATTCGTAGACTTCATTGTGTCTGATAGTATTTTGCAGGTACTCGTCGCATCTTTAATGCTTAAACTTAGCGAACACATGTACATGGCAATGATTGAGTAGAGTGTGCTTTTTGTTTTGAATATCTTGGATTTGCTTGGCAACACCCGATCTTTTCCCTAGCATATTGCTTGCATGATCATTACACTGTCCTCTGCAATTTGACAAGGACAACTTTAAACTGAAAAATTCATCTTTTATGACTGAATGCAGTATTTGGAATCAAATAAAGCTTAAGAAAGCTTGATGTACTTCCAGGTTGTTCTCGACCGAGGGGAGAATCGAAGGGGCTTGCTCTACGGTCCCCAAGTGTACTGTGAGCTTGAAGACTGTTACACGGACATGTAGATCGAAGATCGACATTGTCTATACGTATCACGCAGCCTAATCTCAGTTCAGATCTTGAAAGAATTTTTCACCCACACGCAATTAAAAAAAACCGACAAACACGGCAGTTTGAATATCGTGTGATTTTGATTCAATCTCAGCAACAAAACATAAAGTGAGTGACAATACAGAAATTGGAGCCACATATTAAGCTTTGCAGGGAGTTCATCGATCAGTTTGCAACATACGGACATTGCATAATTTGCTTTATACAAACGCTGCTTATGAGTTAGTCAATCGTTTACGGTTTTTAAAATATAAGAATTTACAACGGAAAAACAAACCTTTATCGACGGGCAGATGTTCGTAGAAGAGAAGATGTAGAAGCTGGTGGTCCGCGCTGAAAGTGAAAGAGGAAATTGTATGACGTTATTGTTTGGGAATGGCTCGCGCGATATTTCTGTCAATCACTCGGGGACCCTCGTAACGAGAATCAAGTATAAAACAAGACGCTGTGGGAGCGTATACTTGGGCGTCGTTGTACGCATTAGGCATATTGGAAAATAAATGTCTTGGGAATCTGCATGCACGTTATTTCACGGTTTGATGATACGCTGTGGCTATATGGCCGGTAACCGGTCAAGGTGTTGAGAACACTAAATGGCCGGCAGTTCTATATTCTCAGTAAATTTCACAAAATCGAAAAATTCCAGCTAATCTAAACTATCATATGTCGATTTAGAAAAGTCAAGCGATCCTGAAATGCTTTATAGATCTCAAGTCTAGTGTTTGGTTTACGCTGGGCTTAAAAGACGAAACCATGTTTTGTGACACTTAGAACTTTTTTTCAGCTCGACTGCCGGTCAAGGTTTTCAAAACACTAAATGGCCGGCAGTTCTATATTCTCAGCAAATATCACAAATCGAAAAAATCCAGCCATTCTGAACTATCATATGTCGTGATCCTGATCAAACCAGCCGTTTTTGTGGGATTTCTATATCATATTTTTGTTGGTCGCGAGTCTTTGGATGTTCGTTACTATTTTCTGTCCTAAGCAGGCGACGTTTCAAATTTTAATACTGGGAATATAAAAATAGGACTGCCGGCCATTTAGTGTTTTGAAAACCTTGACCTGCAGTCGAGCTGAAAAAAAAAAAAAATTCTTAAGTGTCACAAAACATGGTTTCGTCTTCTGACCCAGCGTAAACCAAACACTAGACTTGAGATCTATAAAGCATTTCAGGATCGCTTGACTTTTCTAAATCGACATACGATAGTTTAGAGTAGCCGGAATGTTTCGATTTTGTGAAATTTACTGAGAATATTGATACTGAGAATATAGATAGTCGAGTTGAAAAAAGTGTCACAAAACATGACAAACATAGTTTCACGATATAGAAATCCCACAAAACCGGCTTGTTTGATCAGGATCACGACATATGATAGTTCAGAATGAATTGTCGATTTGTCAAATTTACTGAGAATATAGGACTGCCGGCCATTTAGTGTTTTGAAAACCTTGACCGGCAGTCGAGCTGAAAAAAAGTTCTGTCACAAAACATGGTTTCGTCTTCTGAGCCCAGCGTAAACCAAACACTAGACTTGAGATCTATAAAGCATTTCAGGATCGCTTGACTTTTCTAAATCCACATATGATAGTTCAGATTAGCTGGAATATTTCCATTTTGTGAAATTTACTGAGAATATAGAACTGCCGGCCAATAAGTGTTTTCAACACCTTGACCGGTTACCGGCCATATAGCCACAGCGTTGATGATAGGGAGTATTGGTATAGTGTGAGCAGTCTAACAAAGAAGCGCGTTAACCTTCTAAAACAAGGAGACAGCACATTTAGCGTAAATCATAGAATAGCGTGTCCACTGTGTCAAAAGACTAGAGTACCAGAGTAATGAAAAATACAAATCGATGCCTACTTTGTACTTACCGCCGCGGTTGACAAAAAAGGCCGTATATATAAATATATATATATATATATATATATATATATATATATATATATATATATATATATATATATATATATATATATATATATATATATATATATATATACCTGGATTTTTGAAAAGGGGGTCAACGAAAATTATAGCAATTTCACTAGAAATAGCCAAAAAAAGGGTTTTTATGACCCCAATCAGCCCGAAAATTACAGAGTGTTTTCTTCTCTCGCCCACGCAACCTTTTCCATCTTCCCTCTCTTCTCTGTGATTTTCGGGCTGATTGGGTTCATAAAAACCCTTGTTTGGGCTAGTTGTAGTGAAATTGCTGCAATTTTCGTTGACCACCTTTTCAAAAATCCAGGTATATATCTCAAGCAAACGCTGTGGAGTGTTCCAGAAAGCGCTGGGTTTGGCCGGAAATTGCTTTTTGGCACTTTTTGCGATCATTCTCGCCATTCTATCGAGATAATTATCTCAAGCAAACGCTGTGGAGTGTTCCAGAAAGCGCTGGGTTTGGCCGGAAATTGCTTTTTGGCACTTTTTGCGATCATTCTCGCCATTCTATCGAGATATATACCTGGATTTTTGAAAAGGGGGTCAACGAAAATTATAGCAATTTCACTAGAAATAGCCAAAAAAAGGGTTTTTATGACCCCAATCAGCCCGAAAATTACAGAGTGTTTTCTTCTCTCGCCCACGCAACCTTTTCCATCTTCCCTCTCTTCTCTGTGATTTTCGGGCTGATTGGGTTCATAAAAACCCTTGTTTGGGCTAGTTGTAGTGAAATTGCTGCAATTTTCGTTGACCACCTTTTCAAAAATCCAGGTATATATATATATATCTATCTATATATATATATATATATATATATATATATATATATATATATATATATATATATATATATATATATATATAGAATGCGTTGTAATTGCCGTGATGGCCGAAACGTAGGGTCAATAAAGCAAAATCAAGTCAAGACATGGAGTTGGAAGCTTGATAATTACAACGCATTCTACATTAACCTTTTCAAGCTACAAGATCGCACTTTACTAGAGTGATCCTCTGTCTTCGACAAGGCATACAGCATTGTTTGAGAGACCTGTCACAACACTATATATATATATATATATATATATATATATATATATATATATATATATATATATATATATATATATATATATATATATATATATATATATATGGAGGGAGAAAAATTCGCCGTTAATTTACTGCAAAATATTGCCTCTGCAATTATATACAGAGCGAAAAATTCGCCGTTAATTTACTGCGAAATTTTGCCTCTGTGTATATATACAGAGCGAAAGATTCGCAGTTTATTTACTGCGAAATATTATCTCTGTATATATATATATATGGAGGGAGAAAAATTCGCCGTTAATTAACTGCGAAATTTTGCCTCTGCATATATATACAGAGCGAAAAATTCGCCGTTAATTTACTGCGAAATATTGCCTCTGTATATATATATACAGAGCGAAAACTTCGCCGTTAATTAACTGCGAAATTTTGCCTCTGTGAATATATACAGAGCGAAAGATTCGCAGTTAATTTACTGCGAAATATTATCTCTGTATATATATATGGAGGGAGAAAAAATTCGCCGTTAATTAACTGCGAAATTTTGCCTCTGCATATATATATACAGAGCGAAAAATTCGCCGTTAATATACTGCGAAATATTGCCTCTGTATATATATACAGAGCGAAAAATTCGCCGTTAATTTACTGCGAAATATTGCCTCTGTATATATATACAGAGCGAAAAATTCGCCGTTAATTTACTGCGAAATATTATCTCTGTATATATATTCATAGCGAAAACTTCGCAGTTAATTAAATGCGAAATATTGCCTCTGTGTATATATATATATATGGAGAGCGAAAAATTCGCCGTTAATTTACTGCGAAATATTGCCTCTGCATATATATACATAGCGAAAACTTCGCAGTTAAGGTTACAGTGTACCTTCAGATCGAAAATTTATTGAAAATTTTTTTTTGGTGTTAAAATAAAGTTTACAGAATGAACTTTCATCCAAAAAAAAAAAGTATCGAAAAATAGTGAAAATTGACGGAGAAATGACGGTATAACTTTTGTGGGCGGAGTTTGTTTATTAAGCGATATGTTTTTTTAAGCGCCGTTTTCTCAAAGTTAATTTTTCGCTTGTTGGGGACACTTTAAAGAGCTACAACTCAAAGGGAATTTGTTCGATTTTCCTTAAATTTGGACAGAAGCTAGGCTAACATATAAGCAACAAAAACGTGTCGGCGAATTTCTTAATTCCGAAAACTTTTTCGTCAAGAGGCATTTCCGTGCGATCATTCCAATTTTTTTCTCCCCTTTTCGAAAATATTCTGTAACTTTTCACTGCAATTGAATATGGAAAATCGCCGACACGTTTTTTTAGCGCTTCGTGTCCGGAAACCCGAGAACAAATCAAATTAGCAAAATATAATAATCGCTTTGAGTTATAGCGTTTTAAAGCTGATTCGGACGTTCGAATTTAGACATCGTAAAAAATTCTACAATTCATTTTATTACCAAATGGTTTCCATATTTAGATAGCCAGCTCTATAAGCTTTAATTTGATATCTGGGTTTAGGTATATTAAGTGTAATCTTAAGACGCTAGAGCTGTTATACTGGAGACACCCCCGAAGGTACACTGTAACCTTAATTAAATGCGAAATATTGCCTCTGTATTATTTTGAATGGCTCGGGCTGTTGATTTGTGCGGAATCACCCAAGTGTAGGTCGCTTACTTTTGTACAGTCGAACCTCTCCTTACGGACACCTTTCTAATACGGACACCTCTCTATTACGGACAGTTTCCTATGTCCCGACAAAATTCTCACATATTTTCTTTAAAAAAGACCTCTAAACTACGGACCCTCTCTAATGCGTTCAACGGACACTAAATCTCGGCCCCAGAGCAAATTCATATAAACTTAACCTCTTTATTACGGACACTCCGGTAATCAAGCGACGATAGTTTGAGTAAGTAATACGATTTCCTGTTTATGGTTACAAACATATATCAAAAGACGCTTTCTGAATTGTACTCTATAGTACTTTATAGTACTTTATAGTACTTTATAGTACTTTTTCACATTCAGCATTGTGTTGTTTCGTTTTAAAACAGTGATTCGTATACCTTATGTAGCTGAGAATTTTAAAATGTAATATACTGATTGAGAGAAAGTGTCTCAATGCTGTATATTAATCAATTTAGATGCAGTTAAAAGACGAGTGTTGGCCTGTTTTTAGTTACTGAACAAAAATTAAAAGTGACGTCATCGTGGTGACCTCTACGCTACGAACACCTCTCTAATACGGAAACTTTGCTCTGTCCCTTCGGTGTCCATATTAGAGAGGTTCAGAGTGTGAACGTTTAAAATTCGTCGTTATTTAACTGTCAAATATTGCCTATGCTCTCTTCTTCGCAGAGGCCTCCTAGTCACGATCCACACTTGGCTAAAGAAACAGGTAAAAAAGTAAAGTTATTCTCATCGTTCCATGCGCTCCTATTTTTTCTTTTACTGTTCTTTACTGATAGGAGCGTTTGCAGAGGTGAGGGTTGCCTGTGCATAAATATGGGGACCGAAAATTCGCCGTTAACTAACTGCGAAAATCAAGTAGTTGGTTGTTAAAGCTGTGAAACTAATCGTTTTGCCCATAACAAGGGATCGTTACTATCACTTGTGTAGATTTGTGAAGGCTGAAGATTTTATATCACTACTAGTGATATTCCTGATAAAAAACTACAGAAAAAAAAAATTATCGATCAGCAGGCCCGATTAGAGCATTAATCGTATCAATAACAAAATTCTTGATTGTGATTGGACGTCCACGCGCCTATTTCTTACGTAATTAGCGCGCGGTCCGTGGGTGTCCAATTACAGCTATCCAATTTCAACTTTTTGTAATCGGATAGCTATAATTGTACACCCACGGACCGCGCGCGTCAATCAGGTGCACTAAATGGGTTCTTTTTCTCGCTGTTTCCTCCTGCTTTCAAATTGTTAGAAAATAACTTTGAAGTTTAGAGTTCAAAAAACTCCAAATAGACTCTTTAATCTCTATTTTTTTTTTATTGATTCGGTTAATTAGTAATTGAACTTCGTGTAATACAATTCAGTAGTAATCGTGCTCATAATTTTAAATCGTCCTCGCGCTACGCGCTTGGCCGATTTGAAATTTCTCGTCCGATTATGCCCTGAATTGTCTTCCACTCAGTCCAATGGCCCTTTTCGCGGTTGACCTTTCTCATTTGCATTACAAAATTGCCCGAAATTGCCTCGCAACCACGTTGATTTTTATTGTAATACAAATGAGAAAGGGCTACAACTATTACTAATCAAAACTATCAATAAAATTATCGAATCTGATTGGGCAGGCCAATTCTCGAATCAGCTGGCCCGATTAGAGTATTAATAGGATAGTTTACGCGTCGTGTTTGTAATTGGACGATGTAATTGGACATAACGCGTCATTTGCGCGCGCTATAGATCATTTTTCTGTGCGTGCATCTCGGTCAAAAAACATAACTCAATTTTTATGCTTTCAATCTCCAAAACGTGTAACCATTTAACGTTTAATCTTCAAATTTTGTTATAGTTATCCAATTCTGTCTGTAATCATACTCGTGATTAAACAAATCCATTACCGTTAAAGGGTTAAATGACTTTATTGAAAGATATCCGGAAAACTGATACAAATTCTTGCTTGAAAGGCCTCAGTAACCCCAAGGTTATCTTTGCTTTGCAACCGTGCCAAACTCATAGGTACGGGGGCCATCCTGTCGAATTTTTCACCAAAAACCAAATGAAAAGTTGATCCTGAATGCCGTGTTTATGCATGTAAACTAGGATCATCCTCTTTCCATGTAGATAGGGCCATAGAATGACAAAATTGCATTGCGGTCTGCCAAGGGTGGAAATGATATTGTAGACCGCGCAGGGAGTGAAACTCCAAGCATCTTGCTTATAGGGACAGTATGTGTGGTTGGTATCTGGTTATTCAAATTATGTCTTCATCGAAGTCTCGTAAAATATATCTTATCGGTATTGTGCAAAGTGCGAAGAATGCGAGATGTAGAAGCTCATTCTCGCATTGTTCACAGTGGTAGAAAAGTAAAATGTCAGCGAATGCAAGAATCATCATCAACAAATAAAGATAATGTCACAAGTTTCATTCGGGCAAATTAAGTTCAACCCCCCCCCCCCCCCCCCCCCTTCCCCGACGAAATTTGAAATAACGCATCATTATCGACCGTCAAGGCCAGGACCATCCACTTCTGTATTGTATTGTTCTGGACAGGAAAAACAAATGGACAAAAATTGATTACCTGCCAATTATCAAAACTTACAACATAATTCTTGTTTGGATTTCACACAGGTATTTCTATCATTGTAATTATACAATATCACCCCTATCCGGGTCTCGATTATGTTTTCATCCACCCAATTGCATTTTAAAAAGACAATCAAACCGAAATTGATAATGTAAATCACTTATCTTAATGACATTTAAACAGTCAAAGCTCTCCGAGGGGACACTCTTGTAAGCGGTCAGCCTTCATTACGGTTGCCTTGACGAAATCATGTTTATAGAATTCACCTCTTACTAGAGTCATCCTGTATTAAGCGGTTATGTCAAATTAACAGGAGGTCGGACACTTTATTGAGAGTTATATAACGGAGTAACTGGAAGGGCTTCAGTTGAGGTTAGGAGTAGCAGTTTATATAGTTAAATTTAGGACTAAGCAAGCCGAGAAGCTAGGTGGTACAGTGGTACGGTAGACTATGTAAGCCTAAGCCTTGCTGAGGTCGCAGGTTCAATTCTTAGTGGGGATTTTAGATTTTCTTTTTTACACTTAAACATTTATTGAAAATGAAATTCTAAGTGTTTAACATTACGTTAAACATTCTCAATAAGGTGTCCGACCTACCGTAGGTCGATGTTAATTTGTCCCGAACGTATTAAGCGGCCAGGTACGGACACTTTTTCGGCTTTCGAAGGCTTTGACTCATCATCCTTCGAACCGCTAACCTACTCTTATACTCGACCATGTGCTCAGCTATCACACCTCTATTCGTCGTTTGGCGTTCCTCCATTGTTGCTCTTCACGCAACGCATAAATATATTATGGATGGACACGATAAGGTCTTTTTTTCGCCAGAACTTTCACATATGTTAGAAACCCCTTCATGTAATCTGGTGAATAGCTGCGTACCTCAAATTTGCTCGGTGATTGGCTAAGAACAAATTCATTCCCAGGGCATACACTGTCACAGAGGCAATATTTCGCAGTAAATTAACTGCAAATTTTTCGCTCTGAATATATATATACAGAAGCAAAATTTCGCAGTTAATTAACGGCGAATTTTTCTCCCTCCATATACATATATACAGAGATAATATTTCGCAGTAAATTAACTGCGAATCTTTCGCTCTGCATATATATACATATACAGAGGCAACATTTCGCAGTTAATTAACGGCGAATTTTTCTCCCTCCATATACATATATACAGAGATAATATTTCGCAGTAAATTAACTGCGAATCTTTCGCTCTGCATATATATACATATACAGAGGCAACATTTCGCAGTTAATTAACGGCGAATTTTTCTCCCTCCATATATATATATATACAGAGATAATATTTCGCAGTAAATTAACTGCGAATCTTTCGCCCTCTATATATATATACAGAGGCAAAATTTCGCAGTTAATTAACGGCGAATTTTTTTCCCTCCAAATATATACAAAGACAATATTTCGCAGTAAATTAACGGCGAAGTTTTCTCCCTCCATATATATACAGAGACAATATTTGGCAGTAAATTAACGGCGAATTTTTCTCCCTCCATATATATATATATATATATATATATATATATATATATATATATATATATATATATATATATATATATATATATATATATATATAAAAGTATACGAAGAAGTTAAGATTGTAAAAACATTTTATCTGCTACTCGGAGTTTCACGTGTTGCAAGCAACACGATCATCAGGCAACTGCCAAAAATTCAAAAAAATACAAAAATAGAAATTCAACGGGATACAGAACAATACATCGGTTGTGTAACTAAATACGTATATGCGCAACGTTTAAGTGCGTATGTTACAATATAAACAATCAGGTTATGGAGGTGTTCAGTAGAAATTTGTTCGCGTGTCTACATTTTGACATCAATTCGCTCCTCTTATTTAGCGAAGCCATATTGGGTTTGCAGATGATAAAAAATTTTTCCCATAAGCATAAACTGCACTTTTTGCTTACATTTGTATATGCGATGGTTTGTTTGACTTTTCTCCATGTGATGTTGTACTTGATGTTTTGATCTTTAAGGCTCCATATATATTTACTGAGTTCGGTTACGTGTCTATATCTATCGTGTTTGAATGAGCATATATGATTGTTATATCTAACTTTAAATGTAGTGTCACACAGTCCGATATATGTTTCTTTTGTGTTCGATGTAGATACCACTGCTTGATATATGATACTTGTATCTTCACAATTACCATTCATGGGACACGTGGATTTGTTGCGGCACTTGCAATTTGACTTTTGGACTTCAAATGGACTAAATGGCTTTGATTTGCGTACTACTGCTTTGTTGTGGTTGGTAATGATGGTCTTGACATTACTCATGCAGCTGTAGCTTAGTTTCAACGTGTTTCGATTGAAGATTTTATGCAGCGGATTTGTTTTGGGAAAGTGTTGATCGACAAGGGTGAGAAAGCATTTTCCTACGTTTGTTTCAACGTTTTTGTTGTAAGGTGGGTTGTACCACGTAATGTTTCTTTGCCGTTTTCTTTTGCGTTTTTGTGGCGTTTCTTTGAAAGTGAGGTCAAATCGATATCCGCTTGCATTTAATGCGTCTTGATATATAGGTTTTGCTTTGTCGAAGGACTCCTTATGTATTGTTCTGTATCCCGTTGAATTTCTATTTTTGTATTTTTTTGAATTTTTGGCAGTTGCCTGATGATCGTGTTGCTTGCAACACGTGAAACTCCGAGTAGCAGATAAAATGTTTTTACAATCTTAACTTCTTCGTATACTTTTATATTGCTCCGGTTTATCCAGTTGAAGACGTCACCGTTTTCCCTGATTATATATATATATATATATATATATATATATATATATATATATATATATATATATATATATATATATATATATATATACAGAAGAGACAATATTTCGCAGTAAATTAACTGCGAATTTTTCTCCCTCTATATATATTCAGAGACAATATTTCGCAGTAAATTAACGGCGAAGTTTTCGCTCTGCATATATATATATATATATATATATATATATATATATATATATATATATATATATATATATATACAGAGGCAAAATTTCGCAGTTAATTAACGGCGAATTTTTCTCCCTCCATTTATATATACAGAGATAATATTTCGCAGTAAATTAACTGCGAATTTTTCTCCCTCCATATATATACAGAGACAATATTTCGCAGTAAATTAACGGCGAATTTTTCGCTCTGCATATATATATATTTATAATTCAACACATTGATACACTGCCCAAATATGGTAAAAAAGTTATCGATAGATGTTATGTCTACATGACATATAACCAGCGATGGCGGTAAATTTCGCATTTTGAAGGAAAGTGAAAATGACTGCTGCCTGCAATTTCGTGTTTTTTCACGAAAAAGTGCGTGAACTATTAGTTAAAAAAGGGAAAAGAAAGAACAAAAGAGAAGAAAAGAAAAGAGAAAAATACTGTTCACATGATTGGACAAAAAAGGCGCGAAATTTTCGCGTTGCCGCGGTCGCAGTGTTTCTTGGCGTAGCTGAATGAAAACTGGTTCAAAGTTTAACCGCTCGACAAGAAGTGAATGAAGGAGCACAATTTTCGTGAAATTCCTTTGGTAATCACCTCTGGAATATGATATAGACTTGATGTTTCCTCAGAAAAGTTTCTGATCTCGTCATTACGGCTGTGGGAGCTAAAAAACGAGCATTCCAAGTTTGTAAACAACATTGATCGACTCAGCTCGTACTTCGATGTTTTAAAATTTGGTGCTTATGGAAGGGACTAAAAAGCCAAATCAACTACAGGTACGATGTTTTAACCATTTCTTGTATCCTTTAGCTGTGAATTTTTGTAAGCTCACTGTCCACGCTGTAGTTCTTTCCGACTTTTTGCCGCTATGTTTAGGTTCGTAGCCATGTGTTTGTTCAATTTCTTTTGATTCTGAATTGAACTTTTTAAGATACGAAACACTTGTAACTAAGACATTCTATGCCATTTTACTGTGTTTTAATTCTTGTAGTCACTACTCTGTTCCGTTCTTTGAACAGACGAAAGCTCTTCGTAGAAACTGTCAACTGATTGTGTATGATAAATCAATTTTAGCTTGGCAAAAGTTTCGGCATTCACTGTTTGTTGTTTAAGAAATGGTGCGAGGTAAAATATTGTAGTTAGCCTTTTTACTTAATGAAAGGTTGTATATCTCAGTGATTTTCTTCTCGAAACTGTGATTTGTTATCAATGTGTTGAATTATAAAACAGTTATAGTGTTCATGCAAGCTTGCACAATATTGACAAAGGCGCCACTTTCATTCATGAACTCTGTGATGTTGCAAGTTTCGCGCGGTAAAACATCTGTAAGCTTTTTTTTTTTTTTTTAAATAAAAGGCTTCTCGGCGATATTTTTTCTTCAAACTATGCTTTGTTATCAATGTGTTGAATTATAAAACTATTATAGCGCTCAAGCTTGCGTGATATCGCCTAATTTTAGCCGACTCGGCCTACGGCCTCGTCGGCTAAGTATTAGGCGATATCACGCGCGCTTTCGCGCTATAATAGTTAAATATATACAGAGGCAATATTTCGCAGTTAATTAACGGCGAAGTTTTCGCTCTGTAATATAAAGAGAAAATTTAACGTAAACGCTTTTTTATTTTCACTGAGAAAGTTAATTGCGAAATTTTTAATTTTCTCTATAGAGGTATTTAACTGCGAAATTTTTATTTATATATATATACCCGGTCAAAACTGGAACTATTCCCGTCATTATCATAATAAATTTTGAATGAAACTTATAAATTTAATCAAAGTTAACGACAGAAGTGATAATTTAGGAGGAAAGAAACAAATTTAGCCCTTTGAAATATAATATTTCAGTTGAGGTAAAAATGTTGCAATTTGCATAATGTCAAAAGTAATTTGAAACCTTGCCACTAGCTAGTGACGCATAACGCAGAGATTTCGCAATCAGACACACGAAAATATATCTAGTTTTTATTCCTCTGCATCCGAAACACAGAAGAGAAAATTAAATGAAAAAGTGATCGCTTTAAGGTTATTTTCGCCCGAGAAACATTCACTAGCGCCAGCGAAACTCGCAAGACATATGCATTGTTTACATCTTCTCCGACGGCGGTGAATTTTTGCACCCGTAGTTTCAGTTGGCTGTTCTGTTCCTTCAACTTCACGAAATAAAAATTCATGAAAGGCAAAAATCCCAAAGAAGTGAAATTAATTGGGATTCCTTCCACGCTTATATTTCTTCCTTCGCTGTCCACTGTTAACTTCTTGTTAAACAAGCGCTATGGCGCAGAGTATTCGTCTCAGTCTTAATTCATGCTCGTTAATGTTTCTGATGTTTTACGTATGTTTTAGCGGGTTTCCGTCCTGAATTCGAAGGTATCGTATAATTAATGGCGAGAGTGTCAAACACTTTCGCAGTGTCTTCTTGAGAAATTTCCTTACCCATATTGAATATGAAACTATTTTATAGATGCAACAGAGAAAACGCATCTCGTACTTTGTCAGGTTCGCCTCGCATCGAAAAACAACAGGTTTGAACTCCACCGCAGTCAAACGAGAGAAATTTGCAAAAGTTAACCAAAGTACTTCAAATTTAGCAAGGATTTCTCTAGTGATCCAAGGTTTGGAGGATATTTTAACCTCCTTCTTGGAAAGTTTCTTATAAGGTACATGTTTCTTGCAAACAGAGTCGATTTGGTTATAGAAAAGATCAAACTTGCCATTTGTGTTTAAATTACTATTATAAATAGAGGAGAAATCGAGGTGAGATACTTCATCAACAAACGTTTCCTCACTGAAATGAGAATAGTCATGTTTGTAATAGTTAAGGGAGGCATAATTAACTTTAAGGTCTTCAATGATCAGAAACTGTGGGAAATGATCAGAAATATTGGTGACTAGATTTCCACTAAGAGCATTAAAGTTGTGTGTTAGCAAAAATGTTGTCAATTAAAGTAGCACTTCTATCGGTTACACGGGTTGGTTGGAGAATATAAGGCAACAGATAATTAGAGTTCATCATATTTAAAAAAAAATTCAGAAGCAAGATGGTTTATACAGTTTAGTAGGTTAATATTAAAGTCACCTAGTATAAATATATTCTTGTTTTCTCTTGTTAAGTTATGCAATACAGTCTCAATCTGCTCAGTAAATCTTTCAGGAGAGGATGAAGGGTGCCTATAGGCACAACAGCACAAAATATTTTTTGATTTAATATTCTTAATCTCAACCCAAACAGCTGGGGTCTCAAATTCCTCATCAGTTACACTAAGGTCAGTTCTTTTGACAGCATTCAATGATTTGCTCGTATAAAGAGCAACACCACCTGCAGCTGATCTAGAAGGCTGTGAATACAGATTATAGCCATGCAAGTCATTATTCATTTTGAATCCTCTTAAAAAAATTTTCTCCTGTTTCACTGACTCCTATAACTTGGAAGGGGAAGCCTAATAAATCAAGAGTAGCATGCAAATCATCCAGATGAGCATCTAAACTGTTTAGGTTGACATGAAATAAGAAGAAGTATGACTTATTAGATGATAAAGTCATTTTTTCAAAGTCATGGAAATAATAATACTTAGAGTTTATAGGATTGGGTATGTTATTCTCTATATCAGAATTATCAAGGTAAGGTATACCAGAAATTGTAGACAACACATCAAGCGAAGGCAGGAATTCAAGATAAGATGGCATTCTGCAGTTCATAAGACTTAGTAGTTCAGAATCATCAACAGAGGAAAAAGGAAATATAGAGGCAATACAATGTTTACAATACCATACCTTATTACTTGATTGCAAAAGACAATAATCATCTAAGGATAGTCCATTACATTTGTAACGAATCCAATAAAGGCAGTTACCACAACGTATCGACTTATCAGTCCTGTTCACAGCTCTGAAACAAATTCCACATGAACCCTTGTTGTTGGTGCTAATAATGTTACTCATTTAATGTTTCGTTCATTTAGATAATACGATTATCCGGGAGAATAACTGACACTAGGTGGTTTTTCGTTGATGACTAGTTTATCATATGAAAACTAAGCAATCTTGCCTTCCTCCTTTGCCTTTTATTAAACAAGTTGACTCTACTAAGTACCTAGGCATAACATTTGATTCTAATTTAACATGGAAAAGTCATATCAATGAGCTTTGTTTGAAACTATCGATAACTGTAGGTATTTTGTCAAAAGTGAGACATTTTGTCAACAAACATATTCTTGTCATGCTTTATTACTCTCTTATTTATCCTTTCCTCATTTATGGCGTCCATGTTTGGGGTCTAACCTTTCCCTCATTTCTAACACAATTATTTATCATCCAAAAAAAGCAATCAGAATAATATCTTTCTCTGAACCAAAATCCCATTCTGAGCCTCTGTTCAAATCTCTCAATCTACTTAAACTCAATGATATTATTGAATTACAGATTCTCTCTTTTGTTTATCAGTGGTCACATAGACTGTTATCCCCCTGTTTCAATGAATATTTCAAATTTACATCCTCTGTTCATTCCTATTCAACGAGGCAATCATGCAATAGAAATCTTTATGTAACCTCAGTTAATACCACACAATATGGCTTACGTTCCCTAAAATTCACTGTGGTCCTCGCCTTTGGAATTCCTTGCCTACAAATATAACTAATTCAAATTCTTTAAGAATATTTCGTAAAACCCTGAAGAACTCCATACTTAATTGTTATTCTATTTAATTATCTACCTTAGCGCATGAAGAAATACTTTTTATAAAAAAAATCTATTCTTAATTGTCTGTAACTGTATTTTATTGTAGGGGTCATCCACTAGATTAGCTTTTGCTATTTGGATGATCCCAACTCACTCTCTATTTTTTGTTACATTTTTCTTTTATTCCTTAGCTGTACTTGTGCTTAGTTGCCTATGTAAATTTTACCTATATGTCATGTAAAACTGAGTTGAGTTGAATAAATCATCTTGTCTTGTCTTGTTAAGGTTGTCATTTCCATTGTTAAAAGTTTAATAGATTAACAATACACTGTCAATTCACTAATCGGTTTGAACGTTTACTAAAAAAGTTCTAAGCGTTTGAAAACTATGAACCGCACAATTTTGCTCAGGCACATTTGATCATTTTTCAACGAAAAGAAGCTTATTATTTTGAGAAAAATAAAAAGAAAGTAACATAAACTAATCATTTTATAAATCCTTGACCACGTTTCTACTTAATATTAAACGAAATCGCACTAAACAAAACGAAAAACGCCTCGTACGTTTGACCGCGGTGAAGGTTTGAACAAGCCCATATTCCCGCCAGTCCCCAGAGTTGCGCAATACTGCACATTTGTGTATGACCAAACTGCATTTTTATACATGGTCGCCACGCCCAAATAATTACTTTTTGCAGATCTGCACCCGGATATCTAATAGGTTTACATGTAATGTTCTTCTTTTTTTTATAATTTACCGCCTGCTTCATTTCTCACACACTGATCATCACTGGAAGAAATCCATGTTGATCTGACCTTTACCGCGGCCTATCTGACGAGCGAGAACGGATGCGCAATCCATTATCTGCTGACAGGTGTCAGTCAAACAATAACCCGATTAAGTGTACGAGACGAAATATCGAATGGTCTCGGTTCAGTGATGATTTTTAATTTTGCCTACATTTTAAAACCCAAACAATCAATTTGTAACTATTGCGAGCGCTTCCAAGCTATTTTAAAATGATACAAGTTATTTCTTTTGTAGCCGAACCTCCGCGATGGCCCGCCATACTAACCCACCCTTCCCTGGGTGAAATCGCGTTGGTGTTGTGTTTTTAGGAAATAAGCAAGATCGGAGTTCAATTTATATCAGTCACGCCACATATCACAAAGGTGGCCATTGGCTAAAAAAGGATCTGAATTCAACTAATACTTGCCAGTGCTTTGGCGAGAAATCAAAGGCTTTGTGAGCCAATTCGTGGATAACAAATGCTCTACACATCGCTATGTTTAAATTTTATAGCCTGCGTAGCTGGCGGTTTTGTTGGTTTTGTTGGCGCGCGCGTAGATCGAAGGAGAGATCCGTGATACAACGCAGAATTTCGATTTTTTGAGTACTATATTTCGGCTGGCCAAACCAGCCTTCTACAGGTACAATAAAGGTATTTCTTTACTTGTTTAAGCCGATAAGTTCCACTGATTAATTTGATCCAGCGTACACCAGCAAGATTGTCGTCCACGGTTACCTGCTTGACCATTTTATCGTAGTTAAGCGGGGCAACGTTGCAGAACTGCTTTATCCAGTGAATGGTCCAGCTAACGCGCAAGCCAAGTTAATCTTTTTTAACCCTCTTTGTTGTTTCACCTTTAAAAAATGTTTTCTAAAAGGTATGTTTCCATAATAATTATACATACACCTGATTGAAGAAAGTTGGCGGGTAAAAAGTAGAAACCATGAAAGATATGAGCACAGACAGTCCAAGCTTAAGTGAATTTTACACGAATTGGACTCCACACAGTCCTATTACCATTATTAATTATACGTAAAGCTGATTGAAGAAACGTTGTCGGGTACAAAGTAGAAATCATGAAAGATATGACCGACCGTGTTGGGAATTGTAAACCAATAGTTTGTTTACATTGACAACGTTGATTGACAAATAATTAACTCATGGTTTCCGGAATGTTAATAGGACAGTCATGAAAGTAATCCGTAACTAGAGGTTACAGATTGTAATGATAATGCTGAAAGCAGGTGCTGTGCAGTAAAATATAACGGAAACAGTAAATGTACATACAGATTTTGATAATTTCATAAATTTATTTATTGGGTCAATTACCATCATTTTCGAATTATATACCATTATAAGTAGTTGTTTGTGATCCATCGGGTCAATTACCATCATTTTCGAATTACATACCATTATAAGTAGTTCTTTGTGATCCATTGTTCAATCGGCAAACTCTGAGCACGTAACAACGCTGAAAAACTCATAAAGTAACATTGCCTTCCCCGTGACATGTCACTAAATCGTTCGTGACCTTGATGAATGCTCTTTGTGATCCATTGTTCAATCGGTAAACTCTGAGCACGTATAGACAACGCTAAAAAACTCATAAAAGAACATTGCCTTCCCCGTGAAATGTCACTAAATCGTTCGTGGCCTTGATGAATTCTCTCAGCAACAAATAAGTTTAATTTGGCATAATACATTTGCAAATAGAAACACTTACTTTGAAATCGAAGAATAGAAGCGGCCCTTAGGGCCTGGTCGCACTACAGTCAAAACCAAAAATTAGCCCGTGCAAAAATCGAGGAAAACAAAAGAAACCGCTCCGGTGGGACATTTTTTGTGGAATGTTTTTGTTTTTATGTCATTTTGCACGGGCTATGTTTTGTTTTTGACTGTAGTGCGACCAGGCCCTAACTTCGTGTACCGCACAGATGACGTAAAACAATGGGAAACATTGTTTTCGGTCATTGTTTTTGGGTAAAAGAATTTTAATGAAGCATTGTTTCCTTTTGTTTTACGAAATTTGGGTCCTCTACAGGAAGTAAGAGAAGCGAGCACGTGCTATGGACGGCGAAAGACGCATCCAGAGCCAGGTGCATCTTAAGTTATGATGACACCGCTGGGCGTACGCTTGCTCAAAATCATCGTGACAAACAAGGCCGAGACTGCCGCCTGCATAACATAAGGCGCAGGGATTCCAAGGAACCACAGGGAAACCAAAGATTAGTGTGCTACTCGATGTTGTTTTTCTTAATTGATTCTCGTTGGCGTAATACTAAATGTCAATCATCATATGATAATCTAGTTTCATGTGTATTGTAGCCAGTCGATGAGAGCAGATCACGCAATGTAGAAGCAAGCTGTAGAGCAGACATCTGTGGATAAAACAAAGTCGATACGTCGGGATATTCTGACTAGCAATGGTGACATCAACAATCGCATTGCTGAACACCATTTACACACGAATCACAGAATTGACTGGGACTCTGCCGAATGCGTTACCTACAGTACGGACTACTACAAACGACTCACTCTAGAAAGTTGGTTTACTAACTTAGAACAGACACCACTGAACAGATGCCAACAGCTACCTGCGGCTTACAAACGACTTGCCAACAAAACAGACGAACAATAGACTGCGCCAATAAGGAACAAACTGTGTCTTAACGAAGGTTTATTGAAGACCGAACGAGAACCGCATGGAATTACAAAGATGAGCTACGGGCGCATGCGCGCGCTAGATACCGCTGAAAGTAACGCAATAACAACGTAGTGGCGTGATTGCCTCCTCCTTCTTTCCTTTCCCTAACTAAGAAATAAAACATGAACAATAGGCTGAACTGATACGAGCACTAGACTAAAACTGCATAGGATAACAACGGCTAAAAGTAATGAAACAGCTAGAATAAATATGAAACTGAATGTAACGGTGGGGTGTATTCCCCCTTATGATAAGGTACGAGTGAGCTAATAAAATACGCAGTTCATGGTAAAGACCGTAGTTACGGCTAGTGAGTACAGGGCAGAGTTATTAGTCAAAGTCCCAGTCCTTATTGTGCCAAAATGGGGCTTTCCGCGAGCGGTCAGATTTCCTAGTGGGGATAACAGCAGCAGGCGTCGGTTGTGCATCATCAGTAAAAGAGGGGTCCAGGGGAGCTTGTGGAGGACTCCGAGAAGGCAAAATGACTTCAGGAATTGGGGGGTGTTCCTGGGCGGGTTGCTGAGAATGAGCTGGAGACACTGAGTGGTGTACCGGAACAGTATAGGTATCCACTGGTGGAGAAGCAAGCACTGTAGGGGGTCTTAGTGAAGGGACGACGGGAACAGGATCATCGTCAGAGTCAGAAGCAGTGGATTCGGTCTGGCCACGGATGGGTCCTTGTGGAGTCTGACCTAGAACAGTTGGGGTGACAGGGTAGCAGTCACACATAGGAATGGTGCAGACCCTACTGCGGAACTGTGAACTGGTAAACTTGCGGAGCTGACAGAAAAGGTCTTTATCGATGCCGATCACAAGATACTTGTCGCGGGCTTTCAGTTTGTCTTTGTCACCTTTGATGAAAACAAGGTCACCAACAAGGACAGTGGGGATGGAGGCTTTGGTAAAGCCATGGGCCTTGGACTTAGCACTCGACATGTGATTCTGCTGGCGGGAAAAGTTTTGACTGAGGATAATCTGGCGGTCGACAATTGGAAGCTGCGCACCAGTGAGCTGGTCGCGTTGCGTCCACAACTCATGAGCTGAGAGGCCATCACGGCGGATGCGGGAGTTCATATTGGCCGTTGCTAAGGACAGCGTAGTTTGAGAGACGGGGCCTCCCTCAGGAGACAAGTTGAGGATCTCCAAGCCTAGCTCTTCGATTGCGCGCTCAGCCACAGGATTCTTGTTAGGGTTCTTGGGCCTACCAACCTCCAGGGTGATCCCATGAGAGGAGTACTCTGTCTTTGGCAAGGCCGGAGAAGCCAGGGGCAGGATCAACGCGGACGATCCCCCCTCCGTCGCGAAGGGAACGAAGCTGAGAGCAGAGCATGATGATGGCATTGCGGAGGTCTTCGAGTTTTTCACTCGCGATGAAGGAAGACACAGTGTACGAAGACACTGTTTCCCTTAGAACTATGATCAGTTGACGATGACGCTTAGCGACATCAGCTGCAAATGATACGCCAATGGTAGGAGGGGCATCGGCAGTTGACTGCGTGTGCAGGTGTTTAGGGACAGTCTTCAGAGATTGACAGGTGTGACAGCAGGAAGAGACAGTCTCAATTGCTTTGTCAAGGTCCAGCGCAAAGAAGTACCTGCTAAAAAGGCGCTTGGTTTGGTACTTGGAAGGATGACTGAAACGGATGTGAAGGGCTGTCAGGAGTCCATCGAGAACAGTGCGAGGGACAACAATGCGATCGCGAAGGGGCTGGAAAGGCGGGTGGTCTTTGACAACGGGAAGACCATCAGTGGCGATGACGACGTCCTGAAGATAGCGTTTGACATCAATTATTTTGGTAGCCTTCTTAGAAGGTCGGGTACCTTGACTGAGGTGTGAATGGGTTCGCCGGAGGTGAGGGCATTCCAGCTGGGTAGCTTGCCATGCGGCGCGGCTGGTGAAGGGCATTCGAACAGAACCCTCTAGGACTTCACTCACGGAGATGCTGCGCACAACAGAATCTTCCAACTCCGCAATAAAGCGACAAATCTGACAGCTAGAATCCAAGCATTCTCTTGGGTGCCTGCTGGCGAAGTCTGAGGGGAGGTTTTCAACACCTGCAATGTGGCGCACATGGACAGAATAGCGGCTGACTGTAGACAGGAAGGTGGTAACTCTGGAGCTGGCTGAGAACTCTCCTCTCCTAAGCTTATCGTAGGCTTGGACACAAGGCCTACTGTCCGTGAGAACTTCGGTTGTATGGGATGACTGGATAATGTAAGGGGTGAAGTGCTTGATGGAGGAAGCTATGGCCAGAACTTCGATCTCGCACGGTAGCCAGGTCACTTGATGCTTTCGCAGTTTAGCGCTGAAAAAAACAGCCAAAAGCAGTTTACCCTTCCGGTGGGTGTAGAGTGTGGCTGCGATGCCTCTATTCTTCACAGAACCATCTGTCACGATCCACAAAGCGTCGCGGGGTTGGGGGATTGTGATAGTCTTGTGGTTTTCCAAGGCATGTTGGGCGGACTTGAAAGACCACACTAGTCTTTCTCGAGATTCCTTTCCAGCGGTGGCCTGATCCAAGGGGTCCAGCAATTCAGCGAACCTAGGGAGTACTCGGCTGAGCACCTTGTATGCACCAACGAAAGATCGTAGGCCTTGAACAGTAGTAGGAGGGTTAACAGAGGATAATGCGGCTAACTTGTGGGGGCTAGCCTGTAGGGTGCCATTAGACCATACCGAACCCAACACGGTGGCCTTTCTGGGACAGATGAGTGTTTTGGGCGCGGAGAGACGAAGATTGTTGCGTTGAAGCAAGGGAAGAACGCGCCGCCAATTATGAAGGAAGGCGTTGTTCCCACCAAGGTCATCAGCAATTTTGGCAACACAACCCTCTTGAATTAGGTCACCCAGAACTCGAGACATTAGCTCCTCGAGGCATGTTTCTGACCCAGGCATGCCCATAGCAGAGCGGGTATAAACACGGATGCCTTTAAAGGGTGTGGCTACCCCACAGTACTTCATGGAAGAGTGAGCCAGTGGAATTTGATAGAACGACTTTAACAAGTCCGAGATAACTATATACTCCCACTTCCCAATTTCACGCAGTACACCATCGACGTTAGGCATTAGGGAAGGCTGGGGCTTGCTATACTGGGCAACTTCGCCGAAGGATGTCACAAGTCTGCTACCCCCATTGGGTTTCTTAACAAGGAAGGAGGTATTCAAGTACTCAACGTGTACGTTCACCTGTTCAGGTTGAAAACATCATCAAACTCCAGATTCAGAGCTCTGAACTTGTCGCGAATGTCCTCGTCTAAGCAGCCATCGGGGTCAAGGATCACATTAGTGGAGAAAGGCTGGCAGCAGGTAGGGGCAGTAGTGGCTGTAGAGGTAGGGGCAGATGTGGTGTCTACGCTGTCAACAGGTATAACATGCCTTACATGACACAGCTGCTCGCCGGTCTTTAGGGAGTATAGGAGAGTCAGTCATATTGGTTATGCGTACGGCGTGGTCCACAAGGAGGACTTGTTGAGGTGGGGGCCATGCTCCTTCTGCCTTGAGGGGGATGTTGGACGGACAGTCTAGTCGGGGTTCAAGGGCCCATAATTTGTCTGGGTCAGAATCACATGGGGGGTCAAGCTAAACGTACTCTCCTGGCAGTATAACTGTGCGTTGCGGGTTGCGTAGGAGAAAGGACTGGGTGCGTCGCACAGCTGGTTGAGTAGTGTGTTTGGAAGCAGTACCATATAGTGGATCACGTCAGACCCGTCGATCACAATTTGACGCCTGGCAGGACGGATGCCGATGTCGTTTCGGGCCAGGAAGGGGTTTCCCGCTAAAATGTCAACATCGAGTTGGCGAACAACTAGGGCGTCTAGTTCAAATGCTCGCTGTCCACGAGTGAGAGTGCAATGCACTTCACCCACCCAACCATAGGGGTAACTCCATCAGCTTGGCGGGCCATTTGAGAAGCTGGGGTAACAGGTAGGCCATACAACTTAGCGGCCGAGGCACGAACCATGTTAGACGTGGCGCCAGTATCAAGGGTGAGCTGCACGGGGTGCTCGTGGTAAAAGGTGTTGGGTACAGGTGATTGAATAATGCTGACACGGAGTGCAGTAGGTGCAGTAGGTGCAGTAGGTGCATCACTGTGCTCAGGCGGGAGGACATGATCGCAACACTCATCATAAGGGCCACAGTCGCCGGTCGCAAACTCATCAGGATCGTCGTTTATAAGACGTGAGCAGGCCCATGGTCTCCTGTCACGATCAGGCAGGTAACAGCACTCCATTAGATCATGGGTGTTGTGAGGGCGTCCAGCGGTTTTGCAGAGAATACAAGATACAAATGGACGGCGGCGTGGTTGGCCCTGTCTGCCATTAGAGGTGCGTCTGGGGTTGACATTGGTAATACGCATGGCTTTGGTGTCCTCTATGGAGCGTAGTTCATCAAGGAGGGAACTAAGGGCTTGTGAGATCTCTGGCTTGAGTGAGGCAAGGGTCTTGTTACGCAACTCAGAACCATACTTCTGCTTTACCAGTAATGGTAGGACAGGATGGATCAGCTGCAGCCACAGAACTACTATAGTGTTCTCAAGCGATAGGGAAAGATCTTCATCTGCGGTCACCTGCTCACCATGGTGGGTTAAGCCACCATTAAGTGCAAGGGGGTTGTCTTCGAAGAAGGCCATGAGACGTTGGAATAAGTCCTCTGGTCGCTCAGCAGTTTGAAAGTTGATGCTTGCAAGGTCGAGGAAATGGGCTCCGGAGGACTGGAATCCAAAATGCTGGCGAATTTTCTGCCAAATGTCCTTCAGAGAGGTAGAGTGCTTTACTATGGAGTTCCTGGAGATCACGGGGCAAAAATTGGCAATCTGTCCGAGCAGAAGATCCAGGTGGGCATTTTTCTGAGCGGCAGTAAGTCGTTGTTCCTCAGGTACAGACGTGCCATCATTCGTAAGGCCTCTTCGAGGGTTGGCGGCGGTTTGTTTTTTGCCATGTGGCCTCTAAATATGGGACAAAGTTCTTGTCCAGGGATAAGATGTAGACTAAGTTTGCCTCCAACTTTCGTACGAGGTGATGGTCTCGTTTTTCGTAAGCTGCCATTGTTTAGGTGCCCTGGGAGCGGCGGCCATGTTGGTTTTCCTACACGAGCGAATACGGAGAATTCACGTTGATTTGTTGATCTTCGCACTTCGTGAAAATAAGGGTCACAGGTTCCAGACGACCACACTTGTGTTAGGGTCCACCGTACGTGGGTAAAAGCCGCTGCCACCACGCCAATAAGGAACAAACTGTGTCTTAACGAAGGTTTATTGAAGACCGAACGAGAACCGCATGGAATTACAAAGATGAGCTACGGGCGCATGCGCACGCTAGATACCGCTGAAAGTAACGCAATAACAACGTAGTGGCGCTGAACTCACTGACAAATTTGACTAACAATACGACTACAGAAATTACACTAACAATTCACGGATCGAAACGCACCTATCACTGACTTGAGTCTCTACAGCCAATAACATGACGGCTAAACTGACCAATGACAGTTATAACCAGACGTATATAACATCTACTGACCATTCACAATTCACATCACTCTGAAGATGACTTCCGCTCAGGTTGTCGAAACGTCAGTCATTGTCAACCACAACAGTTCTTTTCAGAACTACACTCACCCGGACGATCATAAACAACAGACTACTGATACTCCTGGGTTCAAACCATTTACAACATTTACAAGACTACTGTTAGTCTCGTTTCCGACAACGGTTCTCTGGTAAACGGAAAAAGTACTTTTTGTTCAGTCTGATAAACTTCACAATGTTATAACAAAGAATGCTCAGAATCATTATGTGAAAGTATTTTTAGGAAGGAATAGACGTTAATAATAACAAGGAGCCCGATGAGCTTCCAAACTGGCTCGTTTGGTCTCAGTTTTCACCTGGTTTTCATTTTAGAGTTTTGTATAGAGCGTTTTCACTTGACGTCATAGCCGCCATATTGGTGTTCCCGTACAAAAGAATTTTAATTAACTTCTTTTGTTAGGAACACCAACATGGCTGCCATGGCCTTTGTCATTTGAGTCCCACGGGACTGAAGGTCACGTGAGTGAAAACGCTCTATTAGCAATCCACAATATACAATCTAGTATCTATCAATATGCAAAGTCCAGTCCACATTTACATTTACATTCCACAGCCCGCTTCAAGCACTCCTTAGGGACGGACTATTTTATTGTTAAGAGGGGGGGGGGGGGGGTGGGGGGGGGGGGGTTTGGGCAATTACTAAAAAAAATTCCTGCACAGCAAAAGTAAAGGGAAAAAATAATGCACAGCGAGCGAAAGGAAAAAAAAGGTATGGAACAATCCCGAAAAAAAAATTCTTGCACAACATGCGAGACGGAAAAAAAAAATCATGATCAGAAAAATTGCCCAACATCGCCACCTCCCCCACCTCCCACAAAAATAACATCGTCCACCTTTAGTAGGCTACAATTTCAGGTCTATATTTATTTCTCTGATCGACTCGGTACTGTTGGAAAAAAAACCTAAGTTTAGAACTTTGTATAAATTTATTCGCTTTAAAATCCTTGAAACCACCTACCACAAGGAATCAGGATTGTTTAAACACAGGCATTTTGGAGAATCGGTGATGGGGTTTCGATAAATTAACAATATCAACATGATCGATCAAATAGCGTGACATAAATACGAGATGTGTGGAATTTGAACGTGACTCCACGGAGTAATGCTTGAGAATTGTTTACTCAGCAGTTCTGTGACCTGTCGAGACGTGTTTTATTCAACGATTTATTCGATCTAAACTCGACTGTTTGACAATTGATTTGGTTAGAAAAATTGAACTCGCTTTTCTTTTACCAGAAATAGATCGCATCCGAAAATCACAAAGATTTAATTTTTAACAATTTCGTCGAAATTAGAACGGTAAATATTTGAATTATAGTTGCCGACATCACCGATTACGCCATTTCGAAAAACCGGAAGTAAACTAGGTACGGTGTTGGCCGCAGCAAAAGCGATTCCCGGGGCAGGTGACCCGACAGGCCGAAAAAAAACAAGGAGCCCAATGGGCTTCGAAACTGGCTCGTTTGGTCTCAGTTTTCACCCGGTTTTCATTTTAAAGTTTTATATTAGCAATTCACAATATACAATCTGGAATCTATCAATATGCACAGTCCAGTTCACATTTACATTTACATTCCACAGCCCACTTCAAGCACTTCTTGGGCGACCCCGTAGCTGTCCAAACGTTGTCTGTGATTGGCGAACGATACAATTGATGCATCACTTGAACAATGCCCCTATCCCTAATCCCTATCCCAGCGGGACAAATCTATTGTTTTCTTAGCGAATCACAGATATCGTTTGGACAAGTGCTGGACTACCCCACTTCTTTGGGACAGACCATTTTATTGTTAAGGGGGGGTGGGGGGGTTGGGCAATTATTACAAAAAATAAATTCCTGCACAGGAAAAGTAAAGAAAAAATAATGCACTGCGAACCAATGTAAAAAACAGGTATGGAACAATCCTAATAAAAATTCTTGCACAACATCAAGACAGAAAAAAAAATCATGATCAGAAAAATTGCCCAACACCACCCCCCCCCCCCCCCCCTCTCTCTCTCTCCCACAAGAATAAAATCGTCCATCTCTTAGTAGGCTGCAATTTCAGGTCTATATTTTTCTCTCTGATTGGCTCGGTATGGTTAAAAAAACATAAGTTTAGAACTTTGTACATTTCTTTTTCGCTTTAAAATCCTTGAAATCACCTAATCAGGATTGTTTAAAGACAGGTATTTTGGAGAATTGTTTACTCAGCAGTCCTTAGACTTGCCAGGACGTGTTCAACGATCAACCGTTTGACAATTGATTTGGTTAGAAAATATCAACCCGCTTTCCTTTTACCAGAAATAGAACATATCCGAAAATTGTTTAACAGTTCCGTGGATATTAGAACGGTAAATATTTGAATTGTAGTTGCCTAATTATTGGTTTCAGTTCGCTATACTACTTGTGTAAACACAACAAAATCACACACGGTAGCGATATACAAAGGATATAAATCTCAAAGCAAAGCTATTTCATTTCCCTTAAATGATTATGACTTCCTCCTAGACGTCTCCTAAAACGAAGAAAATGGGAAAACATATGGTTGTATTTTGAACTAATCACAAAACGGCTGCAGACGATCGAGCGCTTACCTTAGAGATTTGTCAAAGTGAAGCGATTGATGAATGTCGCAGCAACTGCATCAAATTGACCATCGATGTCTCACAAATCCAACAGCCGAGTCTTGTTACAGTGTCGTTTTGTTTTACAACAGCAAACGAACGATATCGCTTGCTTTTATAACGATCAACGGAAGTATAAAGCAACTCCTTGTAACAACTCTTGCACCATCAATCGAGCAGAGGAAGGTCTGGAACGAGTCATGCACCTCTCCCCCCAACAAAATCTTCCTTTTGCGTGATAAACATGCGCACGCGTAAGAAACATTTGTCATATATTTTAATGTTCCATAACAAAAGCAGCATTTTTTTAAAGCAACAAGACGATGAGAACCCGCATGTTCCCAAGAATTATCTCTTGCACGTAATACGCATCTATGTACAGCACGTTTCTATTTCAAATTACTTTTATAAGAAAACGCTACCACAAGGGACGCCTGATTCGTTTTTGCCTAATTATAGGTTGACTTGAGGGTAAAGGTTAGTGTAGTGTGGGTAGTGGTTGGTGGCATTACGGCGTGACAGCGTGACGTTGCCGTGACGTCGTTTTGATGACATCACTGATCACGTCATTTCAGAAAACCGGAAGTAAACTAGGTACGGTGTTGGCCGCAGCAAAACCGATTCCCGGGGCAGGTGACACGACAGAAAAAGAAAAAAAGAGGGTATTTTAAGAACTGACTCGTCGCAGAGCGACGAGCCAGTTAACAAGGAGCCCGATGGGCTTCGAAACTGGCTCGTTTGGTCTCAGTTTCCACCCGGTTATTATTTTGCAGTTTTATATTAGCATTCCACAATATACAATCTAGAATTTATTAATATGCACAGTCCAGTCCACATTTTCATTTTCATTCCGCAGCCCGCTTCAGCTTCAACCACCCCCCCCCCCCCCCCCCTCCCCGCCGACAAATATAAAATTGTCCATCCCTTTGCAGCCTACAATTTCAGGTCTGTATTTTTTCTCTGATCGGCTCTGTACTGTTAGCAAAAACATAAGTTTAAAACTTTGTATATTTTTTTAGCTTTAAAATCCTTGAAACCAACTACTACAAGGAATCAGGATTGTTTAAACACGGGCATTTTGGAGAATCGGTGATAGGATTTCGAATAAATTGACAATATCAACATGATCGATCAAAAAATTAACAGCCGACCATAGCGTGACATAAATTCGAGGTGTTTGGAATTTCAACGTGACTCCATGGGTTAATGCTTGAGAATTGTTTACTCAGCAGTTCTCGGTTTGACTTGCCGGGTTGTGTTTTGTTCAACGATTTAATTTATTCGATCTAAACTCAACTGTTTGACAATTGATTTGGTTAGAAAAGTTCAACCCGCTTTCCTTTTACCAGAAATAGAACACATCCGTTAACAATTCCGTCAAAATTAGAACGATAAATATTTCAATTGTAAATAGTCGTTTCGATGATATCACTGATTTCTAAAAACCGGAAGTAAACTAGGTACGGTGTTGGCCGCAGCAAAAGCGATTCCCGGGGCAGGTGACCCGACAGGGAAAAAAAGAGGGTATTTTAAGAACTGACTCGTCGAAGCGACGAGCCAGTTAATAAGCCTCATTTGCCTATGTTTTGTGCCTTTTTCCTGACAATAAGCTCCTGCTGTGGGCTATAGCAGAAGCGAAAGTTACTCGAAATTTCTACATGTTGAAAATAATGGCTATGTTGCTCGAGAACGATACCAATATCCATGAACAATTTTTCGCGAAAATTGGAATCTTTAATAAAATTAATAGCTTGTACTGTGTGGTAGATTCCCCCACTAACCCACCCCCTGCTTGGGTCCATCATGTTGTGATTGTCCAAGTTAGAGTGGAACTGGGTACTAGTTGCTGGATAAAAAATTTCAAGATGGCGGCGGTCGTTCGACAGTTTCGTTGCCCTTTTTCAACCCAATTAAGTCACTTCTTCATCGAGTGCCCGCGTTTTCTTCTGTCCGGTAAAGTATCTATTTTAGACTTTAAGCTAACTTTGGTGGGTTAATAGTGCAATAATGTTGCGAGAATTGTAGGTCGTTAACTTTATTTCTTCAGTCGCATCATTGCGGTGCAGTGCTTGTTTGGTCATTCTTAAAAAAAATATATCACGTGTTATAGAGCGTGTGAAATGAAAAACATCCATTTTGAATTATCAGTGACTTGCGAGATATGATTCGATTTCGTCGCTCTTGTTCTGCAAATTGTCGATTTTTGTATACCTAAATCAGGGGTTCCATTTTTTTCCGCACCTGCAGTGCTAATGCATGGTTCAATTCCTACAGTTACCCCTCCTTCCCCCCCCCCCCGGCATACCCCCAGGGATTTGCAATTTTTTCCTCACTTGGTGTCCTATTCCCCACCCCTGGGCACAAAGAAAGAGGTAATTCCCCACCCCCGGGACTTTCAACAGCAAGCTGCACCATTTCTCAAGAAGACAGATTATTCAAATCCACCAAACAGTTTACAAAATAGATATGGACTGGACTAGACTTGTATGGCTAGAAAGATCAAGAAGCATCTCTCCCATTGTTTCTCTTCCTTGTTTAAGTTTCTTTGGCTTTCATCTCTCCTCCAGCCTCTCACGGCTCGAAATTAACACTCGCAAACTCGCAAAATGCGAGTGGTTTTTGGAAGGTGCCAGTCTGAAGAGTATCCTCTAGCAAATATTTGCGAGTAATCATTTCTTTAATTAAAGTTGGAGGGGAAAAGAGAACGTTGCTGGATAATTTCGTGGAAAAAATTCAGACATCATCAAATGTCATTTACGGAAGAAAATAAGCGTAGTTTTACACAGAACCTGTGCACACTTTATCTACGCATTCATATTTTGTTGGTTTCACGCTTTCTGAGCCACTTTTGTTGTAGATGTCCAAAATAACCGCTTTTTTTAAGAGGTCCTTGACCTATAAGGCTACCGATAACGTGACCGACGATGATAACGTCTTGCCCGACAACCCCAAGCCGCCAGAGAAACAACAGGACAATGCCTGCAAAGAAGACTACAAAATTAACAGTATACTATTTAGGTATTTGTACCCTATTTTCAGTCATCAAAGGAAAAATGACTGCAAAAAATATAAAACAGCTAGTGACCTTACTAGTTTTGCTAGTAGAAAGAAATCTTACTAGCAAAATTTTGCTAGTGGACTAAAAAATTAAGTTTGACCCCTGTCTCTTGCAGTTCTTTCGTGTACTGAGGATGACTGTGCTCTTTCCAACACTTCACATTATCCACTGACAGGCAACACTCCTTCAAATACAAGCTTTAACTTTGCCAAATTGTTTTCATCCATCAAAGAAGTCCGCTTGTTGAGTCATGTCTGCCATGTGCTACGACAAAATTTTTGCCCCATAATTCCTTGAGCACCTAGATTATCCCTACCCCCTATCCTTGGAACAAGACTATACTTGCAAAATTCCCGACCCCTGGGCCTCAAGCCGAGGGCCGACTTTGTCCCGGCGGGGATTGCCCCCCCCCCCCCCCCCGGGGCACCATGTCCAATACACCCGAACTGAGTCGGGTCGTCTTAAAGCACATTCGACTCGTTCTTGCGGAAGTCAGGTCGTGAAGTTTATCAGTCCTACCACCGGAAGTAGAAATTAAAAGCTTGAATGCTTACCGGAAGTTTAATCTTCAAAATGTTGACGAGTCGGGTGGACACGATCCGTCTCCACTTGACCCACCAGAAGTCAGGTCGTTAGTTGGTATCGCTAAGACGCTGATGAATCGCCACGACCCGGCTCGAGCCGACAAAAGTCGAAATTCGACTCGACCGAAAGTCAGGTCGCAAATAAGCGGCACAAGAAGGCAGGCAAGGAAACTAAGAACTTAAAAATGTATGTATATGTCGTTCTTTAAGCGTGAAACGATAAATCCACGCCAACACACCAAATAGATTTTACTGTATAAGCGGCGCAAGAAGGCAGGCAAGGAAACTAAGAACTTAAAAACGTATGTATATGTCGTTCTTTAAGCGTGATTGTCGTAAGAAGGCAGGCAAGGAACTTAATACATTTTACTGCGCCAACCATGAAGGTGAAGGTTTTTTTTTTGTATAAACGGAGCAAGAAGGCAGGCAAGGAAACTATTAGAAACTTAAAAACGTATGTATATGTCGTTCTTTAAGCGTGAATGTCGTAAGAAGGCAGGCAAGGAACTTAATACATTTTACTGCGCCAGTCATGAAGGTGGAGGTTTCAAACCTGCGATTTACTGTATAAGCGGAGCAAGAAGGCAGGCAAGGAAACTAAGAACTTAAAAACGTATGTATATGTCGTTCTTTTAACGTGAATGTCGTAAGAAGGCAGGCAAGGAACTTGATACATTTTACTGCGCCAGCCATGAAGGTGGAGGTTTCAAACCTGCGAGCAAAAGGTGAACGTTTCAAACCCGCGAGCAAAAATGCTGGAGTGGCGGGAGTGAGCGACGTAAGAAGGCAGGCTAGGAACTTAAAAATGTGTGTATATGTCGTTCTTTAAGCGTGTAACGCGAATTTTTTTTTTTTTTTGTAACGTCCGAGATTTTAATGAAACTTTGCAGATCTCTCTGAAAAACACTTTGAAAGTCACGAGTAAGAATAAAGCTTAACTGAGCTTCCACTTTAGTTAAAAGTTCGACTTCTTTCGCTAATTTAGCACCGTTAATTTCACTTTCGTGTAGCTCTACGCACCGACCTTCGTGACGCACGGCCATGTTTGTCGACATGACCTCGACCCGATTTACCTAGAGTCCCGTGCGCGGCGCCATCTTTTTCCGTACGGTCCATTAGTACCTTCTCAAGTGGACTGTGACCAAAAGGCATCCTCCCCCTAACCCCGTCTATCGACAAATTTGAAATCATTTCATCACCTTGCAGTTGTCATTTCATGCAGTGCAAAAACAGTAATCACTCTAATATAGGAGGACCTGGGGTAGGGTCCCAATAATAATTTATTTGGAATGTTTGAAACACTTAGAGTGCAACAATAAAGTTTAATTTGTTTTAAGGTTACAGTTCAGATCACAAATTTATCGAAATTTTTTTTTTTTTTGGCGTCAAAATAAAGTTTACAGAATGAACTTTCATTCAAAAAAAAAATATCGAAAAATAGTGAAAATTGACGGAGAAATGACGGTATAACTTTTGTGGGCGGAGTTTGTTTATGAAGCGATATGTTTTTTTAAGCGCTGTTTTCTCAAAGTTAATTTTTCGCTTGTTGGGGACACTTTAAAGAGCTACAACTCAAAGGAAATTTGTTCGATTTTCCTCAAATTTGGACAGAAGCTAGGCTAACATATAATCAACAAACGCGTGTCGGCGAATTTCTTAATTCCGAAAACTTTTTCGTCAAGAGCCATTTCCGTGCGATCATTCCAATTTTTTTTCTCCCTTTTTCGAAAATATTCTGTAACTTTTCACGTGAATTGAATATGGGAAATCGCCGACACGTTTTTTTAGCGCATCGTGTCCGGAAATCCGAGAACAAATCAAATTAGCAAAATACAATCGCTTTGAGTTATAGCGTTTTAAAGCTGATTCGGACGTTCGAATTTAGACGTCGTAAAAATATCGACAATTCGTTTTATTACCAAATGGTTTCCATATTTAGATAGCCAGCTCTATAAGCTTTAATTTGATATCTGGGTTTAGGTATGTTTAGTGTAATGTTAAGACACTAGAGCTGTTATACTGGAGACACCACCGAAGGTACACTGTAACCTTAACTATTCAACTCAATTTCATATTACCTCAAGATCAGCACTAGTCCTGTTGTAAGGATTGCAATTTTCCTTGCACCATTTGTCAATATGGTTGTTAAAGTGAAATTTGTCCACAAGCATTTCCATATGTGCCATCCTCTGGGCTGTTAAGTCACATCAATATTGGTACTGACTAAAATCCTGTATTTGGGCAATTAAATTGTGCGATTTCAAAATGGATGTAATAAAGTGGTAATTGAACTTCGTGCACTCCACTCACCCGTGCGAAATTATTTAAGGAAATCCTGGGAAATCTTCAGAATTCCCAAGAAATCTCAGGAATTCTCAGAAAATCCTTCGTGTTAATTTGCACAAATTTCCGGGGATTTCTCAGAAATTCCTGGGAAAGGGGAAGAAAAACGGCGGAGTTAAATCCTAGTAAATCCTTAGAATTCCCAAGAATAAATCCCGATAATTCTCAGAAAAATAACCTTTGTGTTAATTTGCACAAATCTTCTGGAAATTCTGGAAATTCTGGAAATTTTCGGGAAAAGAATCGAAAAATATTCCCTGATTTTTTGGGAGTTCCCAGGAAATCCTAGGAACTCCCAGGAACAGGATTTTCTGAGAATCTCAATAATTATTTAGAATTCCTGGTATTTCGGATACAAATAAGATTAAATGTATTGTAGTTAATGAGAAACTGAAAAATGTGAGCTCAGCATTCAGTATCACAATTTAAAACCAACCAAGAACAACACAGAATCAATTTTCATTTCACAAAGATACATTACCATTTATGTTGGATCAGTTCTATAATTTTATGTACACACATTTGTAAATAAAATATACTTTTATAAAAAAAAAAAAAAAAAAAAAAACATGTCACTTCAGAAACCTGAAAAGATGAATATTACTTTATGTACACAATTCTTGTAAATAAAGCAGACTTCTGTAAAGAAACACACTACATGTATATCACTTGAGAAAACCAAAAATATTTTTTTGTAAATAAAGGATAATTTTTTAAAGAAATATATCGCTTCATAAAACCAAAAAATAAAAAGTAAATTTGGAACTGAGAATAAAATAAGACCTATTTTTGTTTCTTACATGTAAGACGACTGGCACAAAAAGAAGATTGAAATTTAAAAAAAAATCTTAGGGCTATACAGTGAAACCTCTATTAAGCGGACACTAAGCCGGGTCCAGAAATTAACGTCTTATATTTCCCTTTATAACGAACCCCTTTTCAGCGGACACCTCTATTAAGGGGACGCGGACACTAAAATTGTATTTGGCTTATTTCTATTGTTAGAAACCTCTATTAAGCAGACACCGGACTGAATTGACAATAGTAGTATTGGATTACGTCCTTCAAATACATACTGTAGTCGATTAATAAAGATAAATCAATAAATTTACATGTAGCTGTCAATAAGCTGTAGATTAGACCGATATCTGGCTGTATGATTGTCATCCGCGATCAAAGTTCACCTAAACGTCTTGCACAAAGTACAGCACAGCTATTCACAATCAAATCCTTCTTTGCCTATTTGTTTCTTTAGCCACTCACATGAAAACTTATCACCATAAAAGAGGTATTCGCAGGGAATCTCTAAGCCATATCCGGCACCTCGGTTTCCTCTTTTCCCCGTAACTGTTACCTTGCCAGAATTTGTCGATCTCTTCAAAAACTTTGTCGTTGCTGTTTTGCTGTTATGTTTTTGCATTTAAACAAATTAAAGTTGGTTATGAAAAGTAATGAACTTGAACTCTGGGTATAATCGGAAAAGTTTTTCGGGGGCATGCACCCAGACCCCCCTTTCAGAAATTCCTGGATCCGCCCCTGCTCTGGATAGCTTCCTTAACAACATGGAACTTTATCACAGTACAGAGTAACGGTTGAATGTTAATCATTAGCAAACACTGTGCAATTTTTACAAACCTCTATTGAGTGGACACCCTATATTAAGTGGACACTTGGGAAGGTCCCGAAGGTGTCCGCTTAATAGAGGTTTCACTGTATTATCGTAATCAATAAAAATTTGCTATATGAATAATTTTCACAAAACATTCATCTTTTTATCAGTGTACGCTATATTTTGTCATCAATAATTATAATTGTTGCAGTCTAAAAACAACAATAACCATCATTAATATTTTTACAATGTATGCTTTAAACTGTTTTCTCAATTATTTTTTGTTGTCGTCTTCAGTATCATGTTGTTAATTTCTCCTTGGGATGATTGACCACTGAAAAACAAAAAAAAAATCAATTAGTGTCACAATTCATAGAAACATTTAATAAGGAATTATTTTTATTAAAGAAAATGTTCATATAGGTTAAAATAAAATACAATGAAAAAGGCTACATGTATAATTAATTTATAATAATGCGACAGAGTTATGATATACATGTACAGCTGTATGACCTAATTTAACATCTAAAGTAAGGACTACACTGTACCATGTACAGCTGTAGCATGAAATTTTTGTAGCAGTTTTATATTACACTAACTATTCTTGGTTTTCACATGACGTCATAAAAATTCAAAAATCTAAAGTGTACATCCTACAAAGCTGTTTCTAACATGGTATGTGGATACCAGTGTTATAATCTTTCACAAAAAGGTTCAGGTTTTAACGATGTTTTGCTTCCGATTTACAAAGGTTTTAAACGTGTCACGCAATGCGTCACGCTATTTCAGATAATTCACGAAAGTAAACAAAATTGAATCAGCTGAAAGTTATTGTTTGCATTATAAGTGCTTATAAGCCGAGTTAATGGAGCTTATACCAAATACAATATTTTTGGATGTGATTTTTGGTGTAATTAAGACTTTGAATTTTTGGCCACCATCTTTGTGCCCCTGGGGCACAAAGATGGCCGCTCCATACATTTCTTACTAAGAATATCTAATACTCGTTCGCCTATAACTCTTGAACGAAATGCTTTTGCGCTTCAAAATTTGGCCAAGATGTGTAGTTTTAAACTCTCTACAATTCCATAAACATTTTGGATTCAAAATCTATTTTTTAATGCTTCTGAATTTTGATATGACGTAAGTGAAAGCCAACAATACTATACGCAAGCAGCGAAAAGGTTTCGTCACAAAAATAGTTATGGGTCATTTGCATGTTATGCAAGTTTGTGAAGGAAGGCCAAATTTTCAAGAGTAGCATTAAGTGACTTTGATAAGGTTTGTCTGTCTTTTTTGCAATACCGACACTTGAACAATATACAACCAATGCTCGACCGATATCTTGACCAATATTTCACTGATAGAGTACTGATATTTGGCTGGTGGACTACATTATAATTATATACCGACACTTGACCGATACACTACCGACACTTGACCGATAGACTACCGACACTTGACTGATAAATTATTCCACCGAGACTTGACACCGGCATGTCGGTGGACATGTCGACTGACCATTGGCCGACATCGCACCGACACTACCTATGGCACAATAGGCCATTTGCACGATGGCGTCATTTAACTACAACTACCAGAATTCATTTCGTTTTTATCTCGTTAAAGCGCATGCGCGCGAAACGAGATATAGGAGTCAGTAGAATATGGGGACAAAAGTTGTTAACAAATTTTTGTGGACTTTTGTCCGGGGGGGGTTAGTTGTTTCTTCTTTATAGAAGCTATATTAGGGCATTGAGGATATGGTTGGTTAAACCGGTTAGGATTTCAAGAAGGGCGTCACATACTGCTCCTAAAATTTTTGGGGAGCACCCCCGGACCTATTGTTAATTTCCCTTGGGTATCGGGATGTCAAAACTTGTGATGAACTTGTCATATCTCACATTACGTTACCGCAAAGGTATTAAGTTCTTCTTAAGTTTCGATATCTCACGTTACCTATCAGTTTCAATCATTTGTCGTAAAGCCATTTAAGCTGCCTTGCGTTTTTTTTTTTGGCAAACGCAGTTTGAGAATTTCACGGTGTATTTTTACGAATGGAGACGTTTTAAGAAAGTTAAATGGGACGGGAAAGTTTGTGTTTTAATATGAGCGATATGGCAAAGCAAAATTGCGTTTGTTCAATTTTGATTCATTGCTATTACGGTTTGATTATGCAATAGTATGGGAAAGACGTCATAGTTTTGTTAATTTAGCTACCGTGCACAAGGATATTTTGCGGGTCGCGGAGACAGCTAAAATTTCTGCTGGAAGGAAATGTTTGCGGATTTCTGGTGAAGTATAAATAAAATCCAAGGCATCGGTATTAAACTGCAATTTTACTTCCTGACCGGAGGTTGTATAGTTCCCATAGTTATGGTTGCTGTTCTGGCGCCAATATGAACATAAACAACGAGAAAACTAGTGAGTGAATTATTGTACCTTGTTGTAAAAACGTATCAGTATTATGATAACAGTCTCTGGTTCTTTTGAGGACGTGTCTGGAGTTGAATCGGGAATACAAATGACTGTTGTGCCGGTCGTCTAGGAGTTCACTGTTATGAGAGTTATGAGTTATGAGAGTTCACCGTTCTGTAAAATGAGGACCGGATGGCGGCGGATGGCGGATGGCGGACGGCGGTATTGAAATGCGGATAACAAAATGCGGATGATAAAATGCGGATGAAAAAAAAAAACAGAAAAATAATTCCTTACGATTTTTACCAAAAAAACAAAAAACAAAGAAAGAAAAGAAGCAGAAATAACTTTAAAATGGCACGAAACAAAAACACGAAACATAAACTTTATTGTCCAAACTGTCTTCAAGATCCACTTCATGCCTCACTCAACCCTAGTTGGAAAATATATGAATGTTGCGTTTCGAGTTTGACCGATTGTGCAGTCTGCACGTGTTTGAGGATGGAGTCCGACGAGTGTGACGATTACGGGCTTTTAAAATCTGTGTTTAGGAAACGGTAAGTTAGTAGAGTTCTTAAATTCGATTTAACTTCACCTGTTACTTTGCTTCACAAACAATCTTTTCTGACTTTTTATTCGTTTTTGTATCTGGTTCGTTGAAGAGTCAGGAAGGTGATGCAATTGAGTGTTTTTATCATAGATATGTTAAAAGGGTTAATTACTACACTAGTTTCCGTTATGGATATCTTTGGAATGCATGTATTCAGATAAGACCTTTTTGAGTGTTCCACTGTCACGATCATTCATTCCTGTGTTATCCTTTGTGAAAGCAAGAGCAACAATTCCGACCGCCATTACTGTGTCGACCAAGAACTGTTGGCATGTGATGCTTGTCTTGATGCTTGTGGTGCAGTGTGTTTTGGGGAATTCTTCCATGCCAAGTTTCCTCCTTTTATTGCTAGTCAATATTTGAACATTAACCAGCTCGAACTGCTTACAATCAGGTCAGCGTATACGCACTGAACAATCAACGTTCAACGAACGCCTTCATGCAGCGTTGTCTACGTGAAATTTGGTTGTTGCTGTCTCTTAACAATATCCGTTTATCTGCGCGTTACATTAGCGGGAAGTCATAGTCTAACGTTTTAGCGGATGCGTTGAGTCGTTCTCACTTAGACTCCTCGTACTCAGACTATTTGCAGCATGCCGTAGCTACCTTGAACATTACCCAAGTATTTCCTAGCGACTCTATGTTCGTTTTTAATGTATATTAAGTAGCTACTTCCATTTATTTTCATAGATCCTTATTAAGTTTATTGATTTTTCTTTCTTTCAATCTGTTTTTCAATTTTATCTCGCAGATCACATCGACGCTTTGCAGCAGTATTTAGGAACTATCCAGGTCCATGCTTTTTGCGACTCCACAAAGCGCTCTATGAGATGCTATATGCGAACATATTTATTGTTTTGCCAATATTTCGATTTCTTGCCTTTCCCAGTTTCCAAATCCGTTTATTTGCTTTATTTAGTTTTTTTGTCACGTTCTTTAACGTCATACCGTTCGATCGTTAATTATTTGAGCATTATTTCACATATTAACCGCTCGTGTGGTGCCAGTTTTGCCTTTCTTGACGATTTAATATGACGTTTATCTTGCCAAACGAGCGGTGCGTCGGATCTTGGGTGATTGTGTCGCACGACAAGAACCGATCACTGTTGAGATCCTTTTACAATTGTCCCGTCTTTTCGATTTAGATAATCATTTGCACGTCTGCATGCGTGCTTTATTTTTAGTAGCCTTCTTTTCTTTTTTACGTATCTCTAATTTAGTAGTCTGAAATTGGCGATTTCCAGGCGTGTTTTTTGACACTATCTAGCATGACTTTCACACCGCAAGGGGTTTTGTTGCGCATCACGCGCACTAAGACACTCCAGTTTCGGGAGCGGGTTTTAGAAATTCCCTTGCCGTTTATTCCCGGTTCGCCCCTTTGTCCTGTCACCGCGCTTAGGCAGTATTTAGCTAGTGTACAATTGTCGCCCTCTTCACCATTATTCGTTTGTCAATCTCGGGGATCGTACAGGCCTATCTTGGCTCACCAGTATAATGCTCTTTCAGCCATTAGGTTTAACCCCGCACAGTATTCCTCACACAGTATTCCTCGCACAGTTTTCGTCGCGGAGGCGCTACATTTGCTTTTTGTAATCGAGCGCCTACAGCTTTTATTAAATCGCATGGCGATTAGAAGAGTGACGCATATTTAATCTATCTCACTCTTTCCAACGAAAATAACTTTAAAATTCTCCATTCTATCACAACCAGACTCTCTCCCACATCGTAACTTCTTCTCAAACCCTTTTTTTATTCTTTTCCCCTTTGGGTTTGGCGGTTTATTGAATAAACATACGTTTAACCCCATCTACTGAGTCTGTTTGTGGTAGTAATTGAGTGTTTTTATCATAGATATGTTAAAAGGGTTAATTACTACACTAGTTTCCGTTATGGATATCTTTGGAATGCATGTATTCAGATAAGACCTTTTTGAGCGTTCCACTGTCATGATCATTCATTCCTGTGTTATCCTTTGTGAAAGCAAGAGCAACCCCCCCCCCCCCCCCCCCCCCACCCCTCACCCGGTTTAGGGTGTTGTTTCTTGTGCAGTATCAATTTGAATAAACATAGTTCAACATCCGTTTAACCCCATCTACTGAGTCTGTTTGTGGTAGTAATTGATAAGAAAAAGTACGTTTGCTATAGCTTTGAAGTTGTTAACTATTTTCCTCTCGTATGTTATTGTGTTTGGCCATTTATAATCGCCAAAACGGGAATCTGAATAACTGGTTATATATATTTAAAGTTAACTTGGTCAGGGGTGAAAGAGTTTTGTTTCCTAAGTACTAGAAAATCATACTTTTCATACTTTTCACGTTTTTTAAATTTGGCTTTCTTTACATGTAGTATTTTATCTATTAAACATATGATACATATATTAATTTGAGAATATCAGTATTATAAAAGTGACAGGCCAAACACGACTCCCGCTAGTTGCATAATGTATAAAGAAACCTCTAGAATAGCTTTCCCAAGAAGGTCTACGAGATATTTGTTCCCCTTTGATCACCAAAATAGAGATGTGACAAATGCTCGATGTATTGTATGACTCTTTTATCTTTGGGATATAAATCTCTTTAATGACAGGAGGTCAGTTTACATGCTGTGCACACTCACTGCCATTTATAGAATTATTGTTTCCAGTCTATGCCTTCGTTAGGCTAGTTCTCTTGGCATATGTTGGAGCGTCTTTGGCTAACTTTTGTTGCAAGATAAGTAGTGATCGGCTGCAGTTTTTGTTAATTGTTATGAATATGCTTGGATCAGTCAATCTCTGAGGCTCGATTTCCGCCGCTTTCTCTCGTCCGGTCTCTGAGCCTCCAATCTCTCAGCCGGTGATTTAGTGTCTAAGTCTGCGGTGTGCAAGACTTGTGAGAAAGTGGATCTTTATCACGGATGTAAGTGTCCAAGATCAAAGTCTGAAGCTGCCGTATCTCTACTGGAATAATGACTTCTTGCAGTTTATGTTTTAGCTCCTTGTTTTATTCTGTTTTTGAGTAGTGTTTCTTGGAGCTTGAAGAACCTCCTGATCCGTTGTTTCATAATGGCGTTCGGGATTGCATCCCGACATGGCTTGTACAGATATGGTGATCTGTTTTGAAAATCTCACGGATGCTAGTGAATTCTTACGTTTTTCCACAGTTTATTTTTTTAGTATTTATCAAATTATTATCCTCAAGCTGTAAACTGCGCATTGTAAATTGGCGTAGAAATAATGGCAAAGTCCCGGGTCGGCGTCATCTAATTACCATTTTGTAAATTCAAATCTCTAAAAATAAACTCACAAACGCAACTTTGAAATCAATAAATATTTTACCATAAAACTGTTCAAAAGTGTTGAATAAATTGGATATTATATTTCGTTATTACAAAACATTGACATTCGAAGAGTGTGAGGTCACCTTCGCATTTCTCCTGGTCTTCAGATGCCAGAGTTTTATCCAGTTGGTCTAAAAGCCAGTCTTGGCTAGATAAATAAACTTGTTCAGCCGAATGGAGGTTACGATAAAAATCGCGACATTCGCGAAGAATATTTTTATCGGAAGTCACGATTGAATTGTTGGCACGCAACTCTGAAATTGAGTCGCGTGTTTGTCGCTGATTTTCAAGCTGGTAGAAATACTCCCGGGAAATACTTGGTCGGTTTTTCCCCTAGCTTTATCCACTGTTTTTTACTGCGAATGATGGCGTTTTTAGGAGATCTTTGATCTCCGCCAAACGCGTGTGATCATCTGTTGTATTTAAATTACCACGAGACAGGACTTCTCACGCTTACGCTCACGGCATCGGTAATAGGGGGTGGCCGGCAGTTTCTGGAGAAGGGTCGCACGGAGGTTCATTTTTTTGTTTTGTAGTGCAAATTGGGACCTTTGTTATTTAAACCTCACTGGGATTACAAAATTTAAATAAGAAAGGAAAAACGAAATGAGTTCTGGTAGTTGTAGTCAAATGACGCTATCGTGCAAATGGCCTATTGTGGTTACAGGGGGAGTGTCGTTGCTGGTTGCTGTAGTGGGTGTCGGGAGGCCTCTGGTGTCCCCCCTCCGGGCAATGGAGCCTCGCGGTTCGCCTCGCGGCGTTTCGCCTTCGGGGAGTCTTTAACAACGCGCTCGGAAGACTGGCACCGGTAGCATAGTATTGGCTGGCCAGTGTACTTAAAAAAATAACTCGAGCCCTTGAGTGACTTATTTGCGTGGCGCTGCCTTTTGTTAACGTGTGAATTCTACGACACGGATGCCGTTCTCGATGTGCGCGTAGCTTTGAAGCAAAGCCGGCGGACTGCTTGCGCTTTGAGGTCGCCGTATTGTTCCACGAGTTGTAGCAGGTTTTCATCGGGGAATTCAACGGGAATGAAGCATGACACGTGTAGTGCTTTTTGCCGTAAAAGGCGTAAAGGGATAACGCGGCTTTCGCAGTCAAAGCCCGATGCCGCCAACCGCGTGGCCGATTCTGTCCCAACGATTTCTTCCTTAAAGTTCGGTAAAGACTGCGCTATACTGAGCGAGTCAAGATCCAGGTTTTCCTCCACTATCAAGCGGACAGTAAGTTCTAGTGTGGGCGAACGGCTGGTGTGCGGTACGCGCGGCCATCTCCACGTAACGCGAGGGCGAGAAAACTCGCGAGACCAAAACCCAAATTGAAAAGCACGCACTCACCAAAGCGAAGACAGATGGTTACAAGACGCTTTCTTGCTTGTGGTGAAAAAACGGCACCAAATCTTGTGAAAAAAAGCTCTCCTTAGTCGTCGAAGTTGAGGATTATTCTGGCTTTTGGTCTTGAAAAAGTGGAGCACTGATGAGAAAAGATCCCCCAATGCTGTACAGAGAAGTTGTTAGCAGAGGGGCACGGGTTCCCCTCCTTTTGCAAAAAAAATAATAATAATGATGATGATAAGGCCCAGCCTATAACATTTTCTAAACACGTCTATTGTATAACCAAATAATAGGACCCCATTTTAGTTACTAGCGTGAAAATGTAAATAACTTCTGTAAAAATGCAAGGACCACTAGAACAAACAGTAGCAATATATAGCTGGACCGTTACTTGTTTATTAGCCTATCGTGTGCCAGCAATTTATCTTAGCCCATTTTAAATATTGTAACCGTTTGTTTCCATCTTCACTAAGCTTTCCTAGCCCCTGATGAAGGTTAGTTTTGTCTAACCGAAATATCGGGCATATCTTATTAAAAGAAATCGAACAAATTTGCTGTCTGATCAGCCTTTTATGTTAAAGTTGTTTTTTTTTTTTAAATGTAAAGCCCATTTCGTGAACATAAATTTCTATTGGCTAATATGCATCATGTGATGTTTTCATGTACGTATGTTAAGTAGACTTAATCTAAAGGTGCGCTACAACGGCATCTTTACCATATTCACTATCAATTCTTCTATTTTGTTTTTATTAACCACACGTTCTAACGCTTTAACGAGATGGCTTTAAGAGCCCTTTGATTCCTTTCTTATTTAAATTTTGCAATCCCAGTGCGGTTTAAATAACAATAGCCCTAATTTGCACTACAAAACAAACAACTGAAGGATTCTGGTAGTTGTAGTTATATGACGTCATCGTGCAAATGGCCTATTGATCCCAACATGCAAGTGGGTGATATTACAGTATGGATTTTAATGAATAAATGGAGAAAATAGGTTTTGCTTTCTGATACGACACTGAAAGGTTTTGTCATTCAGCCCTACTGCATAACCTTTAAGTATAGTTTAAAAAACGAGCAGTAGTGTATTATCAGGTTTATAAACTCGAGGCGAAGCCGAGAGTTTTTACACCTGATAATACACGTGCTGCGAGTTTTTTGAACGGCTTCAAAAACATTCTTTCAAAAGCGTGTCCCTTTGGAATTAAAACAATTGCGCTTTTGTGCAAAGAGTAAATTAGCATACGAGAAAAACAAGTAGACTAGACTGATTAGCATAAAACACATGTGCCACGTCTTCGACGAAGTGACCATTGATTCCCAGTTCCTGTCGAAAGTTTTGGGATTTTATAGTTCTGAGGGAAAACATCTACTGAAAAATGCTATACTAATGTTGTCAGGTACGGTAGATAAAACGGCTGACAATTTTTTTTCAGAGGTAGAGAACGAGTAGAAATAAGCAGCTTGCATCTGCGAACCAGTCGCTTACCTGGCAATTTACACGAGGGCGCTGGTGTCATTCAAATAACGGCTCACATGTTAAACTGTTGGTTGTTTATTTTGTTGAGAAGATTCCAAATAGAATGGCAAAAGACCAGATTTCGTAAAACAGTACTGCACAAAAATATTAAAGTCACCATTTGTTGCACTAAGAATCGTGAACAATTACTACCCATATCAGTAATCTTTATATAAAGATTACGTGTGATCTTAATATAAATATCACGGTCATTTTAAAATCATTCTCATTAAAAATTCAGCGATAATTGCATTGTTTGCCCATTCAGCCCCGAACTCCCCTGTGACTGAAATCAAAACCGCCACCAGACTTTTCATAATGACCGTAGATTACCAGGTATAAAGGCTCATACACGTGATCGATTTGCGTCGTGTGATTGGCTGATATGCTCATGAATTATTAATGAGTTTTTGAAGCTTTTTAAACCCACTGATGTAAATAAAATTGGAACATACATGTACATGTATTACTGACAGTTTGTTCCACATGTTGAAAGATTGCTGGTACTATTCATCCTGCATGTTCTTTGAAATGCCTTAAAAATCAGCCTGCTTCATGCACCATTGGTTTCACTCCGCAGTTTGGAAAAAGTTCATTGCATGATCAATTTGTTGACTGCAAATTGACAGCATGATTTGTTATGTCACGAAGCATTAAACAATCAATCAATCAATCAATTAATCAATCTTTTAAGTCTTTTAACTCTCATTCAACTTGCAATGAATGATCCCATGAATGAATTTAAACTCACATTTACATCAAACGTGTCCAGATACTGTACAGTAGTTCCTTTCCTTGAAAAAACAATTTGAAGGCATAATAGTTTCAATTTATTCTTTGCAAGTTATTTTTACTGATCTTGTAGTGAACAAAAATTTGATAATGAGATGATCTTTTATCAAACCTTGGAGTGAAACCAACGGGACATGATTGTACATAAAACAGGCTGATTTTCAAGGCATTTCAAAGGATGTGCATGACCAATGGTACATGTACATATACACTGTATGTTTCCTTAAAACATACAATGTACAAGTCAGGTATTTCTATTTTGAAGCAAACATACAGTTACAGACTGTAATTTCTATTTAACCATGGTGTCTCCATTCATAAAATCAGTAAATCAGTTTCAATTTGGGATATGCAGTCACTTTAGTGTCAATACCACACACAATACACCCACAACAGCTACATGTACATACACTGTAATAATATAAGAACATGCAAAAAAAAAGACAATTCTCCTTAGGGATTGTCCTATCACACGCATAATCTTTTTTGTTCAAGGAGAAAGACTGATCAGGCACATACATACAGACTGTACAGCTGTATATTATAATAATCATTTGTCAAATAAATAATCAGACAAGATATAAATGTCCAGGTAGTTTATGTTTTTGGCTCAAACTGTGCTAATACATGTAATAAAACTGAGAAATTTACATGTATCTGGACACAAAATGCTCTTAGAAGAACAAGTAGAACATATCAATTGAATTCTTGAAGGTCAAGCCATGGTCAGTTTTTAGCAAATTTTCCATAACACATGGGGCCAATGTTTTCAAGTTGCAATCCATATCCATCCTGGCCCCAGTTGTTCAAAAGGTAAATAGCGCTATCCACCAGATAAATCACTGTCCAGCGGATAACCAAAAGATTTTGTTACAGTGATTACCATTAACACGCGACCCATCGCTCTTCATCCCCAAAGGTCAAACTTGAGTTTGGTGGACGTCAATCAAAGAAAAGCCGTTAACATTGTTGTCGTTTTTTTTTTTTTAATTCCGACTGGATTCCAAACAATTTTACCAAAAAGAAATAGTAAACATTTTAAAACAACAAATTTCAAAGTCAATTATACATTGTAGTGTCAAAGAGAAGATTTCATTCAACATGATATAAAAACTGGCGCTTCGTGCAGCCGTAGCTTTATGAGTTGTGATCTGCCTACAATTCATCATGCATCACTGAGTTGTAAATTATCACGTGCAGTGAAATTTAAGAGTTTTATTCTAAAAATACAGTTCCTACAAACAGCAGCTTTTCTTTTTGTTTAAACTGGCTTGGAAATCGAGTTTGGTTAAGTTTTACCTTCTCTCAGCGGGTAAAATTGTCGATTTTTTTTAGCTCTGTTTGCTTGAAATCCTGTCAGAGTCTAAAATAATTTTAACGGCTTTTCTTTGATTGACGTCCACTAAAACTCAACTTTATCCGACTGTTTTGAAGGCAGTGGGTCGCGTGTTAAGGTGGCTCCATATAGCTATTGGCCAGTCTTCCAAATAAAATATACATGACCTTATTGCTGTCTTTTGAGAGTTTTGTTTCATAATACTAGCCATAATAGTTTATACACATACACGTAGCTTAGGCTTTCTCCTTTACGAAGAAGTCTAATTTGGCAGTCTGTCTCATTATGCTTTTCTCGGTTTTTACACTGTAAATATTCGCGATTTTTGGCAAAACAGCATAAACATTTAGTAAGTCTCATATGACAAAGCCATACATAATTTTCGGCAATTTACTCACTCTTAAATTTATAACGTTTAATGGGTTTGTGTATGTTTAATGGGTTTGTGATCGCGAACCAAGAAAATCCTACCAATTTGCCAACTTTTATGAAAATTTACTGTGTGGAACGCGTGCAATTAACGTTTTAGCTACTGTTAAAACCTCTTTATTTTTGGACATCATCAAAATAAACTAACACGTGCTCGAGCCATTTTCGTGCCCATGCCTTGCACGCCAAAAAACTACATGTATATGGAGCCACTTTAAGGTGGTTCGATACAGTTTTCTGGAGACCATACCAACATTTTTCAATCGGCTTTTAAGCGGCCTTCTCCAAGTCAGATCAACGTGAAATTTTCACCACTAACTGGTTTTGAATTGAAGTTTGGCAAGATATATTTTCTGGTAAAATCGATATTACCATGACAACGATAAACAAGAAACTTAGAAATCAGTAAAAGTGAAATTTAGCGCGTTTAAGATTTCGCATTGAAAATCCCACATTGGTATCTTAAAATATGGTATATGGCATATATATTTTGCAAGAATAAAAAAATTCTGTATGTTTGAATTAAAACAAATCGCAATAACATTTCAAACCTTACTATTTGTGTACTGGTATTAAATTGATCGAGAGATTAACACTGTTTTTGTGAAATTACTTAATGATAATGTCAAAAAGTAACTTGATGTTATGTTTGTAAACTTTGAAAGTTTTGTTTACTTTCTCTTTTGCGATCTTGAGAACTACCTTTTTTCCTAACATCACTTCATGTGCAATTTTTGGGTAATTTTCGATTTTAATGGCTTTTGCAAAAATCTGAGAAACAGCTCGATGGATTTTTTTAAAACATTCACTGTGCATGCTTACCGATGTGCAAAATATTATCTGAAAGTTTCATTGCCATTGATTCACTGGAGCGCTTTTAAATTTAAAGATGAAAACGATGTACGAACCGGCCGAATAAATGGCGTTACAAATTTACTTTTTTAAGTTATGCTTAATAATGATTTCAAATCAATGCGCTCTGCATTCCTCCGTGATTTATACTTCCGTTGTGATCTGTTGTGCATCTATTATTATCTATATTCGAGCATGATTGTACCTTATTACTCTCCTTGCTACTTTACAGATTCCCTTAAGTCTCTTTTTAGGATTATTTTGAGCAATAAATGCCCTTTTGCGTTTTGAAAACGCTTTTACAGCAGGCGTTTTGAACGCAACAGAAAACAGATGCAAAGAAATTTGCATCAAAGAGCGTACATTGCAATGTTTCAATCACGGAAGAATGCAGTGCGCATTGATTTGTAATCATTACTGAGAATAACTTAAAAAAAGTAAATTTGTAACGCCATTTTTTCGGCCGGTTCGTATGTCGTCTTCATCTTTAAATTTAAAGGCGTTCCAGTGAATCAATGGCAATGAAACTTTCAGATAATATTTTGCACATCGGTAAGCATGCACAGTGAATGTTTTAAAAAAATCCATCGAACCGTTTCTCAGATTTTTGCAAAAGCCATTAAAATCGAAAATTACCCAAAAATTGCACATGATGCGATGTTAGGAAAAAAGGTAGTTCTCAAGATCGCAAAAGAGAAAGTAAACAAAACTTTCAAAGTTTACAAACATAACATCAAGCTACTTTTTGACATTATCAATACGTAATTTCACAAAAACAGTGTTAATCTCTCGATCAATTTAATACCAGTACACAAATAGTAAGGTTTGAAATGTTATTGCGATTTATTTTAATTCAAACATACATAATTTTTTCTATTCTTGCAAAATATATATGCCATATACCATATTTTAAGATGTCTATGTGGGATTTTCAATGCGAAATCTTAAACGCGCTAAATTTCACTTTTACTGATTTCTAAGTTTCTTGTTTATCGTTGTCATGGTAATATCGATTTTACCAGAAAATATATCTTGCCAAACTTCATTTCAAAACCAGTTAGTGGTGAAAATTTCACGTTGATCTGACTTGGAGAAGACCGCTTAAAAGCCGATTGAAAAATGTTGGTACGGTCTCCAGAAAACTGTATCGAACCACCTTAATGATAACTGCTGTTATACTTACATGTATCCATTGGATAGGGATTTATCCGGTGGATAGCGCTGTCTATCCACCTTTTGAACAAACCGGAGCCTGGTGTATAGTTCCAGTGTACTTGTAGAGTAATTTAATTCTGAATCAAACCGGGCCATTATTTTTAGGTTTCCATTCATGAATTAAAATAAGTACATGTACAGTATGCCTTTCGGGTAATTAATAATTATGACAATAAAGACTGGTGAAATGGCCCCTTTTAAATCTGACAAATCAATGGTCCAACAAAAAATATCCATACTACATGTACATGTACATACAGAGAGACCATTAAGCTTATTTAAAACTCTAAAATAATACTAATTAATTATAGCGTTTAAGCTCATACTGTACATGTACATACTCATGCTCATATCTACACTGTACATCGTGATCTTACAACGGATATGACAGAACTCTAAAAAAAGCAAGACTAAAATGATCTAACATCATGAAGTAAGCTTGACAACAATTGAACGATTAACAAATAAATGAATACAGTCTCGTTTTATCGAGAACCAGGCGGACCGAATTGTTAAATTACCGGTCGATCCACAGGCGGACCACCCGATGTTTGCGTGTGTTGCGTGTGTTGCGCATCACTGCCATTGGCGGTTCAAAAGCCCATTGGTAGATTCGAATGGACTCGCATTCTTCAGATTCCTTTGGTCATGAATCTGGCACCAATCATATTGAGAAAGCAGTTTTTCAGACTTCAGGATCGCTTTTCCCGAAAAATTCTGGAAGGATGAAGCTCAAGCTCGGCACAAGTACGAAGAAATTTGTGCTCAATCGGATGCCGGCGTCTTCGAGGTGAGAAATGTACTGGTTTAGCGTCAGATCGTGCTTGAAGTGGACAAGGTCGCGGTCGCCCGCTGGTTTGTTGCCTGCCTTGTCTCTCTTTCTCTTCTTACTCTTGGGGTTCGATAAATTATCTCGCGAAATGACACCTTAAACGGCTCAGAACGGGCAAAAAATAACACATAAGACTCATTTAACATTTCATCTAAACTTTTATTGAACATATAGGATAAACTTAGTATTCAAAGCAAATCGCGGCCAAGTTATTTATGTTAACCCATATTTCTTTTGTAACCGCCATTGAACGATGTCACGCAACACACACAAACATCGGGTGGTCCGCCTGTGGTCGATCAAGGTTCAAATACTGTATTTTGAATTTGGCAGGAGGACGAATACTGTTTTACCCCAACAAACTAAAATGCGCTTGATAAAATATTAAATCATTCACTGCTATAAAGAAATTATCCTACACTCTTCTTAGCGTACACTGTATAAAGCCAAAGCTCAGTAACTTAAGCCCAATTTGAGAGGCTTACATTGTAAGGGGACGTTCAAGCTTAAGCTTAAGCTATATAAAAAGCTTCGTACTGACTGAAAAGATTACAAAGTATAAATTTAGATTTGTACTCACATTTTAGCGTCCTGATTTTGACCGTCGTCTCACATATTAATCTCAACTGCTGATAAATGGCTCATTCTTGGATTAAACAGCGTCCAAACACACTGTAAAAAGTAAACGGTTGGTTGATACACCAAAGATGGCCGCCACAAATTCAAACAGCCTTTGTTTGTTCTCACGTGATATATGACGCTAAGTAGAGAGGACACTGGGAATGAAGTCACCCCGCGCGTGGATCTGTTGTTGATCTGATTATTTGCTTGAATTATTGGGTCTTTTCGAGTGAAAAAGTGCAGGATTCCATGATGAGAGGCCCCTCATAAAACACGTATAAGGTATGACTTTAATACGTCAATTTAATCTTAAGAAGAGTCATCTTTCATGTATACTTTGAGCTTAATATTTTCTTTGCGGGACGTTCCATAAAATGTGTGCTCTGACATGCGATCGCATCGCCTACCTACCCTAAACACACGTTTTATACGGCAAAATATAGAATACAACATAAGCTGGGGCCACTAAGCTATTTGCATCTCGCCGAATAATAACAACATCTTGTTATGTTATGCATAAGCTTTGATCTACAAACGCGTTTGAAGATGTCATTTAATCGAGGAATTACCTTTTATACCGGCCAAGGTTTCATTTTGTTACGGCGTCAATACTATTTCAAAAAATGATTGTGTCGGGATAACGATTGTGGAATGAGTGGATGAGCCAAAAAAAGCGAACATCAAATGTATCTTGCCGTGCGATATCGCCTTGCATTCAAGTCCCGGCCCACAAGCCGACAATGGGCAACATGTGAGGTTGATGACTGACTTCGGCCTCCATACTTTCGTAGTGAAAGTAAGCTTATTTGACAATCACTCCTGTAGACTGAAGTCAAACTCAAACGTGTTTTCAGTAAATAGTGAATAGCGAATAGTGAATAGCTTCTTTTGAGCAAGCTTATTTCTGGTTTTCACACATTTCAGCCAAATCCCGAGAATTCTCGGCAATAACCGAAAAGGTGTTAAATCCTGCAACAACAACAACAACAACAATTTATTTAACAAGAAACAACAACAACAATGTATACTTAGTATAATAAAGAAGAAAGAGTTGACTGATTTGTTTGCCCTGCAAATAGCTGGAAAGCTAATCGGGGCAGGGCAAAACAAGTACATGAAAAATACAAATATCTACAAAATCAAAAACCTTATACTATTGAAAAGCCTTGCAGATTGCACATAATAATGAATAAAAACACAGAAGTTAAGTGATCTAATTGAATTAAGACAAGGATTCTCTGACTATAGTAAGTGTATCTATGTACTTATACTGCTAGAGGTGATCTCGAAATTTCCCAAGAATTTCCGGGAAATTTCGGTCGCACCAAAACGGACAAAGATTTCTTTAGAAATCCTTAGAAATTCTGAGAATTATTGAGAATTTTGCTTTTCTCGAGAATTCTCAAAAATCATTTCGCACGGGCTGGGGCCGTATTCACGAAAGCATCCTAAGTCCACAGAGCCACCTAATTTTTTTCTCCTAAACTTGGCGGTAGGGTCGTACCTCTCATAAACCACTATTTTCATTGGCCGTTCTAAAACAGTACCTGCTATTGTTTATAGGGATAGGGGCATTGTTTAGGTCATTCATCCGTTATTTTGGTGAGCCAATAAAACAACTCGTTCAAAGGAGGTACGACTTGGGACCTCCTTAATTTTTTAGACATGTCTTAACTGGTATTCACGAAGACCTCCTAACTTAAGATACGTCTCAATTTTTCTCCTAAACTTAGGAGGTCAAAACTGATCTCCTAACTTATTAAAACGTGTCTTAACGGGGGCTAAATTCGATTATTGACGAGTTTTACGTCGATTTTCAGCGTGGTTATTGTGTATCACAATAGTTAACGATTAGATGAACATTTTAAAGCATTATATTGCTTTCCTAAGAAAAATTAAATATTTTCTATAGCAATGTCAAACGAGACGGTTAGTTACATATTATGGGCCTTTGTATTATTAACGGGTTCCACATTTCTTTCTCATTGCAGAGTTATATTTCCGTTTTTCGTGAAAATAAGCCCTTGTACAAGAAATATCGAAGTAGACCCTATTAAAATGATGATGGATTTGTTTGTAGCTTTCGCTACTAACCATGAACGAAGATATTATCAGTAAATTCGACACAACACAACAATTTACACAATACAAAATTTTCATTCATGTCATTTTCATAACTTATTATTCATAAGAGCTCGCTATATAAACTATTTCTGATTGGTTTACTTTTACTAATCGATAACTGCCCGCGACAATTAAACTCAGGAGACTGCTAAGTTACGCTTACCTTAGGATGGTCATAAGATATCGTTCGTGAATAGCACTCAGGACATATCTTTAGAAAACTCCGGCCTAAATTTTCTCAAAACTTATGTCTTAAGATGTATGTTAGGTAGGATTTCGTGAATACGGCCCCTGGTCCACGAACTTCTACGTGCAACTTGCTGTCATGTTCGTTTAACCGTCGGACGCACAAGAGGGGGCGGGGGGGGGGGGGGTTTGTGACCCCCCGCCCTTAAGGTTTATCTCCGATATTTTCAAGACCATTTAAGATTAGCACATCCCGTTTTCAGTAGCTGTTCATTTATCCTTAAGATACATTTTGGTAAAGTTTGGCGACAACCGGTTGCTATGGTAACGAGATATGACGTCATAACTAACATGTGGTCAAGCCATTTTTGAAGAAAAATGCGTGTTTTTCACCTTTTTTCAGTGAAAAAATAATATAAAATGCTACCAAAAGCATCATAATGTTTAATTATATTTTATTTTGCAATTCTAGCAAACAATATTGCAATTTCCAGCTTTTCCCGATAAATTTGAATTTTTAGTAAAATCCAAGATGGCGGCCGTCTCGGCGGCCATTTTGGATGACGTCACGGAACCCCAGCAGGGTCACAACTCATAACATTTACCTTATCTTGTAGAGCACATCGCGGGTGATCTATAAGATGTAAAATATTTCCGAAATATCGCAACATCGCAAAAACCCAAGGGGGGGGAGGGGGGGTGGCAACCTTCCCCCCCTTGTACCACGGTGGGGGTATAAGTTTGCGTGTATGTCCGAGGGTTAAATGTTATTGCTCCTTTGTCAGTTGGTTGTTATTGACATACCAATAGTCTGCAAAGGCGTATTTTGGGGGCAAACAAGCGCTGAGTTAAACCGCGGACTGAGTAAAGACAAAATATGTCACCACTCCCGCCCCCCCCCCCCCCCCCCCACCCCCCAAGCCCCCAACGTTTTGCAAAACCAGAATGACGACCAAACACTAAACAAATTTGAAAATTCAACACTCGCTCACCAAAAAGCGCCTGCATTGACGACTAACATACAGAGCTGGACTGCATTGTTGACAGCGCTTTACGCTTCACTGCTTTACTTCTACTTCTGCGCATCTCCAGTCGGGGAGGGGGAAAGGGGACGGTTATATAATAAGCTATTATGTGCTGCTTTGAAGTGTATGGTTTTCAGGTAGTTTAGCCTGGATAGGGTATATCAATCAAGATTTTTATTTATACACGGTTAAAAATATCAGTATTTACAATACAAAAAAGCAATTCACTGTTTTATATATTTGCCGTGTGAGAGGGTATAGAAAACAGGTAGGTTTTAAATTTCGTATCATTTATCAGTGATATGAATAAAGAGTTTCTGAAAAAATAGCGAGTTTGTCATAGGGTAGGGATTTTTTTGGGTGTGTAGTTGTCTATAATAAGGTTGTGAAATGCAGCTGAACGTGGTCTGGTATAGGGTAAAGGTTTCACAGTTCCAGCGGCACAGCCCCCCTCAAAAATATACAGAGAACCCCCGCCCCACCCCGGGGCCAGACATAACATACGGTTGTTAGGCCTGATGCAAAGTCCAGGTGTTTTTCCTCGAAATTGAAACCTTACGTGGGAAGTCCAGTTATAACGTTCCACGATGCGTTCGTTGCAGTAAATCATGATTTCATGGTTCGTTGTCATTACTAGGCGAAAGCGGCCCTGGGTGAAGCAAACACGCGACGCGTGTGTTCTCGTAAGTTGGCCTGAATAAATAAAGCATAATTTAAAACACCTCCCTCCTCCCGCATATGAGCATTCAGAACACATGAGGACAATCATTCACTGTTAATTGCTGTTTTAAAAATAACTAGCTGTTTAAAATATGTGTGCAACGAAATTAAGTTAGTCTGATTTGGTTATTTTTTTCTGGTTCAATAGATTATTTTCCTAAAATGTGGAGTTGAAATGTTAGTAAATTGAACATGGTGATAAAATCGTGAAAGATAGGTCGGGCGAAATGAGAAACCAGGTAACCAGTCGTTTTCTCGCTTATTCAAGGTTTAAGGCAAACTTCTTCAGTGACGTTTTATTTTAATCCTGTATAACTATAGCCTTACTTAATACATTGTTAGATTTGTGTTATTTTTATTTCTATTTTAGGCCTGGCTTGATTGCATCTTTCGTTGTTTCTAAGTATGTCACTAAAGTACTAATACAAAATCTTAAACGGTCCATTTGTCTTCTTTTTGATCCTCGAATGATCCGGGAATGTTCTCGTCTTTATACATTGCCTAACGAAAAAGTGTTGTAGAAGATCAAATTATTTTAATAGTTTCCAAATATTATGTGTTTTTTTTTAGTTAAAGCAAGTATAGAATTTTGAAAAGGGACAAACAGAAGATGCGAGGCCATGAAAATTACATGTAAAATCCCCCCGACCAGTTCCCTCTTCCCCTCACTTCGGTCTATAACAGAATTGATAGTTTATAACATGGTTAAAGGGAGTGTTTTCTAAAGAAACTAATCATTCCACATGAACCTGCTCAAATGTTAGCTACTGCATAAAACGTCTGCTGTTGAGTCTCTCTACGGTGACCAAGTTACTTTACCAACTAAGTGTGATAAAACAAAATCAGTTTCCGCATTACATGGTTACCCACGAAAGGAAAAGAGAAAACCAAAGAGTCTCTGGATGAAATCCTAAAGTGTGTGACCATTCAGCTGAAAGTTAATATGCAGTACTCTCTTTTGATAGTACTGCTTGTTTGTCAGCATTTTACAATAAAATATGGCATTTTTTCATTCTGGCACACTGTGGAGTGTAGTTGTGACCATCGCCTAAAAAAAAAAACAAATTTGTGGTTTCCCCATCCAGTCCTACGTACCTCTCTCGATGAAACAATTTTTTCTTGCACGGCCCCCTGGGCCACGAGTTGTTTCTCCTTCGCGGCATGGTTTGCAGTTTCTCTTTCCCTCCTCGTCTTGATATGTGCCTTGAGGACATGGGGTACAGGTAGACGATTTTTGCTGGTGGAATGTTCCAACGGGGCAAGCAACTGTGAAAGATCAAAACAAGATTTTATTGACTTTTGTTCGATAACTGAAACAACTTTCTAAAGGCGCGGTAACACGGCTAACTCATGTTGTTTTAATGCGAGCGGGTGAACAATTTGTATAGAAAGGATGCACAGACACTTCTTTTCCAACAACAATCCATATCATAGATACCCTAATCAATTCGATACCTTTATGAGTTTAAAGTCCAAATAACAATAATGTTATGTTGACATCCATCGATCAAGCTGGATAGTTGGTGAGGTTGATTTTTCACTTTGAGGTTAATTCTCAAACTGATTAATTAACAATGATTCATCACGTTTGAACAAAGCAAATCATAAGCGTGACAATGGTTTGGAAACCCGATCTTAATTAGCATATAATTGGCATAATTAGCATATAATGTCCCCAGCCCCGATAACACTGAATAAAGACCATCAATAATTCATCAAGTTTGAACAAAGGAAATCATAAGCTTGACCATGGTTTGGAAAATGTTAATTAGCATCAATTTTAGCAATTTAATTCTTTCATTTTCTCGGTATTTAATGTTCAGGTTGAGAAGCTATATCAAATACTCGAAAGAGTGTTTCATCCGGCATCTAAACTCGTCGTTTTTTCAACCCACCTCTTGGTGTTTGGAGATCCTGATGACACAAATAGCCCCTAAAAAATATCATTAAGACAAAAATTTGAAAAAGCTGCTACTAACCACATTCCATCCGATCAATGCTGCTCACAAAACCAGGATAACACGTTATGTCGGATGAGACGTGTTCAAAGGAAGACCTGTCAGCAGTGCTGTTAACTCCATGTAAGCTGATCCTGAACTGTCCTGTGGAAACTACATACTGCATTTGAAACAGTACAGCTTCACTTTTCTCTTCAATATCATCTGCCAATGATGGTGGATCAACTCCTTTGACTTTCAGTGAGAAAAGAACCTTCTTTGCATCGGTTACTGTGCGTCTCTTTTCCTGATTAGTGTTCCAACCACATCCGGGAACTGTGACTTCTATCATTTTGCAGGAGTTGGAGTTTTGGCATCCCGGGATTGTCGAAAGAGTCTCGCTGACCTCTCGATTGAAGGCGGAGCGAAAGTTATTATAAGTTTGGCTGGTTTCACATGGAATATCACGAAATGACACCGTTAAGCGATGTTCTATTTTCTTCGGCTCTATCTTTCCTGAAATTGAAATGTTTTACCAATTAAGGAAACTAAAACTTGCTGGTATAGCTATTAATCGATTATGATAAAGTTAAATTACAAGGCAAGTTAGACAAGACCTAATTTATAACAATGGAAAGAACACATACTTGAGCAAGCAGGAACATTAACGTCTGCCATGCCATTCCATCTCCATTCAGTATCAGGACCACAGCTAAATGTTGTTATTGCCCTGGTATCACGAGAGAAACCTTCGTTGCATGTCATAGTGCACAGCTTCCTGCCAGAAAACTCTTCGCAAAATTTTCTTCCATTTAAAGGTTCTGGCAGCCTTGAACACTCTGTAGAATTCAACATTAAGTAATAAAAGGTGAGGAAAAACGTATGCCTCTTGAAAATATCGCAAGTCTCGATACGTAGACCAGACAAAAAAGTTACTAGTTGACCATATCAGAGGGTTAAGATTGACAGGTGGGTTGTCAAATTCATGGAAAGGTTCACTTCACGTTTTACATGTTTCGTGAAGTACCTACAATGCTCGACAGGTTAGGAAGACCCATGCTTTTCCTGGTCAAAGGAACATCTCCTCTGAAAACGATTCACTTGGTGGATCGGTGGGGCCGTTTATAGAATTGTTGTGACCACAGCATTTCAGTATAGGTGTTGGAAACATCTAAAACAGGTGATATTTATCAGTGTCTCCAATTGAATAACCAGATATGCAGTTGTGTCTTACATGTTCATTGCTCCCACACAGCCTTTCGTTAAATTTCCCGAGGAGTTCTCAGGGACGCATTTATACTTATAAATATTTATACTTATACACATGGTTGTGTGACAATTTGAAGTAAAGTTCCTTACCTTAGGACAAACATGGATATTAAAGACCTTAAGATCGAGGTTTTTCGGAATTTCCCGCGAACCGCGAACGTCAAGAAGTTACGTGACTAGTGCCTTGCCGTCAGGTTTTTGCGGTTTGAGGTTCACGTTTGTACGGCTAGACCACACTCGAGAGTGGAATGATATACCGCAAGGTTTTCGCCCCCAAAAACATCACAATTCCACGTTTGAGGGGAAATAGTACTTTTTAGAACTCTTTCGCTTATTAATTATCGAATTCTTTTTCATAGAAACGTAATTTTGAAGACGAATTCTCAGTTAAAAAAGAAGTGAACGAATAAATGGAAATAAACATGGCAGCCGGCTATTTGTTGTTGGAACTGTTTTGCCAGTGGGATTACTTTGTCATTAAACTACCATAAATAAAGTAAAACAAAAGCCAGTTTCTGATGATATGTGAATGCATGAATGTGTATGCATGAATGTATACTTTGTTTCCTAGATGGCTCCGGTAATAGGCATAGGTAAAAAGTAACCCTCATTCATAAGCCCAGATTTTGTTGATGCAGTGAACTCCGAACTGTAAACTGCTGACCGACGTTTGTGGTTTGCGGTTTAACCCTATTCAACCTGGGCTTTTTTGAGTTCCTGAGGCTGGGGGGGGGGGCATTGTCCCTCTCGTAAGTTCAAGAACATTAAGGCTATGGCAATGAATTCTAGAGGGTACATAGTACGTCCAAAATTGTCTCCTTTGTGGTCCGTACAATGGAACGATGACGTCATATGACGTAGTTATTAAGTAATTAGTTATAGGGCCGCCATCTTGGATCCGCCATCTTGGATCGCCATCTTGGATTTCTGACTTTTTTAAAACCTCTTAAAAACCGTCCAAATTGACTCAAAATTAATCAAGACCAATAAATAAATGCTAAATGACGTAAAAATATAAGTTATACCAATAAACATTGTTTTTCTTCATTCAAAGGTACAAATATCAAATTTCAAAAAAACATGTTGTAAAAATATTGTTGTCATGGAGACATCAAGTCACGTGATCAATAAATTGTCATATGAAATTGTTGCCAGGTAAAGTTTTGGCAAAGTCACATATTATGCATGTTGAAAGTTAGCGCGGGCACTTTATGCCCCTCCCCCCCCCTCCCCCACCCCCCAGGCTGAATAGGGTTAATGGAAAATCTCTCAATCTTAAGGTCTCTATTGAGAATAGGACTCTGACCACAGAGCTTTGGAAAGAAAGTCAGACGCATTGACCACTAATCCATGGCAACTACACAAGTGGCTCACACTGATGCGTTTTTCTGCACTGGCAACATCAGTCTTCTAGCTATATAGAAACACTCTTGCCCGCAACCATTATGCTGAAATGCTAACACATCATAGGTTACCTTGTCAGTTTTTGCCCGATTAGGTTTACACATACCCATTAATAGGCCATTGTGCAGCTACCTTACCTAAATACCTTAAACGCCAGCTGGTTTAGTAAAAACATCGGCCGCCCCATCCTAACTCTTAATTACCCCGATTACACAGATAGCCCTTCTAAAAATATCTAGAGACACACGCAGACTGATGGCTTCACGAGAAAAATATATATTACCTCCTTCGAATTTCTCGTTAATCTTCTTTTCGCAGTTGGTTCCCCAATAGCCTTTGTCACAGATGCAGTCATAACGGTTTACACCATCTACACATCTTCCATTGATACACGGACTCAAGCTGCACTCATCGATGTTCATGTTGCAGTGAGGTCCTGAAAACCCGGGTTGACAGTTGCAGTAGTAGAACCCGTGACGAGATTCACAACCAAGGAAATGGGAACAGTTTGTAGTACACATGGGTAAAGCTGAAAAAAGAATGCAGCGACAGCAGTTTTAATACATTTAAAGTAATCCATAGTTTGCCACTGATATTTTCTCAATTCTTCAAGACTTAAAACGCACCCCAGGAAGCCTTACGCTTAATTCTGGTACCACCGTAAGTCTGTATGTCGTAACGTAACGTATGACAATTGGTCAAAGTAAAACAGAGGAAACTAAAAACTTAATCAGAGGAAAGCGTACCGTTGTACTTTCTTTCATGAGTAGTACACTGATTTTGAGCAGGAAAGTTTATCTTAAGTAGAAAATGAATGTCAAACTATTCCATAACCAAATTTTAGTAAGTGAAAGTCTCACTCATGCTTATGCTGTACTGAAATGTGAGTTATCCCTTCTGCCTGACCGTGTGTTTGCGACAAACGATAATTCCAATGTTTAATTCAAAATTAAACTAATTCTCTCATCGTCTGTCGCTCCCTAGCCTTTATTTCCTGATTACATACTATTTTAATTTGTGATCTGATTCCACTATGTATTCCATTTAAGATGAATGAGTTTTGAGGTTGCTCGTATTAGATTTCTCTGATGGGTTAACGCTACCCATCGTACTACCAGAAGTGTATGATAGATGTCAAGCGTAGTCTGTCGAACTAGTGACGTAATGGCTACGTCAATTATCAATCATGTAAGTTCGAACACGCCTCCTGAAAATTTTATACAAATATTTAGTGATGGGCTAACACATGTATGTGTGGCGGATCTATTTTTAAATAAAATAAAGATACCTTTGCACTGCGTCATGAATCTCTTCTCCACTTTCCCTGTAAGTCCTTGGAGAAAATCGGTCCAAGCAAGAACACTTCCGGCAATCGGCCAGGTGCAGTTGTGCGCAGCATTCCACATGTGATCAGGATTTGCTGCCACATTCCAGAGGTTTACTTGATGCAATGTGCCGGCAAAGGCTGTGGTTAGGGTAGATTTCTTATTTGCAGCGAGGTATCGCTGACCAAGGACAATCAATCCTCCTCCAGCAACATTACCACCTTTAAGCACGTTTGTCTCTTGTTTTATTTCCGGCCCGTCGATGTACACAGACGCATTTCCGGTTATTCCATTCCAAACCACTCCTAAGAAATGCCAGAGACCATCTGCTAATTCAAAATCAACTCTAACGACTTTATCTTTAATCGCCAGCTCAAGTTGAGATTCTTTAAATGAGAGTATTATTAAGTCTTGAGGTTTACTGGATACGCTGTAACTGAACAGTGTTCCTGAATTGGAGGCGGAATCTGCTTGGACAAACAATGCGATGGTGAAGGAATCCATGTCAGGAACAATTTCACCATCTGATAGAACAACCATGTCTTTGGTGGTCAGCCGCTTAAATATGAGATCAAAGTTGCTACCAAGGACTGCAACACAAAGGTCTATGTTAGAATGTTACTAGCACGTTGAAAAACCTTAAGAGGTGTTCTGTGACACTGAAAAGCTTACGTTTAATTCAGAATGCGTATTTGATCGAGTTCAAATGTTAACCCATCTAATAGATAGCCCGCGACGTGCTCTACAAGATGAGGTAAATATTATGGGTTGTGACGCTGCTGGGGTCCGTGACGTCATCCAAAATGGCCGCCAAGACGGCCGCCATCTTGGATTTTACTAAAAATTCAAATTTATCGGGAAAATGTGGAAATTGCAAATATTGTTTGCTAGAGTTGCAAAATAACATACAATTAAACATTTTGATGCTTTTGGTAGCATTTTATTTTTTTTCACAGAGAAAAGGTGAAAAACACGCATTTTTATTGAAAAATGACTTGACCACATGTTACCTATGACGTCATATCTCATTATCATAGCAACCGGTTGTCGCCAAACTTTACCAAAATTTGTTGTAAGGATAATTGACAGCTACTGAAAATGGCAGGTGCTAAACGTAAATGGTCTTGAAAATATCGGAGAGAAATCTTAAGGGAGGGAGGAGTGGCAACCACCCTCCCCCCCCCCCTCCCCGGTCAATTCGATTTTGTAATGTGTCGATCATCGGATGGCTATAAGTGGTATCTCAATATTTAGCAGCTAGGTGAAATTGTATGTTAGTCATTGTACCCTCAGCAGTCAATAGTTATTATTTACAATTGGGAGGGCGACGAAATGAACTCCGTAACAACCTAGTAAAAGTGAAGTTTCCAAGAGACAAGTTACAACTGCACATGCCATACCTTAACTCGGCTGTAGCACGAAGCGACTGAGTTTATATCCCTCAGCGATATGTTCGGTACCAATTTATTCACTTAGGGTACCAGATAATTGTTAGAAAATATTCCAATAAGGAAAATTCAGCGTGCCTATCATAACGGTAAAAAGGACTATTTGGTAAGTCTACTTACAGATATCACAGTGATCCCCAGTGTAGGATGGGTAACACTCGCATTCATAACCATTTACCAGATCAATACAATATGAATTAGGCATGCAGGGCTCTGATGCACACTCATCAATGTTCACATCACAGGTTTTTCCGGTAAAACCTGTTTTACACAAGCAGGTGATGTTTCCTGTAGAGTAATCAGCTTGACATGTTCCTCCGTTTTGGCAAAGCGCTGATAAGCAGGGATCCGTGTGGTATTCGCAGTTTTCCCCGATAAACTGATCCGGGCATCTACACTTATATCCAGGGATCTCATCTATGCAGGTTCCATTGTTTTGACACGGGGAAGACTCGCAGTCGTTGATCTCCGTTTGGCAAAATGTTCCCATGTAGCCTTCAGCGCACAGACAAGAGTAACCGAGAGTGAGGTCAATACAAGTGCCGCTATTCTGACAGGCGTTATTAACACATTCGTCTATGTTCAGCTCACAGTACTTCCCTGTAAACCCCGCGGTGCAAGAACACGTGACACTGTTGATGGCATCATGGCATGTAGCATTGTTGAAGCAGGGTTTGGCTAAACACTCGTCAAGTTCAAACTCGCAGGATTTCCCGAAATAGCCACTTCTGCATTTGCAACTGAAGCCCGTCAGTAAGTTAACACATTCGCCATTCTGTGTACAGTTTGCGTTCTCGCAGTAGTCAATGCGGTTCTCGCAATGACGACCGGTAAATCCATTTGAACAAGAGCAACTGTAACCTGCCACCAGATCTGTGCATGTTCCGTTGTTTATACAAGGACGTGATTCGCATTCATCAATGTTTTTCTCGCACCACTGACCAGTAAACCCAGGTTTACAGGCACAGTAAAACGAATTAATCTACAGAAATGAAAATAAAAGTTAACAATTTTAAAGTTTCATGTTCACCTGTGTAAAGGTAAGTAGATCCGGCATTTCAGCGATTTTCAACAACATGCGAAGTATGGAGTTTACAACCGAAGTAATAATTGCGTCTTCAATCGCCACGCCGACGACCAACGAAAAACAATAAAACAAACTAATAAAGCCTAAATGGATTGTCCTCCAATCTTTTTTGTTTCCTGAAAGGTCCGATAAGACAATTAACGGACTCGTAAAACTCAAATAATTCAAGGTAAATAAGTATTTGTCTACTTTTTTTAAATACTCGAATTTGTTTGTTCTCTATCCTCTGAATTCAGAGTCGTTTAAGCTAAAATAAATATAAGTGAACTATCTGTATATTAAGCAGACAGTTACCTGATCGTAACAGGATCCATGATATAAGCATGGAAATGATTCGCACTCATCCACTTCACTTTCACAGAACTTTCCATAAAACCCAGGAGGACAGTCGCAAGAATAACTGTTTATTTCATCCCTGCACGTGGCGCCATTAGCGCATGAGTGCACCAAGCAGTCGTTAGTATTTACTCCACAGTATGGTCCGCTGAATCCATCAATACAGGTGCACGTGTAACCATCGACTTTATCGATGCATGTGCCATTGTTTCGACACGGAAAACTCGAGCATTCATTGATATCAACGCTACAATCCTTCCCTGTAAAGCCGTTCTTACAAGTGCACTGAAAGTCATTTATCAAATCATTACAAGTCCCTTCGTTTAAGCACGAATTCTGTGCGCACTCATCAATGTTTATTTCACAGTTGAATCCAGTAAATCCTGCTGGACAGACACACTCGTACTCATCGATGCCGTCAATGCAGAACCCGCCATTGAAACATGTTCCATATTGGCAATCGTCAATATTGTACTGACATTGGTCACCATTGAACCCATCCGAGCACTGGCAAGTGAAGGAGGTGCGGCCATCGAAGCAGGATGCATTGTTGAAACACGGCATCGAGGCGCAATAATCGACGTCCAAACTGCAGGTATTTCCCATGAATCCTGGCGGGCACGAGCACGTGAAACTGCTGACACCATCATGACATGTACCGTTGTTTGAACAAGGATTTGATGCGCAGTCATCAATGTTAATTTCGCAGTGGAGGCCATCAAATCCGTCTTTGCATTCACAATGGTAGCCATTTATCCTATCCACACACCTTCAGATAAATGTGCAGGAAGTTAGTGGACAGCTTATTAAAAGCCATTTACTGTGTCAAAAGTCAGTTACTGTGTTATAATTAAATACAACCTTAATGTAATTAATTAACTTATTAATTTATTAATTAAACAATCATAACACGAGAATGCGCATAGCTAGTATTGTATAATGTATTTTAGTTGTATTTAGTTATACATTTCTAAGTTGAACGCAGATTTTTGTAAGATTTGGTGTTTAAAGAACATAAGGCAGCCCGAAGGAGAACACAAAATGGCAAATTTAGGGGAAAAAGGGAAAAAGAACCGGAAAGAATAAGAGAAGGAAAGAAATACGAAAAGTGATAGAAGATAATCTTAAAACTAAAAATACAAACCTGGCCTCGTTCAAGCAGGGATTCAAACCACATTCATCAATGTTCAGCTCGCAGTTTTTTCCAGTGAATCCATCCCGACAAATGCAATAAAATCCATTGTCCTGGTCAACACAAGTTGCGTTGTTCTCGCATTCTATATTCTCGCATTCGTCAATGTCTTGTTCGCAATTTTTCCCGTAGAAACCTGTAGGGCAGATGCAGTTGTAGCTCCCAACTCCATCCACACATCTGGCTTCATTCTGGCAAGGGTCCGATGCACAGTCATTGATATTCTCTTCACAGTCGTTCCCTTGGTAACCTGTAGCGGAACACATAACTATTATGTTATAACCACCTAGACTAATATGACCTGCTCTTTTCCTTTTTTCACGTTAGTCTCACCATTACCAGGGACTGATTCTACTCTAAACACACATTCCTCACTTCTCAAATACTTGCAATGCTGTAATAAAACTGCTCATCTCAGCTTTTTATCCATCAAAGAAGCCTTCGCCTTTAATTGTAAAGCTAATTTCCCTTAGTTTAAATTCAAAAGTGTAGCACCTTGCTGTTCAAAGAACTACAGTTCTTATGCAGTTATCACGGGAATGAAAAAGGACGTTCCATGGGTCAATCTTGAATAGCTAGGTTCGCATTTCTATATAAACTCTTGTATAACCTACCGAATATCCTTATCCCTAGGAAACCACATATTTACTTATTAATGACCAAGATATGACCTAAAGACGTTTTTAAGTTGTCTTTTTTGCGAAGTATAACAGAATAGAATTCCTTCTCTTGTGAAAGTCCTAATACATTGATCAGTTTTATAATTTATTAGCCAACCTTATCAATGTTCTTCATAGACAAAAATATATTTTTAGATCATAGTAATTATATATTTCATATTTTGTATAGTTCCCCAAAGACAAATTTACTAACCCATTGCACAAAGGCATGTATAGTTGTTTATTCCATTTTTGCAAGTCGCTCCATTCTGACACGGGAATAACAAACATTCATCAATGGCCGCCTCGCACAACCTTCCGGTAAATCCTGGCTCGCACAGGCAGTCATATCCTCCAGGAACATTGCTACACCAGGCATTATTAGAACACGGTGATGAAATACACTCATCAACGTCATCTTCGCAGTTAAAGCCTTGGTAGCCTTGTGTGCATGCGCATGTGTAGCTGTTTACCAAGTCCTGACATGTGCCATTATTAAAACAAGGTTGCTCCTGACAGTCATCAATATTGGTCTCGCATTGTTTGCCAGTGTAACCAGGTTGACAGGTGCACAAGAAGTCATCAATGAGGTCTGTGCAAGCGAAGTTGTCCTTACAGGGGTTTGAATCGCAGTTGTCGATTTCTAGTTTAAAAATGGATAGGAAGACAAATTATTTTATGACGGCTCCCTATAGTTTTACCAAATGCACCAGTACACTAAACTAAAGCCTAATTTTATTGTCAGGTTGTAATTTTGGCTCACAATAATTCCAGTAGAGATGCAAACAAACACTTCTGTTTCTACTTCTTTAACCCACAAAGGCAAAGACCATAACGTGAATGTACATTGCTTTGCTAAGTGCAGTGCAGGTGCTTAAATAAGGTGATAACGGTGCGATATATTTAATATGCTTATTTATCAGTTGTCTGTAGTTTTGGTATATGTTATTACCATGGCAACAGAAAATGTAAAGAATGGCAAATATTGCGCAAGAACTGGCCTTAATTCTTTAATATTTGGAGTTTTCTTAGGTTTTTTGGTAAAACTCCGAAAGCCACCTTAATTATGCGATTATGTGGAACAACATTTTCTTTCACGCATCATGGTCCAATTGATGGTTGATGATCACGTCAAAATAGACATGCACACAGTTGCAATAGTCAACTTTCTTTGGCGCTACATTTTGCCTTTAGTTCCAGTGACACATATGTGACAAAAACGAAGTTATGATAGATGAATAAATATACAACAAATATGACAATAATTTCATGGAGTATGCATTTAACTCTTGTGCATACAAGGTGGCCTGGCGTACAGTTTTTCGTAACATCTTTTCATGGCTTTAAATTTGTCTATCCATAGAGCATTACCCCTGAAAATGCAATTTACGAAACGAACGATCGACCTTGAGGATGGTCGCAATTCTACTCTCACCTTATCCCAATGAATAGAAAATCGAAAAACAATGCATAACCCTACTATACCGTGTAAGTGTAGTAAAACTTACCCTGACAATCCTGTGAACTCTTGGACCCTGGATGGGGTGTCACAGTTGTTCCTGGGCAAGGGATACACATGCGACTCTCATTACGGGGCTGAAAGGAGAGTCGGTTGCACAACGAACATGGAGCTAATCCATTTGAAGAGAACGAACCAGGAGGACATGCGACTGGGAAAAAGAATGTCAAGCGAAACTTCAAATGTTATACTAGTACTAGTTACTATAATCTACATCGTCTTCTATATCTTAAGTCAGCACATTACATATAAGGAATTAAATACAACACGCTAATAAGCTTAAGCTAACTAACTTCAATGTTATGAACGATGAATAGTAAGAACATTGGAAGGGAAATGATATAATATTAATTATGTTCATAATAAAACGATGTTTTAGACATTTAAATCTTAAAGAAAACTCTGTTTTGGAAAACAAATGTATATGGTTGCATGGATCTTACTGGCATAACCACATTAATCAAGTACTGTATTACGTACCTCCGCACTGTTTAGAACTGTTCGATCCCTCATCAGGAGTCGTTCTATCTACACTGCATTTTAAACAGAGGAGCTGTCCTTCCAGAACTTGATAGAATCCCTTTTCACACTGGATACAAGGTTCTAGTCCGGTTGGCGAATATGTCCCAGCTTTACAAAGAGCTTTTCAAAGTAGAAAAAAAATACATTGTCTGGTGAGAGAACAGTTATTGCTTGCCAAATATTAAACACTCTGTTCCTGAAAGCTGTACACATGATGATATTTATTGTATTAATTTAGCTTTTCTTTTCCCTTTGCTAATCGCGATAGCTTTATTTATTCGTTCCACGACTGTCCCTCTTAGAAACAAAAGGTTACTAATCGCAACACCTGTTGGTAAAGGCGCACAAGCGTTCAACGGGCAGCTTAACCTGGTTTATGTAGCATGGAACACAAGATGGGATGCTCTTCCATTGTAGGGTATTAAGTACCCCATGCCAGCATTAGGTCACTACTAGCTATTAATGCATCAAAGTGGCCTCGAATCACCGATCCTTAGATGTGAAGCCCAAGGCGCAAAAAAACTACACAACTACGCTTCTTTGCGTGACAATAATTCCAGGGAATGTTCATAAAACCCGTTATCAAAAATGTTGCAAAAGAAGCTCACTGAACGATGACCCAAAAATGGGTAGTGAATTTAACGCAGAATATAAAAAACGAGCGCGCGTTAAAGCTAGCGAAGTTGCGTACCTATACAGTTTGAACGGTTGTCCGTTCTGACTTCTTCAGTTGAGGTTCTTGGTGGACATGTCACGCACGTTTCTTGTGAATCTTGTTCTTGATATGATCCTACAGGGCAGTCCTCGCATCTACCAAGGGTCTTATTCAAGAACGTCCCTGATGAACAGCTCACTAAGAAACATAAAAGAGAATCATTCAGCAGACTTTTCTAATTGGTTTCTTACTAAAACTACTACTAAATATACATTCAACTCCAAAAAGAATTATACAATTACTGTGTTTCAACCACGCGCTTGCAAACCTTTTCCAGGCTTCAAGCCTATGTTAAGGGCGGCGTAGGGGGACGTATGTTTTGTTTTTATAAAATGGCAACTAATTTCCATCTGTTCGTGGGTTTGTCTTCTTGTGATTTTCGTTACATGTGAAAATGTGGTTAAAATGTCATTAATGGCTTTCTTTACTACCTCGTGGCTTCGTATGTGAATTCAGAGTATACCCGTTGACAAAATTGTACCCATTTCTTAAATTACCGCAGACTCCATCTTTGTAGGCTTGTCCTGTGTCACATGTTCTTTCAGGCTCTGAGATGTTCAGTGACTCCATATCAGGAACAAATACACTGCCACGGACGTTCAAGCTAAAGCTTCCGTTTTCAATTGCGTTTTTAATCTCACTGCTGATGTTTTTGGCAATCTTAATTCCGGCCAGTCCTGCCATTCTCTTGCTTTCTTTAGTGTCATTTACTCCAGTGCTGTTGTCAAGGGGTACTGTAAGAATAAATTAGTCTGATCACGAATGAAACATATTTTACTACGAAAAGTGTTCACATCAGGTCGCGCGTTGTGCGAATCATGATCTAAACAGCATGATTTAAAAATAACCTCACGAGGTAGTTTTGATCGATCTAAGCCAGACGAAACACGTTAGCGCAAATGTCGTCTCCTTGTTGAACGCTGCAATGCCCTCCGTTTTCTACGGGTTTGACAAGTGAGATTACACCACAATTCATGCAACAGCAAATTTGAGCTCCATTTATGTTCGGTTCATGTGTAATACAACGATTTTATGCGGCCATTATTGTAATTATAGAAGCAGGCATGAAACGTGTTTTGAAATTAACCACTAATGTGAATAATGAAATTCAAACATGTTTACGGGAAACGTGTTTCGTTGTATTCTGTTTGCTATAAACATATTTTGGTGCCGATGTGAACACAGCATTAGGCCCGGTTCAAACGTCGAACTTCACATGTGCCGAATCTAATGCAAATTAGCAAAAAGTATTGTTCTTGCTCATTTGCAATAGATTCGGCACATGTGAAGTTCGACGTTTGAACCGGGCCTTAGTCATGTTCTGAAGTATGTTTACTTTCTTTTAATTTTCACTACATCACTTGTCGCATTTTCGCGTTGTCCCGGTATTACATGAAATGTAATACAGCAAAAAAGTTAGTTTTCTTGAACAAAGTTAGTCAATGATGAAACATAAACGGACTTTTTTTTCTACAATGTTTGCTATGATAAAAATCGCAAAACAATAAGTAACTTGGGTTTTGAATACTATGCTAACATTCCAATGCCATTTTTGCATGATAATAATGATTTAGTTTGGGAACTAGAATAGTAATACTGTTTTATTCTGGCTACAGCGGCTAAAGGAAAATAGTCAAACAAAGAATGAACCAGATACAAAAAATGCAAACACGATAAATAACCTCCCCCCCCCCCCCCCCCCCTTAAAGGTGAGTTGAAATGTCGGAGTTAAAGTACATCCTCTTTTATATAAAAGGAAGTACTGTAACTAGCGAACTTACCAACAATATCAAGGCTGATTGTTGTTTGTGGAATCAGTCGGGATCGCGATCGTCGTGTTCTACCATGGAGATTGTCATCTGATGTACAATGAAAAACGTGAGATAGTCCGTTGTCAGATAAATAAAACGACAAAAATTGCAGATCACTTCCATTTTTCACATGATTACATGATTTAAAATTTCGCACTTTGGCATCTTGTAGGGTAGAGTCTTGATTCCATAACTCAAAAGGAGGTCGCGGTGCCCAGCGGTGTTAGTGAAAACAAGGTTGGGTGGGGGTGCTCAGTCTCGCAGGCTCAAAAACCTCCTTTTGAGCTATAGAATCTAGCCATTTCCATCTTGTAGAGTGCCGATCGCCGCCATCTTGAAATTCGCAACGCGTAATGGTAACGCGTAATGGAATCGGAATCGCAAGAGAGTAACGATCTACTGGAATTAAGTCAAAACCACAGAAGCGGATTCGGGGTAAAAAGGAAACCTTCTCATCCTTCCGATTCCGTTTCCAATTGCGACTCCGTTTTTGATTCCGACTCTGACCACGCTTCCAATAACCACGCTAGTTGGAACCAGCCCTACTGTTCCAGTGAGGTAAATTGTTTTGCCTTTTAGCTAGTCGAGGACATTAAAAAAAAATATATATATATATACAATAAATAGTTTATGCAGCTTGCGAGGAGGGTGGTAATGGTGAGAACAAAATTGAAAACACCATTGCATGAAAGTAATTGTAAAATAGGAAATCATATAATGAATTATTACAAAATATATCAACTGATGCCGTGAAACGACAGCAATCCCAAAAGTTATGGATAATCTCAAGTTGCATGGCGTCGATCGGCACTTTGGAAGGCGTAAAAACCTTAGGAAGACTAGCAATCTACGAAAGTTGATATATTTAGCGGGATTTCATTAGATATTTCTAAGAAATAGATGTTGTTATAACACAGTGAGTTTGCTTTAAGCCATTTGGGCTTTTGTCCTGTACTCGTTATAGTAAAACTGCGAGGGTGCTTGAAATCACCCACATCACTTTTGATTAGGGGAGTACAATATTCCTGGGTTATGAGGATGCGGTGAGATCGTGAGTGCAATTAATCATAACAACTGATTTAAAATATCCCGACATCAAATCGTATCTTTAGTTCAATTGTAAAACACATTTTGATGTAAACATTTATTGATCGCTTAAATAAACATTTGGAAACACGAAGGCTTTAAATGTCTGTTGAGAATTGATATCTTAACTTACCATATGACCGTTTTAGCCTGCCTAGAGTAAATTCGATCAAAGCGCACGTGACCCTGACGTTCTCAGCTTTGCAGTTATCTTTAAGCAAGGGGTCTTGGCAAACATCGGGATATATGGACCCATTCAGTATCTTAATGAAGTTTTGTTTTATTTCTTCCTGGGAGGACGGACGTCTGCAGTCTCCATTGTAGTAATGCACATCCATGGCCATCCTAGTTTCTTTGGCTTGGTATTCTCCTACAAATTAAAGGTTTATTGGCAGTAGAGTCAGCCATATAACAATACAAAATTAATACCGTGCACGATTTAGAGACCAAAATTATAAGGACTTTTCGTGTAACAGTGTTACGTGTTACACAAAATAAACATCTAAAAGAGGTTGATGTCCGTAATAGAAAGCTTAATTACACCATACGATTCACAATGCTGGATTTGCGCTAGAACATGTTACTGTATGTTACAGGGTGTAACAGTGTTACACGGTCCCTAAATCGGGCAGCATAAGTGATTAGTAGTATCTTAATTTTCTAAGCGATGCCAAATAATCGATGTTATCACTGTAGTAGTGTAAAAGTTAACTGATGAAGCCGATTAGTTTTGCATAGGACATATCACATGTCAGTTGAAAGTGTAAACGAGGCATTGGAATTGTTTACTGACCAAGAATTGCTAATAGTCAATTGCCTATTTAGATCGTAGCCTTTTTTGCTTCTGTAGACTGTCTGATCGATGGTTTCTGAAAATATGATTAATGGCTTTACAAACAAATGGAACGTTTGTATGTTTTATGTGTGAATTGTTTTGCATCCGGGAAAGATTAAACACAGATACTGGAATCGCAAACATAATCCGTCCGTGCAAACGTGTTAGAGTGGGTTTCTGGGTGGGTAGGTGGGTATGTGGGTAGGTGAGTGCTCAATAGAGGAGATGGGGTAATTGACTTTCTATTAGATCAAGTCTATCAACATTGGACAGTAGTATATAATGTTCTTTTGGCCATTTTTTACCTACTACTGTTTGTCATATTTGCACACAACATGTTAGTGTTTAAGTATAAATTAGCTCTAGGTCAACTTAATAACCGACTGTTCTATTTCTCCCATTTCAAATCGCAATTATGAATAAGTCAAATTACAGCAACAAGCATCGCCTTTGTACCGATAACCTCTTGAATATATTATGTTAATACGTTAGTAGACGGTCTTATTTGGGGCAAAGCTTTGACGGTTAACGATAAATACAATTTTGACGGTAATGACTGAGTTCATCTATCGGATCGTTGAAGGTTATATTTACTTAATACCAACGTTGACGGTTGAGGACAAAAATTGTCCTTATTGTTTAGTTGAGGGTTTAAAATATTTGCATATGTCATGGCTAACGTTAATGTACGGCGGGCGGTTGTCGGCTGATGGTTCACCCTATTTGTACCCTTTTTAAGTAGTAAGTTGCACCCGTGACATTCATTGGCCACCTTACTTGAACAGTCCGGCCAGCGCGCAGATGGCAGCCATCTTCCTGATATTCCACAGCTCCATACTGCATATGGTGGCAAGGGCCGAATAAAATCCCATTCTTTGTTACAAAATGGACTGCACATGCGCCCCAGGATCCAGTCGTCACATGCCTTGGCTCCATTTTTGGGAGGGGGCCACTCTATACAATCTTTTACTATACAAAGATAAAATATATATGATTCCACTTTTAACCATTTACATTAGCTGCTATACATAGTCATGTACGTAATTACTTAGGCTTGTTATTTGCTGGGCACTATTCTACTAGTAATGAGTCCCTTCACCTTCTTGAACCGTATCAAGAATCCATGACATATCCTTTTCAAGTTGCATTCTCACCTCCTTGTAAATATAACTGAGGGGCCTTTCTTGGATGCTATCATATTTCTTCCACAAAATGGTGTTGCGACGGCAAATTTACAACTAAATTCAACATGACATTAAATCCCGAGTAGACATTGTCAGAAACAAGCTTCCTGCCACGAGGTTGCATTGCTTCACGACTTAACATGAAATGGCGTCGAGCTATACTGTGAACGACAAATGATTGGGAAGCTGATGTGTTTCTCTTTATTAACTAACCACGTCTGCCTACCACCTGGCTGAATATAATGGCTGTGTTTCTAGGAGAGACCCTCTACTAAGAAAACAACGTTTAAATATACTACCATTTATTATTCGACTGTGACGTCATTTTACCTTATAAAGAAAAAAAAAAAAAAGAACACGCAAAATATCCGAGCGTATTACACAGTAGATTGCCGTATTACACCTTAGTGTCCCGGTTTGAAGACACAGAAACTAGAATAAAAGGAATGTCAGTCGACGATAAGAAATTCCTTATTCGATTGTTTAACAGATAATAAGTGCGGACGTTTTACTCATTGTTCTCACCCCTGCGGGGCTCGAAATACTGATATTATCTGTTAAACCATAGAATAAGGTGTATTTCTTTCTATATTTACTCCCAAGCCAGGCTTCCAACTACAAGGAAGACTGGATTGTCAAGTAGACAGTATTAATATTCGCATGGATTGAACCGTGTCAGATACTACAGTGCCAACATCTACTACTTACCTATAAGCCTGATCGTAAACTCACAATCAGCAGGATTGTTGTTGGGATTGTTATCATACGCTCTACAGTGCACGTTCCACGTTCCCCAGTAAAACGCAGTCCCACTATAATGATTACATTTTACATCTAAAGCACTGTTACTGTTGTCCTTAAACTGTGGATTCTTCCATGTCACTATCGTTTTCATTTGCGTTGCCGTGATGGTTTGGTCTGCTGGGCAGTATACAACCACTGGACCTGAATTGTCTGTGAATAAAATAAGAAAACAGTTTAACGCTGGAAACCCTATGACTGAGGGTGATCGCTAGATCGCTGATTAAACTGATCAGATGGAATGCGCAAATTCAATGCGTGCTTAGTAGGAACTTCCACGTCAATGCGGCCCAATGGGGTTTGACCTATCCAGATGATAGAGTTAAGACAGTATATGTTTATATGATATGTTATAAGGTTCTACCTACCTTCCAACAGAACCTGAAAAGAGCATTCTTCCTTGTTTCCACTTGCATCCCTTGCAGTGTATACAATGACGGTACTATTACGGAAGGTGTAGGGTGGAGTCACTCCCGTTGGCGATACTGTGATCTGTGGGGCCTGGTTGCTATTGTCAACAGCAACAGGAATTTTCCAGCTTACAATTACCGATGCGTTTGCGTTGAGGTTTGCGCGGATATCAGAGGGGCAACTGCGGAATATCGGCGGAGTTGCATCTGCAAGCAGTAACGATTCTGTTAATTTCTCCACTATATAGGTACAGCTATACCGCCTAATGAACAGCGTAATGAACAACATCAAACGAAACAATGACTGCTTTCAGTTGGTTGGTATACATAGAAATGTGGTTTCATCTGCGCACACGATACATTTTAAAACTTGGAGCTAGCAATATTCGCAGTGCCAGTCGGGCCAGTCCAGGATGATAATGAGAACAATAAAGTTATTAAATACTGAGTTACTGGTATTGGACAAAAAAAAACAGCAAAAATGCCAATGGACAACGTAATAATAAAGTATAATGCATGGAATGTCAATAACACATCCATTATAAATAGACTGCAATGCTTTTAGTTTTTTTCGGGGTCCGGGGGTGGGCTGGGACGTCAAATGCGTTAACGCTCCTTCCACTGGCATCTGTTTTGCACGTATTAATTACGTCAATAAATTGTTGTTGTTGTTTAAACAGGAACAGATACTTTTTGATTTCGCTATCTTACTGTAATGTTGAGCACCCCACCGTTAATAAATTTTTGTACCTAATCAGTTTGCACACATTGTTGAAGATTTTCTGACTCTTTCAACCGGCATATCAAACGTTTAGAACTCTGGTAGTTTTACGCCGACTTTCTTACAAATTTTGACAACTCCTTCATCTAAGATTCTCATATTTTTATCAGCCAGTTGGTGAACGTGAAAGAAAATCACCTGAAGCGTTCAAAAAGTTGCAAACAATTGTCAAAGTTTTCTCGCCCAATATAAAAAGAAGGAATGGAAAATAGCTTACCTCTGCACTTTAGAATTGAAGATTCATCTATGGTCCATTTCCCGTCAGTCCCACAATATGTCATATTTACGCCACCGTTATCCAAACATCCATGGTTGCATTGAAAATAGCAGGCAGTTCCACTGACCGGAAATGTTGTGCATTTTAAGGGGTGGATATAACCAAACTTAGGCGCCTTTAGTGGTGAACACTTACGGACTGAAAAAAAAAAAACAAATTAAAAAAATACCTGTCATGAACAATTGCATTCCAGATATATTAATTCACTGTTAAAGTAGACTTTTCGTGCCTCTGTACTTCAGAGCAGGGGGTTTTAGATTTGAGTACGACTACGAGATTGAGTACGAGCACGTCTTTTTATTTTCAACCTAGTCACGTCCCCATAGCTGTTGATCTTTCTTTTTGCTGACCAGAAGATTAGCAGACTCAAAGATAGAAACAAGATTAGTGTGATAAATGGTTATCTAGAGCACGCGAACTAGGTTTGAAAAGTTGTACTCGTACTCCGTGCTCCCATCTGAAGTTCCATAATAATGGTTATGCAACGATTAGTAACACATGTACTAATGCTAATATGCATGTACTTAATGAGAACAGATTAACGAAAACGAGGGAAAATAGTTAAACGAAAAGAGTAATCATGCAGATTATCGCAGTGAGAACAACACACATTGGGTAGATGTGACTGACTGGATATGATTAACCAGATACGATGCACAATTCCAAAATATCGAGGACGTTACGCTTTATTTCCGCAGGCACATTTCCCTATCCCTCACTATGACAGCTTAGAACAGGATGACAATTCGTGTTTAACAAATATAAATCACCTTTGCAGACAGGAATTGGATTGTCCCAGTAGCCTTTCACATGTCCTGGTTTTGCTTCACACGTTAATTTGCTTGGGCCAAGTAAGTTGTATCCATCTTGACACTTCATTCTACAGGTGGATCCATACGTGTTATCACAGTCTCCAACGAGAAAAGGACCGTTCGGTGGAAGCCGAAGTGTTGGACATTGCAAAGCTGTTGAAGGACAAAACAGTTGAAATAAAGGTAGGGCAAATATAGGAGGTGCTTTCTGCTGATTGTATCTTGAAATGATAGCTGTTTTGTTTCGAATCTCAATTGGTTTATTGGGGTATTTTCGGTTTTTGTTTGATTACCCAGACGTTGGCAGCACTTTCCTAAGGATTGACTGTTCAGGCCACAAGAAGAATGCTGACTTATACGTGGGGTTACATTTTTCCATTTTGTGTATGCGTAAACGTAACATAGATTGCTTTGAAATACCCTTACCCAAGATTGTCACGTAAAATGTGCAGAGATTATAATTTCCTGCGTCATCACGGGCTTTGTAAACGACCAAGTGCCTTCCTAAGTAGTAGATGCTCCTCAGGCCACTTATTGACATAGTCGGGGTCACACCTGAATTGTCAGTGGCTATAACTTTAGACCAGATTACCGTTGTGTAGTTCTTCGCCCTGTCTGCATAGTGTTTTATATCACTGGGACATGTAAAACCAAACGAAGGGCTTTCCACATCTAAAGATAATTATCGAATCTTAATCAAAGTTATGGAAATTATGTAGAAAACTGAAAAAAAAGGTAATAACAAATTTTCGAGAAGGATCAGTTGAAGTTAGCCTTCCCTTTCGTTCTTTGTATTGTGGTTACCACAGGGAGGCCCACACATACCGTACATGTTATATAAATATATATTTTATTTAATTTAAAGAAAATGTATGGCATACCAGTTTACACATGCTAGTTTTGATGCAACTTTTGTCGCGACAAATCGTATCCAAATGGCACTGAAATCATCGCTGATTTTATAAATATATTTTTTACACTTTAAATTCTAAATTGTAAATTGTAATTTACTTGTGTGGTTACTATCAGCAAATGCCAATCAACCAAACTAGGAACGAGCAATCGGGAACGAAGAGGTATGTGACAATGTGTATGTGACATAAATTCCTATATCAATACAACAACTGTAGTAGTTTGAGTAGAGCCTGAAAAATCGCTACGATAATATCTTTCAGTCTTAGTTCATATGAATTTATTCCACATGCACATTATCACACAGTTCTCATTTAATAGGTATGATGAAAATGAAACTTTATAAAGTTACCATCTGGCCTTGTAGCTTTGTGGCAGAGTGTTAGCAACGGGTATCGCAAAGGTCATGGGTTCGAATCCAGTCGAGGACAGAAAAAAAATCATTTCAGGCTCTAATTGTAACACTACTTAATAGTTGTTTCATAACGGCGATGATCTCTTTCGCTTTAAAAGGTATACCTATTTGTAATATGACTGTCAATCATAAACTGACCTTTACAAAAAACGCTGGTATTTTTTTACCATTGTCCGTCTCTGAGACACGATGCTATTGGTTCTCCTTGCAGCCTGTAGCCTTTCCGACAAGAAAAACTGCATGTGGTATCGTATTCTGGCGAGGTTGTACAAGGAGATGGCGAGACGTGTCCATCGTTTGGAGCTTGCAATGAACTACAAAGCACAACTGTGAGAAAAGAACACAAATGAATAACAAATAAAACTTGGCTAGAGTTTATACATTAAGCCGAGAGCCACTTGTGAATATTTTTTAAACTGTTAAACTTGATGATGCGTATGGCAGATCACGAATTGGCCGGTTCTATAGAGACGGCGACCAAATTACACCTATTATAGTTTCTGGTATTGTATTAGTCTTGTATTCTAGCTTACCTTGACAATATATTGCTTTCCCAGACCATGTGCCATCTGCCTGACAGACTCTTTCAGTTGACCCATTTATCTGGCGATAACCAACATCGCAGTAAAAGAGGCATTTGTCACCAAACACGTTATACATTGCATCGGCTCCACAACCCGATTGCATACTGTGAGGAGGGGGACGAAGACGAGGGCACCTAACCACTGGAAAAAACAACAACAAAGTAACAAACAAAATGACTAACTACGTGCCAAGCTAGTTCAATTTCGGTAAAAAAAATCAGTAGCCGTAGTAACAGCGATCGGGATGAGTGTTGTCCAGCTTCAACATAAAATTGTGCAGAGGGTCGGAATTAAGAAGCTGGGAAAACATTGGAAATGGAAAATTAAGACAATTTTGTCAAAACAAGGTAGAGCTAAACTGCACAAGGGGGAGACAAACTCATTTGACCACAATCTTTTGTGAATCTTTTAGAAAACGTGTATGAGAAGGAAAGCGTGGTTTGGGATTGATCTGCATTGCATAGAACACTCAAATGGATTTGCAATGTACGGGTCATTGTGCAATCTATTTACGACTGCTTTCTTGTAGTTGTTCTTAGTTTGTTACAAGCTACACCGCGCTGACGAGGCCCAATACAAGGGCGAAACAGCTGTCTGCGGTTGCTACCCTGCTTTATCGGTTTCTCTCGCATTGATGTCTCGCAAATTCTACCTTTTTACGTAGTCATATCAGCCTTGCAGTTTGTCGTTTATGTTCATTAATAACTGAACGGAGAAATACAATGTTTAAGTTGAGATTCCTGTCTAGAGCCGTTTTCAATCGAGTGTCGAAAGTAATTACTCAATTACTTTGGTTTTGCATTGCTACGCTTTTTGATTGGCTAAAAAATGTCGCCCCACTTTCTCAGAATCAGAAGTAAAACCAATCCTGACTTGCTCGCACGCGTCTTCTCGCGCTTGGCGCCGGCGACATGTATTTGCTTCGAGCTTTGATTGGTTCATTGGATTGTTTGCGACTACTGTGATCGGTAAGAGTAATTACTTTGGTTTTAGTTTTACGACACTCAAATGAAAACTGCTCTAATATCCCCAACACTATTTTTAGTGTTACTTTAAAAAGCCCAAAAGACGTGTTTATGTCAGTGGAAATCACAATGGTCAAGTCTTGGGCTGCAGAGGGCCAGGATGGAAATGAACTACAACAAGTTTACGCCCAATGTCTTGGAAAACTCCGTCGCCAAAACTCAAACTATGCTTATTCTGTCTTCGAAAATTTAAAACCTGATAGCTTCCTCCTAGGTGTTGTATAAGCATTTCATGTATGACAAAGTTACTTCATTAGTTTTAATTTGGGGTAGTTTTCACCCACGAACATTAAACTCCCATGGCATACCGTAAAATGCCGATTATAAGCTGCCCCCCCTCTCCCCCCCCCCCCCCCCCCCCCCCCCCCACCGACCGCTTAAAAGACCACCTATCAGTTTGGTAACAAAACATTATGCCGGTTATACTACCTACCAAGCCTCCTTTAAACATGTTTAAATGTTGTTAAATTTAAGTTTTTTTGCCATTAGTCACTACCTTGACACTGAAGCTGTGAACCAGACCACTTCTGATTTTCCTGACAAGCTCTCTGTGTCGATCCTCCGACTGCCTCGTATCCCCGCTTGCAACTTAAGAAACATGAAGTGCCGTAGCTGGGGTAAGATGCGCTACACTCGATAACCGCATTATCCGGTGATTTCAGAGGCGGACACTTTACGACTGTGATCAAGACGAAAAAAAAAAAACGAAAAATCGAAAAGAAAAATCAACCACAAGTAAAACAAATACATGTAACGAAAGCGTTTCCTCCAGTATTATGTAAAAGAACCTTTTAAACTTTTTGTACTCTGCTACAGTTCAATACACGTATTTCCGGTCCCCACGATGGCGTTAAAAATATCGAGTTTTTTCTCAACTATACAAGGGAACAGGAAAGACGTGCTTTGTTCTCTGATGTAGTTTATGGCATGTATATTTCTGTTCACTCACATGGCTAAAACAGTAACGGGAGCAATAATGATGACGATGATGAAAACGATAAAGATAATGATAATGGTGGAATTTAAACCAGAAGCCCATATTACCTAAGTATGTATTTCACAATGAGGTCTGAGCAATAGTTCATTCTTAAGGATAGTTCGTCTCATCAATACCATATCTGTTGTTTCACTAGATAAGGCATGAAAGGATTTCCTACCCTCACAAGAAGGTGTACTTCCAGTCCAGCGTACTTGGTTTGAGCCTGGTATCTTGTGGCAGTATCTCACTATGGTACCTTTCCGTTTATATCCCTTGTCACACTGCCAGCGGCAGGCGCTTCCATACACATTTCCACATGCGCCAGTCTCCAGTCTTCCGTTTGTAGGTGGAGTAAACACGGGGCATCGGAGAACTGAAAAAATAAATAAAGGAAAACGTATTCATTTACTTCATTAATTATTCCTATTCAGATTGGATGGAAGAAAGAGGCGAAAAGGACCCTGTGGAACGTCTGAAGCATTGTAGCAAACATTAAGACTTTGTCTTAGATTTTCCTAGCAACTTTCTGTTCATGAGTCGTGACGTTTCTATGCCAGCCATACTGTGCCAGCCATACTTTAACCGGATTGAAATATTACATACGCCTAATTCAATAAAGGTTGCTTTGGTCATTGGGAATTGGATATTGGGAAGCTATTGTTTGGCGGTCACTCAAGCAAAGTATTGCATTGTGTTCCGTACGCCCAAATGCCAATGCCCAATTACCAATGACCAATTGCCAAAGCAACCTTTATTGAATTAGGTGTATATTATTCTCATTGTGAATTAAAAAAAAAACATCGAAGTTTCTTTTACATTTTGAAATCATCCTTAGCTTCATTCTGGTGATTTTCTGAGGTGACGAAGAATAAAGGGTTATTGTCTAACCCAGGGAACAAAAAGGGAAGATGAAGGAATAACTGAAGGGGAAGTAAGGCGCGAGAAGAGAACACGAAGAGCACTTGTAGCGGGATAAAATGTCACCTACTCCTTCCTCTTACTATGCAATTGTCCTTTTGCTTTCTTCGTGAAGGAACGTCAACCTATGAGGCTATTTCTATTCTTGTTCCACCCCTGGATTTCATTTTTTCTCGGGTGCTTTTAAAATATTGCACTATTATTCAGCATTAATTAATATATAGTAATTCTTTCTTAGATGGATGTGAACCGGGGTGCGGTGTGGTAAACAAAGTGTATTCGAACCTTCTTAATGCGGACACCAAATGGGTGGAGATACAAAGACATTGTTGTAATGCGAGATTAGTCTGGTCAAGTTCGTGTCATGGTTGACATGACACAGTGAGGAATTATGTCTTACCGTGAACCTTAACTTTGAAAAAGCAGAACCTCTTGTTGTTTGACTGATCTGTAGCAGTGTAGACCACGGTGTGGGTTCCCTCAGGGAACTCATGAGGAGACCTAACATGAGGTCTCGGTTGCGGTGTGATGGGAAAATTGTCATTGTCTGTGGCTTTCACTTGTTCCCAGGTCACCATTGCTGTGGTTTTTCCTTTGTCGGCGATCACAGTTTGCATTGATGGACAGGTTATAAATTTAGGTGGCTGTGTGTCTTTAAGAGAAACGAGTAAATGAGTGAATAAATAAAACCAATAAAAAAAGCAGAAAATATTCTTGGTTTGCAACCACGTGACCGTCGGCCATATTGGAGTGCTAAAACAATAGGAAATGTTCGAATAAGAATAGAGCTAAAGTCCCATAGGATTCGTTTAGGACACCAATATGGCGCCATTTCATTGTTTTGGGACACCAACATGGCCGCCGTGACGTCACGTGCAAACCAGCAATAGATACATTTTTCGAACGAAGACGAATGTACTTTATTTCAACTATTAACCCTAATTAATTCGAATTTACTTATTTTAACTAGAATGTTAGTTAGGTCGTTAACCTTACTAAGACAGGGAGTTTTTTGCTTTTCTGGGACCTTCAAGGATATTAAAGCTGTGTCTTTGAAACTTTGAGGGTTTATCGTACGTCACAAAAGTAAGGTAGGTCACGTGGTCACGTGGAGTGATGACGCCATATGGCGTGGGAATTGAGTCATCATTCCGAATTGCACACCAACTTGAATCCGCCATCTGAAATCGACCATCTTAGATTTCCATCATGTAAGAAAAGGGCCAGAATTGAGTCTAACTTGATCAAAATAAAAACAAAAAACGCTCAAATAATCTTAAATTGTAAAATTTACTTCGAGAAATCCAAAAGTAAGGTGCATCAGAGCAATAAAGAAGTCTATCGAGCTACTAGTCTTTATGTCAGATGTTTTGATGTTTACAGATAATTTGAACGTTTTCAATCCATGCAACAAAACCAATATTTACCTCGACAATGAAAGCCACCATGTGTCCATTGCCCATTATCACACCTGGTTGACCTAGGTCCGTACCGTGTGTAGCCTGAACCACATTCGTAGAAGCACATTTGACCATGTAAAGGCTTTATTTTACAAATGTCAGGGGTGATAGCACCTTTGTCAGGTGGAATTAAAGTTTCACATTCGTGTACTGCAACAGCAAGCGGTATAAAGATGTTGGTGAAACTTAACTGACAATAACTGACTAAGTTTCATTGCTTTTGTTTTGCGTTGGGTGAGGCGCGAACTTGATTAAAACTTCCATGAAAGGTACTCCAACCAAACAGAGTTATAAAACAGTAGCAGCAAATCAGTAGTGATTGGTTAAATTTTACCAAATATTTTTTGGTAGATTTGTAAAATATGATACAGTTAACACTTTACAGTTTTTTGGTAACGTTTCATATGTTTTCATGTTTTTTTTTTTCGAAAAAAGTGAAAAACATGCATTTTTTTTATTCAAAAGTGGCTTGACCTCATATTACTAATGACGTCGTGTCTCATACTGTAACAACCGATTGTCGCCAAACTTAACCAAAAATATGTCTCAATGATAAATTTACAGAAGTCTTCGTAATTTAGTCAAAATAAGAAAATAAAAAAAAAAAAATGCTTTTACCTCGGCAGTTAGGAGTTTGTCTGGGATACCAGCTGCCATCACTTGTACAACGAGAAGACGAAGTTCCGTCAATTTTATAACCATAATCACACGTGACCGTGCAAGTCGTCCCAAGATCCACCCGAGATCGCTTGCTACACTGCAATGATAGCTGTCCGTTGCTAGGAGACGGCCAGTTGCTCATGTCACAAGTGATTGCTATGAAATTAATAAAAAAATGACCTCAGTTGTCATGGAATTTGTAATGTATAGTTTTATGAATAAATGTGGTCTAAACTGAAAAAGAAGTTAATTCAATTTGAGCTTCGTTTTTAAGACACAAAAGAGTTAAAGAATATACGGCAGAAGCCAGCTTGCAAGAAGGAGCTTACGCGTTTAATTTTTCTTACTTACATCGTTTTTATTGTTATTTTTTAATCTCGTCATTTATCATTAGTTATCGTCACTTTTTCCTGCTTTGCTTGTAAGTTATTCCTATATGTACACTTTTAAATATTTACAGCACGATTAACATTTTTGCTGTCGATAAATAGACCTTTTCTCGCATTGAAAAAAAAAATAAAACAAAAAATGGTAATCACGTGGTTATTTCTATCGTTTGCGTTTCATGTTAAACTTCAATAATGTAAAACAATAATGTAAAACTTCAATAATGCATATTTATTATCCTTTGAATTAGAACACGAACAACAACAAAAGTAGCCTTTGAATAGGCCTTTCGGTTACGGGATAGGGCGAAAAGTAATACAGACGATCAGTGAAGCGAGCGGAAAGAGGAGGGGAAAGAAAGAGGGAGGGGAGGGAAAGTCTTCCCTCCGCTCGCTTTCCTATCCGCTTTTCGTTTCGCCCCATCCCTAACCAGGAGCTTCGTTCACAGGCTAAAAAACAGCAAACAGGAATGAAACATCATCAGCACAGTTCCTAATTTTTCCAAGGAGCTTCCATTTATTTCATGCCCGATAATATACCCATGTCATAAAAGAAGCAAGACTTCTAGCGTTGTAGTTGATTTCGGCACACAGATTTAACCAAGAAAATAAATACTCACGAGCACACTTTTTTTGAGTTTAATGGATCACGTCTGTAACCAGTAAAGCATTCACAACTAAATCCGCCGTAATAGTTTCTGCAGCGATGACTGCATCCTCCGTTATAATCGTTACATTCATTACAATCACTAGTCTGTTTGCTTGAGCCCCGGCAATATCTCCCACCATTGGCCGGAGAAGGATTGTTGCAGTACCGTTGTTTGGTTTTGTAGCCGCCATAGCTGCACGAACTCCACGAACCCCAGGAACTCCAACCTCCATTTCTTGGAGGCGGGGCTGAGAAATTTTGAAAAGGGAAATAAAAATCTCGCAGCCAGATATATTCATACCTTTCGGCAGAGAAAAACTGGCTAGTAAAAGTATGTAAGATTTCAATTTATATTAAAAACATCAATTGACCATAATGCAATGTAATTAAGGCTACATAACTAGATTGTATTAGGTATAAAAGAGTAAAAAATATTTAGGTAGGTTATACTTAAACAAATATCCTGTTAAAAAAAAAAAAGACTATTTTTAAAAGTATAAACACCGACCCTTCCTACGGGGCTACTGATAATTTAGTGATCTGCTAAATTGAACTATTGCAGAAAAAATGCATGGATAATGTACTGTTTAAACCGTTTAAAAAAACGAGCAGTAGTGTATTATCAGGTTTAAAAACTCGAGGCGAAGCCGAGAGTTTTTACACCTGATAATACACGTACTGTGAGTTTTTTGAACGTCTTCAAAAACATTCTTTCAAAGCGTGTCCCTTCGGAATTAAAACAATTGCGCTTTTGTGCAAAGAGGAAATTAGCATACGAGAAAAAACAAGTAGACTGATTAGCATACAGCACATGTGCCACGTCTTCGACGAAGTGACCATTGCTTCCCGGCTCCTGTCGAAAGTTTTGGGATTTTAAAGTTCTGAGGGAAAACATCTACTGAAAAATGCTATACCAAAGTTGTCAGGTACGTACTGTAGATAAAACGGCTGACCATTTTTTTTTCAGAGGTAGAGAACGAGTAGGAATAAGCAGCTTGCATCTGCGAACCAGTCGCTTACCTGGCAATTTACACAAGGGCGCTGGTGTCATTCAAATAACGGCTCACTTGTTAAACTGTTGGTTGTTTATTTTGTTGAGAAGATTCCAAATAGAATGGCGAAAGACCAGATTTCTTAAAACAGTACTGCACAAAAATATTAAAGTCACCATTTGCCTGCACTAAGAATCCTGAACAATTACTACCCTTATCTCTTTGCGTCGACGAAGGAGACGCTTCCTAATCTTGTCGTCCAGGCAGAACGAATCGAGAAAAGTGTCGGTACCAAATCTGCGCCATCTTGATTAAACATATGCTGAATGCAACTTCCACACATTGAGATATCCACATTTATTTAGTCGGTAAAATCCTTGTGGATATCACACAAAGCTACTGAGGCGTATCATTTCAGAATTCGGAGAATATAAACCGAAATGAAATCAAAACAAATATACTATTTATGAGTCCTTTCGGAGTACACAGCACGGCAGAATTGAAGGATTTTGCCGGATTCCACGGCGATAGCGTGAATTTGTTTGACGTCGGCCCAACGTTTTTGCCTGCGTGATATATCTCGTGACATAGCCCCTTTCAACAGTGGCTGAAACTGAGGTACTATGTAGGTCAATACGAGGTGCTACGGTGTAAGGAGACGCACTATAATCTATGATTACTACTAGTTATATAAAGATTACGTGTGAACTTAATATAAATATCACGGTGGTCATTTTAAAATCATTCTCATTAAAAATTCAGCGATAATTGCATTGTTTGCCCATTCAGCCCCGAACTCCCCAGTGACTGCAATCAAAGCCGCCACCGGGCTTTTCATAATGACCGTAGATTACAAGGTATAAAGGTTCATACACGTGATCGATTTGCGTCGTGTGATTGGCTGATATGCTCATGAATTATTAATGAGTTTTTGAAGTTCAATTAAAGTTCAGATAAATATGGCTACCAGTAAATCGTCAGTGTTACAACCGAGAATTGACTCGCATAAACAAAAACCTGCACATACTTACACACGCATAGTTAATGCATGAGCATGCACATAACTAACATCGGCTTAAAGAATACTTACATTTAACGGATAACAATCAACAGCGAACAGAAATCAATTATCTTCTAATGCGATGCAACCGAAGCAAACTTTCATTTGTGTACGGTGTATTCCGTTGTGACAGGTTGTTTAGTACTTACAGACTCTACGTCTCGATCCACATCCTCCACATCCTTCTACACAACCTGGGTTTAATAAGGCCAAAACTGCAACTAACGCGAAGAAAGGATCCATTATCCTTGTAAATCTAAAAAAAAATAAATGTAAATAAACAAAAAAAAACAACAACAAAACAAACAACTAGCACCGTAATAAGGTCACATTTCAGATAAAACGGCCACATGTGAATTTCTCTCGGACTGCCATAGAACCATGATTCGGCCGACCAGGATCCAGATACTCGCGCGAGAGCCTCACGTGCCCACTAATGCATGTTAGACGAGAAAAAAAGGGGCAGATACGCTGTGTTTTCACGAGGCGGTTTTTCTCGCTTAACATTCCTGTAGATATATTTTCTTTTGTTAAGACAATAGAAAATTAGAACACAAAAGAACGACAATACAATGCCCTTCTTTGTTGTTTAATTGCCGACAAGCTTAAGCGACCTGGTTTGCTCGCTCGTGAAAACACGGCCATAGTTTTGTTTAGTTTGTATTTGGTGAACGGGACCCAGGGGAAGTGCTGCTCTTATGACGATTGATTAATTGAACAAATTCACTAAAAAAGACGACTTATATACAGATTTATTTGATGTCATGACACTTGCTCTTTCCATAATAATCTGGTCTGCATTGGACGAAGTAGAGAAAACAAACTCTCAATAAAGTCAGCTGTGCGTCTATACTCTGATAGATCATAGGTAATGACCAATTAAAACGCGCGTAAAATTCAGTATATTGTATAAGGAATGTATAACTTTTGCGCATACACGACGCCTAAAAAGCTGTTCATACAACCTAGGAATCTACTATTGGCAATAATAAAACCGAATATACTCGAAACCAATCACAAAACAGAACAAACATGATTTAAAAAATATTCTAGAACCACCAAGGAGGCAGGTAACCTTCATCCTACTCGCAGATTTTTTCCGTAATGTAACAGCACGTGTCATCGTTTTCATTTTGTGTCTGTTCGCCGCTTTCTAAATAACCTGAGTATCAGGCCTACCTTTGGGAGTTCCCCCCTCCCTGAACCCCGAAAGCCCCCGAAAGCCTGATACTCAGGTTACTTTCTAAAGTGTCACAAAATAGACAGTGTGACTCTGGAACATAGTCATAATCTAGCACGCCGCGCAGGTAGTAAAAACTGTAAACGCTAAACAACGGCAAACTGTCACACAGAATAAACCTACAGTAAGTCAAACAGGCAGTGAAAACATGAAAATGAAACTTAACCCTACATTAAAATAAACTTCAGAGAGGAAAAAAAATGTCATACAGGGAAAATTAAACAAGCCACATTGGAAAAGTTTAACACAGACAAATTCTAGGCACACCACATGGGGAGTGGAAACTGAAATTGCCTCATGAGCAAAACTTGGAAACGCCACATAAGGAAAATTCGAAAGCACCACATAGGCAAAACTCGAAAACCCTATGTAAGCAAAACTAGAAACGTCATTTCCATTAGGAAAAATGCCATACAGACAAAATGTAATACAGACAAAATATAATCAGACAAAATCCAGCACGCCACGCTTTTTGAAACAAAACACAGCAACAACAAAGTGCGTAAACTGGGCAGAGAAAACTGCCAGACAAGAAAAACTAACACTGTCATACACACACGCAAACTAGAAACATGGGAAAAGAGTGGGCAAGCACAGACAAGACCGGCAAGTTAAATTGGACGTACCTTGCTTATTCTTGCACGCAAGAAGCTAGTTTTTGCCCCCTTCTGTGTTGACTGCCCCAGTACCAAGGTCCAAATTTTTAATATATTCCTTGTGACTTGCACTGAACGAAAAAATGGATTTATTCAAGTTTGCACATTGAGCAAATATGTAGCAAATTTGGGCCTCTAAATTTGAACCAAATTTGCACTTGGTGTAAAGTGAATGTAAACATACATCTTTGCTCACGTGCAAATTGTGTGCAAATGTGGTGTAAATATGCATCTGTGCAAAAATTTACTATATCTTTGCTACCCCAAGCAAATTTCATATTTGCTCATCTTTGCCATGCCAAGCAAACATAAAGAAAATGTGGATTTTACCAGCTTTGCTTTCTTTGCAAATAAAGTGCAAACATCAAGTTTTGATTTGCTGCAAAGATGAGCAAAGTTGTGCAAATGTCGTCTTTACTACATGTTTACTACTGTTTTGCCACCCATGTCAAATCCATTTTTTTCGTCCAGTGTTTTTTTTTACTTATCTCGACAGTGTTAAATTACCGCGTCATAGGGTCATTGTTCAAACGGAAACTGCATGTTAAGGACGTTCGCGCCCATTGCTACTGCGCATTCTTTCGCGCATGTCACGCAAACGTTAAAAGCCCATGAAATATCAACAGGAACGTACCCAACGCAAACTTTTTTCCACTTTATAGAATGGAACGTAAAGAGCGTCTAGTTTCATGGGATAGCTGTGGAACCAGGCCTTCTCGGAAATGTCACGCAATGACGTGACAGTGCGAATAGATGGTCGCTTTGAGAACATCGCAGCCATTTTACTCTCTTGGATGCCCGGTGACCCCCATTTTTCTTTCCGTAGATAAGTTCCTTTCCTAATTTTCTCCATTTTAACAAAAAACAGAAAAAATCTGTAAGTGAGACGTTACAAATATTTCGCCTTTTCTGCTCTCGTGCGACCAAAGTTTTCTTCGAATGTGGACGGGCAAGACTAATATGTTTTCTTTTTCAAGGCCTATTCTTCCTCAAGGAACGACATCAGATGCAAAAGTTTACGTAATAGACTTAGGTGTGTTGAATTAAGTACGTTTACCTGATCTAAATTTCACTAAAGTAGCTTCTTTTATTGCTAATAGTTGTTAGCTAAGATCGTCTTTAAATAACGAAAGCTTCTTAAAACGCATGGTCTTCAATGCGCCTTATCTCGAAAACGAGCAGGTGACCCCCCACTTTTTTGGTCATTTTGGCAATAGTTGATCTTCACCTTACTGCACGGGCAAGTTTTAGAGAAAAATCTGTACGTGGGAACATTTTGGGCACGAACGTCCTTAAGTTGCTACTAAAGGAACTTTTAAACGATTGGCTAGCTAATACGGGTCTATTTGCTAAATCGCTTACATTGCACACTTCACGTTCGTCTTCCTGTCACGGAATTGGCTCAATTCAAATTGTCGCCAACCTTGTGAGAAAAAGAAAATCAACGACGACATCTTTAATCTGATTTAATTTAATCTTTAATTTAGATTATTGAATGAAACGTTCTATATTATATAACAGTTTTTAGGACAAATATGGCGAAAATCCAAAGGTTTCGTTCTTGTTCAATATTTGCCACAAAGGCAAAGTTTACCACAGACAAATTCTAGATACACCGCATTAGGGAGTGGAAACTGAAAATGTCTCACGAGCAAAACTTGAAAACGCCACATAAGCAAATTCCGAAAGCGCCGCGCAGGAAAAACTCAAAAACGCCACATAAGCAAAACTAGAAAACTTCACTGCTATTAGGCAGATTGCCACACAGAAAAATATAATACAGACAAATTCAGCACGCCACGTTTCTAGACTAGAACAAAACACACCAACAACAACATGAGTAAATTGGGCAGGGAAAACTGCCACACCGGAAAAACTAACATTGTCACACACACGCACCCACTACAAACATGCGGAACGAGTGGAAAAGCACAGAAATAACCGTCGGCAATAACTTCGGGGCGGCTAGAACAGCACCGGTAACAATCTTTTTTTTACTACCGAATAAAGTTATTTGCGCAATATGCGAACGTGATTTAGGTCGTGCGTCAAGCAGGAACCACAGTCCCTTAGCATTTGGGTAATAGGGGTGCAGCGATGACTTGAAGGACTCCGTTAAATAAAATGTTCACGAGAAGAAGTAATTGATCACGAGTTTTGCTCTGGGTATATTCGCCAACATTGTGGCTCTAAATGAAGTTCAACATGCTGAATTCATCAATGTCGAGCAACATCTGTCTCGGTGGAATCGCGATTAAGCCTACTCGGCTATCAGTCTAACGGCTATGAGCGAAATAATTGTTACCTGTCGATGTCGTCTGAAGGATATTATTTGTTTGTTTTTCGTTTACAAGTTGGATTTATAATGTATTTTATATATTCGTAAATAATTGAATTTGATTGTTTCGTCAGACTAAGCGCTGAATAATGGCATCATAGGCAAAACAAAGGCTGAAATAATCAATGAGAGTCATATGCCTATATTTGTTTAAATCTGAAAATGGGCTGTTACACTGAAGAGGAAGTCCTTACGATCTGCGTTATGGCCAATTTGCTAAATCGCTTACACTGCTCACAATTCTATCATTATTTATTTGTGATTTTCTCTCTTACGTTCGCTAGCTCGGTGACAAATATCGCTCACACTGCTAGTAGCTTTTTTTTTTTGAACAGAAGCCTGTGATCCTGTGGGCTTATGAGAGAATACAATAAGATCAATGCTCCGTGACAAATTCGTGGTTGTACGAGGTTAATGCTTGATTTTCCTATTTGTAGACAAGTACATGTAACACGTAATTCAAAAATTTCGTCTGATAGGTTCGTTAACTTGAACAAAAAAAATACGTTTAGAAATATTTTGCATTTTTTTCAACTCAAAAATTTGGTCTGATAGGTTCGTTAACTTGAAGAAAAAAAAATACGTTTAGAAATATTTTGCATTTTTCTCTACTAAAGTTGGACGTACCTCGCTTATTCTTGCACGCAAAAAGCCAGTTTTTGTTCCGCGTTGAGTGTCCCAGTAACAAGGTCCAAATGTTTAATATATTTCTAGAGAATTGTATTTTACTTATCTCGATAGCGCTAAATTACCGCGTCATAGGGTCATTGTTCAAAACAGAAAATGCGTGTTAAGTTACTACTAGAGGAAGTTTTAAGTGATTGGCTGATACGCGGATAATTTTACCGACCGCATAATTATAGCCCAGAATAGTAAGTCTGATTATTTACTTAAGCTCACCGGATTTCGTACGTATTGTCTTGTCAAAGGCCTCCTTTTTAGTTGCCCGTCTGTTTCAGTTTGTGCAAATCTTAAAGTGGCTTTAAAGAAGAGGAAGTGGTGTTGACTGATCTGCATGCCGGATATCCTAAATATATGTTACTAAAATGTGGTTGTTGTTCATCGTGGTGTGTAAGATAGGTAAACACTTTTTTCGTTTGTCTCACGATGGAGTCACTTTAAGATGTTGATCGCGCCGTTTCGACTGCTACCACTGCTAGTCTTCATCAGAACACGCTAACAAGACCGG